>JAQOWM010000596.1:1800000-2186970 GCA_029041755.1 Resseliella maxima | reverse complement strand
AAAGACCATTATTGCCCTTCAGCGTCTGGTCTATTTTGTAATGGCAGCCCCTTAACAATTCTTCTCCAGCAAACCCTATCGAGAGCCAGGTCTTGAGTTTCCCCATTCCAATCATACCCCCTTTCGCTCAAATCGTTCTTAACCGAATCCAAATATCGCCTCCGCGGTCTACCTCTACCTCTCGGTGCATTCACTTCCGCATTCAAAATTAACTTTGGTAAACGATACTCATTCATACGCTGTACATGCCCAAACCCAAACCATCTTAATCTCGACTTTCTTGCTACCTCATCAACCGAATCCATATTCAAATCTTCCCGTATTCTCTCATTCCTAATTCTATTTTCCCATTGATCCCTACGCGACACACCCGAAATCATACGCAAAACTTTCATATCAGCCACTTCCAAACTATGAATTAAATTATTTGAATCGACCCAGCTCTCGCTGCCATACATGATAGTTGGTCTGAAGATTGACCCATAAATCATCAACTTCGTCTCCTTATTCAACTCTCGTTTATTGAAAACATGTGACCTAAGCTGTGCCAGAACTTTATTACCATTCACTCTGCTATGTTCGAACTCCTTATCCAGTTTGCCATCTTCCGAAAAGATGCATCCTAGATATTTGAATTGCGACACCTGCTCAAGCAAGCCTCCATTCAACATACAATTTACTTGTTTCCTATCTTTCCCTATATACATAACCTGTGTCTTTGAACTGCTAATGGTCATTCCAAAGTTTGTACAGGCCGCTTCTAAATCGCTAATGCTGTTTTGTAGCTCTTGTTCTGAGCCCCCAAACAATACTAGGTCATCCGCATATGCAAGAGCGGAGATAATGTTTCCCCCCAAAACTACGTTACCCCTCAGCTTAGCTGACTTGATCAGTTTGTCCATATAAATTATAAATAAAAGCGGTGATATTGTACAGCCCTGTCGAAGACCATTTCGCACTTCAAACCATTCACTCAATTCTCCATCCACTCTCACAGCCGCTTCACAATATCTGTACAAACTCTTAATTGCACTCAGCAGGGAACCATTCACACCATATTCACCCAACACCGACCAGAGCTTATCTCTAGGTATGCAATCATACGCTTTTTGCAAATCAACAAAACATACATACATATCCTTGTTTCTCTCATGGAACTTCTCTATTAGTTGTCTCATGCAAAAAATTTGATCTTGACATCCGCGCATCGGTCTGAAGCCCGATTGGTTTTCATCGAGGAGCAATTCGACAATAGCTCTGGTACGTTTTCCTAAAATTGCACTATATACTTTTCCGACAACGCTCAATAAAGAAATTCCACGGTAGTTGTTAAAATCCTTATTACTTCCTTTCTTATGGAGAGGAGAGATAAAAGCACCACCCCATTCTTTCGGCACAACTGATGAATCCCACGCTAGATTGAACAACCGATGCAACCATCGAATCCCTACTGAACCACTGCAAATTAAATATTCGTTCCTAATCTTATCCGAAAAAAATTTTGATATTTTTTTTAATATTTTAATGAAGTTATAATTTTCATCACGGTACACTGGAATTGAGATTATGTCAATTTTTCCCTCACACATTGTGAAGACAATGTATGATAGCAAAGAGAAAGAACTGGGTGCTTAGATAGAACATCTTCCTGTGCAAAAATCGAACATAGTGTCTTTGGTTGATGTGTGCACTGAAGTTGTTCGCGTTGTTCCAAAGTTCACGGTCAGATGCTAGATTCGCATCTTCGCGTTTTAATTCATTACGTTGACTATCGGAATCATCTATTTGGCGTGATATTAATGGTTGGATGGTTATTGATTGAGGCGGACATCTTTCATGCGATTTCAATGGTTGCGGCGATGTCGAATGCTGCGCCTGTTGCTCTGCATGTTTTGCGAGACGATGATGGAAATGATTTTACTGAATTTTTCAAGCTAACTTTCTGTGCTTTTGTTATTATAGCTCCAATGGTGTAAAGTTGACTCTATATCATCTACATGTTGAATTTATCCCTAAAAAACCCCAATGGCATCTCAACTATCTGTTCAATATCATGACTAGTCTCATAAGTACCCTAATAGTATTAAGCAAATAAAAAGCTTAATGCATTTGTACACAATTCTCTTTGCATAAGTGGCATCTCTCACTTAAGTACAATAATCAACCCAATTACACATATAAAATTACCAAGATGTCATAATTCAAAATATACACGCCATCTTTCAAAAAGACGCTAACTACAATGTAAATGAAGTGAAAAATGAGAACAAGAACTGAAAGAAGAAGGAACCATGGCTTTGGATCTGTATTGTAGTTGGCTTCTTTTTGAAAGATAGCGTTTTATGACAGTGACGTATTAATGCACATCTCTCAAAAATTACTGCCTACATTATAATTACATTCTTTTTGAGTTACGAGCTGAGTAATGATTTGTATTAATGCGTAGAATATTCGTAAATTTGCTAGATATTCCATTGATTCGGTCCATAAGTAATAATTCGAAAAGATGTCATTGTGTTTGTTTGAATTAAAAACCCCTAGGATGCAAGTCGATGACGATTTTTGGTTATGGTCTGAAAATGTAAAATGTGGATTATTACCATTTCATTACATTTTTATTTTCATGTAATCTATTGTACATAATTTAAAGAGTAATAGTTTATTACTTACCTTACTTACTAACGCACATTTATGCGAATAATAGCCTTTTTAAAAACCCAATGTATCAATGTAACGTATACGACTTCTTTCTGTAGTGAAAATCATTGCATTTATTCATTCAGTTCTCCATCGTCATCGGCATAATCATAGATTGGGTTATCATTTCACAAAGTGAAATAAATATTGACCATATTCGTAGATGTTTCCGTTGAATGTGGGTTTCGGTTATTGGTGTGAATGGAAGCCAAATTTGAAAACTTTCGCTCAAGCTGAGCAGACGATGCCGCGTTATTCAAGAATTTGGTTGCGAAATTAGCCAGTTTTGCATGACGTGCAAAATACTAAAATGTTTTTAGTGACGACATTATTTTTGAATAAAAAAACAATCTTCCCTTCGCTGGAAACGAGTGAAGAATCGACCTGATTCTAAGGCATCTCTATCTAAATGTCCCAAAATCAGACATTAGACTAAGCTGTCATTAGCTAGCTAAATAATATAGTCGAAATAACGTTAGCGGCTGTCATGATGTTGTATATAAACGAAAAAGAAAGAAGAATTTATACATTAGCGACACACGAAGGAAGAAGCACATAGGAACAAACTAAGTGGTGCGCGCCGCTTACTTCGGTCATGTATATGCATTGCTTCTTTTTATATATGCGCATCACTTAATTCGTTGGTATGTGCATCTTCCTTTATGTGTCGCTTATGTATTAATTCTTCTTTCTTCTTCGTCTTTACAAAATATAATAATTTATTTATCTGCTGTTTCTTTAAATTCTGACGTTTGTTTGACTTTAATTTTAATTTTTTGAATAATTTACAAAATGAATTCTAGAAAATATCGAGTAAACATATTGTACGTAGATCAAATTTTTTTTTAAAAAAAAAAACGTGTAAATTTTCCAAACGAGTTCCTTGTACAAATTGACGTCAAGAACAAAATATTTTATTTGATGATAAAAACAAGTTACATTTATCTCATGATAAAAAGATAATCGAAAACATCGTCAGCCATATTTACACAATCATAATTACTTTTATTATTAAATTCTAATAATAAGATGAAGTAACAGGATGTGTGCCAAAACTTTGTATTGAACATTGATTTGAAGTTTTGATAAAATCCTTGACAACATTTTACGTTTGAAATGTTAATCAAGTTCAAAATTATGAAGGATTCAACTCATCATCTGTCTATGATAGTAAGATGTTTATCATGTGAACACATGTGATCTGTCTACGTAAAACAGAGTTTACATTTTATGCAGACTTAATAAATTTTGTACGTACCTCATAACGTATTGCGCAGGTAATTCTAAATGTTTTTATAACATAAACATGGTATAAATACAATATCACTTAGTGAAATTAAACAGAATAGTTTGAAACCTTGAGCACAATGAACCGTTTGATTAAAAATACATGTCTCTTCGTTATTTTTGCATTCAGCGTGAGTAATTAGATTTTAAATTTTCTTAGTTGATAAATGGTTTTAATTTGTCGTTTCCTAAAAATAGATTCATTCCACATTTGTTGGAAGCATGCAAGTCAGTGGAGGAAGTTTCTAACGATTTAAGTAACATTCGTACAATGCTAGATTCTGTACAGAAAATAAATAAGAGAAATAGTCAACTGAATGAGATCTATAATTTAAACGTCGAACGTAACTTGGGGAAATTTATTAATATTATTAAAGCATACAAAGATTGTTGTTTTACCGCAGATAAAAAAGTGGAAGAGGCTGGAAGAAAAGGAATAGTCACTAAAATTAATAAAGAGGCCGAATTCATAGCAATTTTTTTAAAAAAATTCAGTAAAATAAAAAGCCATACAACAACTGTAGTAAATTCATTGAAGTCGTACATTGAATATATCAATGTGAAAAATTTAAAGGCTGTTGAAAGTGCTTTAGCAAACATAAATCAAACATACAAGGATACATCGTGTAAATGAATTATACTGAATATTCCAGAAAAGACAATTATCTAAATCGAAAGAAAATCAATTCCTAATTCAAAATTTTAAAAAATGTAAATGGTTTTGCAAGTCTTTGCAACCTAAAAAAAAAAATGGAAATAAACAGAATTTGAACCGTAGTTGTACGGCAAACCATATCGGCAATTTATTGCTTTTTTTTTCATTTTTTGTATTTTTATTTGTCATCGCATTCAAGTATTTAAAGCATTCCAATTGGCAAAACGAGTTTATTATAAGCTCCATTTCCATTTCCATTTGAAAATAATTTATTTTAATAAAACATTTTTGAACCTTTTCTACTTTTACGTGCAATTTCCACAAATATTCCGTGCTTTTGTTGATATGTACCTGAGACTCAGGAAAATAGAACATTAAATTTCAATTATCTGTATTATTATTATTATTATTATTTAAATGGCAATAATTTAATATCGTGAACTTCAAGGTGGATGTTTAAGAAAATGTGACACACGCACGTTATACGCGTTAGCACCAAATAATATCTTATTATCCATACTTGATATATACCATCCGAAACAGTAACATAAAGCAGATATAGTTCACCACTACGTCAACATGCATAACATATTATTTGGTGCTAACGCATATAAAGTTCGTATGAATATGGAAGGGAGTTATGTGAATACAGTTGTGCAGATATCGTTCACTGTTATATAACTAAATATTTCTAGTTAGCTCTAATAATTATTTGTTATGCTGAATGAGAACGCTGAATTATCCCAAAAAAATGTTTGGAATCATTGTAGTTTTAATTACATACTCCTTTTTCGATTTCAAAGATTGTTTTGATAATTGTTCAAGCGACGATGTTTACTAGCGCGACCATTAGAATTTTTAATAAATTTAAAAAAAAAAAATCAATATTTTTTCAATTATAATAAAAACAATTTTATTTTTTTTAAGATTCGATAAATTTATGATTTGCCGTCATTTTGTTTATTCACAAATAGATTTTTTTCTAATAAATATAATAAAATAATTAATATTTCAGATTTTTCCCATTATTTTCTTCGTTTGATTGACAAAATTAAGCCATTTTTCGGGCTCAAACCGAACGGTGATGATTTCACTTTCATGGGAATTTCTGTTTGTGATGTACTTCTAAATGTAAACTGAGTGAGCATGTAATATATAATCAATTTAACTTCCATCAATGCGAATCTACCGCCTATGCATGCCTGAAAAATAGAAGTTTGTATTGAGAAAATATTTGATTTTGTAGAAAAAAAAAACAAATGAATCAAGTTCTTACGATAAGAGTATGAAAAATACTCACTCTCGGTCCCATGCCGAATGGTACGTAATGTCCTTGCTTGATATTCTTACGATTTTCATCGCTAAAACGTTGTGGATTGAACTCTTCGGGATTGAAAAAATACTTTGGATTGTGATGAAAACACCAAATTGGCACCCAAATGTGATCACCTTCTTGAATGTGTACGTCAACTTTATCGCCATCGGTCAAGTGAAATCGCTTTGAACAAAGCCGATCGATGAGTACGGCTGGCGAATGAATTCGTAGCACTTCCATCACAATCATATCCAAATATTTGATTTTATTTAAATCATCATAAGAAATGGGTTTATCCTGTAAATTCTTTTCAAATTCATCAATATCACTGATTAAACGATCTTGAATATGTGGATTAAGTGCCAATTCATAGGTAACAGCTGTCAATACCCACATCGTTGTGTCGAATCCGGCCAAAAAAAAGACAAACGCTTGTGAAATGATTTCCTCATCGGACCAAAATGAGCCACGTTTTGCATTTACCAGTAAATCAATTAAATCGGGTCGAACAATTTTGTTCACACGACGCGATTCAATATTTTGTAATACTAAATTCGAAAAAACTTTTCGAATCCTTGAATCAACAAATTCAATGCGCAATTTTTCAAAAAGCCACGGAAATGCACGTAAACACCAAATTTTTATAAATGATTTCAATGAATTTAAATGTTGCAGCTTTCGTCCAGTTTCAAAAAATTCATTGTGTCGATCAATCAGTGAGTTAATTTTCAAACCAAATGCACATGAAGCAATTGTGTCATTTGTAATGCGTGAATAAAAATCAGTTATTTCAATCGAAGACTCATCACCAATCGAACAAAATTGAGTTTCAAGCAAATATTTTTTCGCCTCAACAGCACACTCCCGAACTAATTCGAACATGTGACGCATTTTTGAACTCGTAAATGCAGGAGTTAAAGTTGTTCGCATTTTTCGCCACTTTTCACCACGCATTAAAAACAATGTATTACCCATCAGCGAATCCATTTGTGGTTCGATTATAAAACGATGATCCACAAATGAATCGAAATTTTTTATCGCAATTTGTTTATAGAGTTCTGGATCACGGAGTATATATACTGGCCGCATAAAATTAAAGAAACCTGATAATCTGAAAATATTCACAATACAAAATTCAGAATTTCAAACAGTAAAAAAAATCAGTATTGAAATGAGATTGAAAATATCATTTAAGAAAATTGAAAAAAACTTACTTTTCTTGCGGGAAATCATCGTATAACTTTTTGACAAATTCGATCAAATCAATTTTCTTGGTAAAAAATTCGGCTGAATTGCCAAAAAATAAAGATGGTTTCAATGCTGGAACTCTTCGCTTTATAAAATATTTGTCATTTTGCGTTGCCCATTTGTAAACAGCAAACACTATGAAAACAGTTACAACAGTAAAGTAAATGGGTAGCTTTAGTGAATCCATTTTGTTTTGTTCTGTTTCAATCTCGGCACGAGTTACGTGCAAATTATTTTGGATTTTTTTTTGCGTATTACCGTTTGGAAATTCAGTGGCAAAATAACAACTACACTCAGTTGTTCATTGTATTTATTTTATTCAAGAAAACATATTATTTACAAAGATTTGATTTTCAGGATAAACTCAATGACCATCGAATGATAATTCTGAAAAATTGTATGGCAAACGTGAATGAAATATTAGGATGTTATCATGGGTCAAGATTTCATGAACTAACAAATGTCTACGTTTTTGTTTGAAAACAACAAAAAATTCACCTTTTCATTTATGTAAGTTGATCGAATTCACAGTTGGTATTATTTCAATAAACATCATAACAAAACAAACAAATAAACGAACTGATTTCCATTGAAATGCATAAATGTCGGGTTGAGTAAAATTTCGTCGTAAAAAATCTTTTCACAATAGGATTAATGAGGACGTTAGTGTTGGCTTCTGAATATCTACATTCGTTCGTTCGTTCCTTCGTTCATTCCTTCGTTCGAAATTTTTATTTTTGTTCGTTATGGAATTAAATAGTACAAGTTTCCAAATCTAGGCAAAATTCTGAGGCCACAGAAGCTGTCGACGACAGCTTTTCGTATGTTGTAGTTTTACGGGTCATGAAATTTGTTGTAAACCCTACGAACAACGAACGGACAAATATGCTATTTTCATTTTATACGAACGAAAGTTTGGAGCCAACACTAGTAGACATGTTATCTTTTTCACGACTTAAAGTCATTCAATCGAAATTACCTTCTTTCAAATATAGTTAATTCGTTTATTATCGTTTAATTTGATAATAGAACCATGTAGACACATGGGTGTCGTTATGACAGCTGATATAAACTGATAATTTCAAACAGTTTAGAGTAGCCTATTGGTATACATTGCATAATGTTGAATAAATGACTCAAAAAAACTTCACATTAAAGTCACACATGAAAAGTAAATATTTGCGAGCAGATATTGTCAAATTTAGTGCAGAATCGTACGACATAATTTGAAATTGGAATCAGTTCAGTCAAGGGAATGAGGAAATGATTGCGATTGGCTAACATTTAGACGAATTGAACGACACTAACATCAGTTAGTATAATAACGACACAATCATCGTAATTTTGCATCAAAATTTCAATAAAATGAGAGAAAAACTTTATTTTTTGGAGAAAATCCCAAAAAATCACCTTTCAATAATGCTAGAGATAACGAACATCTGAAATGAATTTTTCAAACATCAAACCTAGGGGGAAATGACTGGCAGCAAATCCCAATTTATTTGAAAAAATATGATCAAAAATTTAAAGATTCTCGTATTATACTTGAAAATGAATAAAAGATTCGCAAGAATTCGCATTTGATTATGTGTTAAAAAGATGCGCATAGATACGCTCGCAATTGCAAATCTTTTTGTCAATTTCACATGTAAATGAAGATTCGTAAAACTCGTAAGATTCGTGAAAATGCTTCGATTTCTCTAAAATGTTGAAAAGATTTGCAAGAGTCATTTCCCCCTAGCATCAAACATTTATTTCAAATGAAAATATTTACAATTCGTGATGAATTTGACATATTCAAAGTGTTTTCAGTTACGTATAAATATATTATCGCTTGACCCGAATGTCAATTGAAGCGACACAACGTGTGTGGTTAGCTCGGCGTTCGAATTGAATTGAACATAATCAAGAATAGCTGAGAGTAAATTTCTTATTTTTTCAAAATGAATGACAAAAAATTGCATGTTTTACTCGAAAGTCATATTGTGTGTACAGCTGTACAGCAGAGACAGATAATTGTTGTGTAAAGTAAATTTTAGAAAATAAAAGTGTTTACCAAAGAATTGTAGATAATTTTCTAATTCATTGCCTATACAATGCTTAAAAAATTGCCAATGATCATCAATTGTTGTTGTCGAAACTGCTCAGCGATCACTTATGTTTACAGATTTCAAAAAGGAAGAAAAAAAACTGTGTTTTTTTGTTTGCTTTATTGATCATTATCTGTAGATAACAAATACTTAATAGACTTAAACCACAAGCCATTGATAATAATGTGCTTCGTACTACAAAACATTTATTATTTTGTATATTGGCGATAACAAGTCAAAATTGATTATGAATGGAACAAAACTTAATCAATACCAAAGATTTGTGGTCAAATCTATTTGTTGTGTCACAAGTTTTTAGTTGTAACTAAGTTGTGCATGAAGTAAAATGAACAATCGATGTTGGAATTTAATTTTTCCAATTTTATTTATTTTGGCTGCCAATGAATTTCGCAAAGCGGTTCTCAATTTTTGGGATGCATCACCAACGGTAACAATTAGTCTTGGTAAGATTCGTGGAAAATATGGAAGAATCGGTTCGGGTGATTCTTTTTTTAGTTTTTGTGGCATTCGATATGCACAAGCTCCAATAAATGAACTTCGATTTCAGGTAAAAAAAAAAAAAAAAAAAAAATAAAAAGTCAACAAAATTGAAAGTATGTTTATTAATAGTGTATATAACATTTCAGCCACCAGAGCCAGTGAAACCATGGAATGGAACACTTGATGCTATTCGAGATTCACCCAAATGCCCGCAACCAGTTATAAGTGCAGCTGAAATTTCTGAAGATTGTTTACGACTGAATGTTTACACCAAAAATATTTCTAGCACTGCTAACAAACCGGTCATTGTTTTCATCCATCCGGGAGGTTTCTATGAATCATCGGGACGAAGCGATGAATTTGGACCAGAATATTTAATAAAATGTGATGTTGTTTTAGTTACTTTCAATTATCGATTAGCTGCGCTTGGATTTTTGAGTACAGGAACCAAAGATGCACCAGGTAATAATGGATTAAAAGATCAAGTTATGGCATTGCATTGGGTAAATGATCATATTCGATCTTTTGGTGGTGATCCAAATTCGATTACACTAATGGGATATGGGGCTGGTGGAATTAGTGTTACTCTGCATATGGTTTCTCCAATGTCAAAAGGTAAAATTCACTTTGTTCAAAGAGTGAATTCTTAAGAATGTTTTCCATTATAAATAATCGGTTGGATCTGAAAACATGAAAATGCATTATTTTCTTTTTTTGAATAAATTTTGTGTTTTAAATACAAAAGTTGTGAATATCCGCAGGCCTTTTCCATAAAGCAATTGTGATGAGCGGTTCAATTACAAATCAATGGAATGTGCCAACAAATCAATTGGATTTAGTAAAGAAGCAAGCCATAGTGCTCAATTGTCCATACAAAAGCATTTCACATATGATAAAGTGCTTGAAACAGGTCAGTTGTTTCAAAAAATGTATTCAATTGCCGTTTATTAATTTTATTTGTTCTTGTTCAGAAAAATATTGCAGACATTGGAAACAGTTTAAACGAAATGTTTGAATTCGGTCCAAAAAATCCGATATTATTGTGGAAGCCAGTCATTGAACCAGATTTTGGGCAAGAACGATTTTTGACGGAAGATCCAATGAAACTATTCCAAAAAGGAGATTTTGCTCATGTTCCTATATTGGCCGGCATTTCTAAACATGAATTTCTCGATTCAGCAATTTGTAAGCAATGCTTGTAGTCACTTTAGTGATGATCATATATGACACTCGATTTTTCAAAAAGATTCAAATAAAACATTTCAAATTCATATTTTCTAGCTATTATTCGAAACGAAACTCTCAGAAAGGAAATAAATATGCATTTCCCCAAATGGGCTCCAATTTGTTTTATGTATGAAGATGACAATATAAAATCGATTTCAAACCAATTGAGACATCATTATGTGAAAGATGAAATTGAAGACAATAGATCGCTGATCAGTTTGAATAATGTAAGAGTGAAATAAGTTTATCGTTGTGATTTACTTGATGATTTGTGTAATTTTTAGTTATTCGCCGATGCTTTAACTGGTTTTGGAATGTATCGCTTTGTCAAGATGGCCAGTGCGCATACAAATATTTATTATTATCACTTTGACTATACTGGTCGCTATAGTCATACATATTATCCAAGTGATAAGCCATTTGGAAGTGTCCATCTCGATGACTTACTGTATTTATTTGCAAACCCGAAGAAAACTCCACATTTTATTAAAAACGATGCCGACTATGTCATGGTACAGCGTTTGACAAGATTTTTCATGAATTTCGCCAAAAATGGGTAGAATTATAACTTTTCAAAATTGATTTGGTCTTTTTTAAACCGAAAAATTTGTTTTGACAGAGATCCAAATTCAAACACCGATCGATATTTGCAAAATATCATTTGGAGTCCAATGCATGTGGATCAATTTAATTATTTGGACATTGATAAATATCCAACAATGAAAGATCATTTAAACACTGACCGATATACAATATGGAATCGACTCTTCTCTTTAGATACTAAATATAATAAAGAAAACTCACAAGAAAATCGAAGTTATTTGTCTACATAAAATTCATTGTACCTGAGCAAGTATTATCAAAACTATCAACAAAACTTTTTTAGTACTTGTTGTTACTGTTACTATTATTATTATTATTGTTGGCTCATCTTTTAATAATTGTCAGTACATTCGGTATTTCGGAAGCGATTTGCCCCTGGAGACCGACATAATGAACCAAATATTAATTTATTCCATTATTTTCAATAAATTATATGAATGTATGTTTTCCTAATCAATAATATATGGAACTGTTTACAGTATCAGAGTGTGTTTGTAATTACAATCTGCATAGAGATAAGAAAATGTCGCCTAGCAATTTAAAATAGACACAATGTATTTATGATGTTGTTAATAAGTGAAAAATAATCATCAAAAATTGGACACGTTTTTGATGACATATAGCACCAAAAACAAAGTGATTACAGAAAAAAAATAAATTCTCTTATGTTGCAAAGTAATTTAAAAAAAATCTGTTTGATTACCAACATAGTTGTGAGTGCATTTTCGATTATTGCGATAATCTGTTGAATTGTTTAGTTAAATATGTATTACAAGTGTTTATAAAGCGTGTTACACATCCATACTATACTTTATAAAACTAATTTATAACATTTGACATCTGAAGCATTGCTCACAGTTTCTTAGTAGTTACTTCATAGCTTTCACATGTTTCTAAGCATTGCTGACCTTCACATTGAAAATCTAAAAATATTTCCTAATTATAATCCACAAAGTACTTAATTCCCAGACAATTGAACTTTAAGTATATATTCAATGTTTTTGAGGAAAAAAATCCCATTTGGAAAATTGAAGAGCTGAAAATTTTTTTTTTCTCTAACTCTTCAATTTCAAAATTTTTCGCTCTTCAATTTTGAAAAATTGGAGAGTGAGCACACAAATTAAGTGGAGGTGCATATTCCACTTTTTACGGTAGCTAAAGCAGAGCCACTTGAAAGTTACATACATTTGACTTCATTGGGTAGCTAAAGCTGAGCTACTCAAAATGAATGTTTGAGGTAGCTCCATTGACAGTATTATTAATATGTACGTAAGTGATGCTACCTCAAACAATAGATTTGGGTAGCTCTGTTATAGCTACCACACAAAGTAGAATTTGCGCCTTCATTTAATTTGTGTGAGGGGTATCCTCTTGGAGAATTCATTCAGAAGGGAGAGGGGGGTCTGAAACACAAATATCTCCCCTTGCCTATGTATGATCCTAACGAACACTTCGAACATTGTAATTTTTCGAACGAACGAAAGGACAAAAATACACATTGTCGTCGTTGACACCTATGACCATAATAATTAAAAAACATTCCAAGCACAAATTGAGTCTAGCGATAAAGATCACCAGAAAAATTGTTGATTATTTCATTGTTCAAAAAGTGATGATCTTCCACCTTCTGTTCTCCACCTTCTCCTCTCGACTGTTATCAGCTCTTTCGCCTCATCTCCACTCCAACCAAACATACTTCATGAATGACTGTGAAAAGAAAATGAAACATATGAAAATTATTAAAGAATACGCCCAAATGGAATAAAGAAAAGCATAAAAATCAATCTACTTACAATCAAATTATTTTGACATCTGCAACTACCACTTCCATCTCCTCTCCACCTCCCTTCCACCGCCGTTACAACCTCTTCCATTTCAATCTCCAGCAAAATATATTATTCGAACAGGAACTCAGGAAAACGTTTCTTGGTTATTTTCGATTATCCTTGGCTGAAATAAATTGGTCTATAATAACAATGAGGCAAATTATGGTGATCGACAAAATTTAACGCCCTCTACAAACGTAAATGTAGAAGACCACATAACATCAATAGGTATTGTTTTCTAACCTTCTTAGTGAAGACACAAACCGGTATGATATTACATGTACATTGGAGTGCGATTATAGATGGTGTTGAATTTGTGTGTGATTTAGTTTCACAATTGAAATTATATGTTAATTTGCCTAATTGATAATAAAAAGATATCATTGGGTGCTCAATCAGGGCTGTAAGGCAGGTGACCCATTAATTCTATGTTTTCAGTGGTCAAAAGTTTATTTGTTTGACGAGATGTGTGAGAGCTTGCATTGTCATGGTGAAGAATGATTCGACGGCGCTTATTTGTTTTTTTTATTTCACTGAACACTTCTAGCAAACAAATGGCCGTGCACCACTCAGAATTAACCGTTCTACGTTGTTCAAGTGCCACTGTTGCCACATGACCACTTTTTCCAAAAAAACAAGAAACCATTTTTTTACCAACACTTCGGGCACGAAAAACTTTTGTTTTATTTGGTTCATTTTGAAACATCTATACACTCGATTGTTGCTTACTTTCAGGCTCATACTCATAGACCCATGATTCCTCACCTGTCACGTTACTACACGTTGTATACTATATAAGTTTTTTGTGCGTCCACTGTCGTATTTGTCGAGCATTTGTTCGCACCAATTTACACGGCTACTTTTTGCTCATCGGTCAATTTATGTGGAATCTAACGGGAACAAATCTTTTTCACAGCTCACAGCTAAATATTCATTGAAACTACAAGTTTGTCATTATTAATGCCTAATTTTGCTTTGAAATAGTCACGGTAAGTTACTATGACGATCTACCGATATTAGATTACGTATCAACATCGATATTTTTTTGCAAAACAGCAGATTTTGGACGACCTTCACAGAATTCATCAGTGAACAACACACGATCACGCTTGAATTCAGCAAACCATTTATATACATTGGGTAAGGATGGGACTTCAATACCAAAGGCCAAACGAAGTCGATCGAAACACTGATGTGGAGTTAAACCCATTCGAAAATCATAAAAAATAAATGTACGAAAATGTTCACGAGTTAATTTCATTTTTTTGCCGAGATAAATTTTTCAAGTCACAGTGAACAAAACAAATAGCGCTCATATGGCAAAATGTTCTGAGAATGTTTACGCTAAAAAATGTCAAACTTTCCAATCTTAGTTTGACTGGAATTACATTAGTATGGCTCGATTATTCAAACATATAAGGCAGCCCACGTAACTGCTGAATAAGTCGAAAATCATATGTTTACATTTTTCGTACATATTGCGCACATTTTTAAACAATTATCACTAATTTACGTGCTCAATTTGTGCACAATATTTTCGAAACAAAGTTGCACATTTTCTGCACATTTTCAATCAATTATGACTAACTTACGTGCACATTTTGCACACATTATTGAATAAACATAATAAACATCGTAAGCGGCTACATCTGTCATCACAGCAAGATTTTCTTCACATTTTTTCAATGATTAGTTGAAATTCTGGCTTTTTCACTGGACTTTTAATTAACAATCTTAAAATTTTCTTCAATTTCGTTAATACCTTGTTACAAGGTCCTTGTAGAGCATTTTTTAACAAATCTTTTCATCAATTTCATGTTATTTGAAAATTTGATAAATGAAAATAAAAATATTTCAACTAAAGGAAATTGAGTTGATTTTTTAATAAAAATGTTTAAGAAACGTTTACTAGCCAATGTTATATTTCTACGGATTTAAAATATGACACAAGTATGCAGCCTTTTTTGTTCAGTCACACAATTGTCACGATTTGAACTGCGATCGATTTGAATTTGACATATAAAGTATAACGATCATTTCACATAAACACATTCGTGTAAAATTCCGTCCAACTTGATTTAAAAAAAGAATATAATCATCGGTAGAATTCTAAAAAAAATCTGCATCGTAGTACGAAGTATGTATTGGATTTTGTGAGTGTATGTGTTGAATTGTTATTCTGTATTAACATAAATAATACATTAAGAGGTATAATTGTTCAAGTGCCTTCAAGCAACAAAACGTCTTATCAAAGATGTTTATGAATTGAAAAAAAATCAAAAATCTGATGAAATGTCAAAATATTATGCGAAAGTATCTGAAGAGAAACAAAACCTTACATCAATACCACTGAGCAAAATAGAAATTTCAATGGAAACTGAAAACAGTATGTTGTTTGGCATTACAGATAAGTCTTGTCGTAATATATCTGTGGAAGACGATAGTTTTCTGGCTTTAGAACGAAAGTGCAATATAGAAGAAAAACGAATGCAATTGATGAATATAAATGAAAATCAAACTCTTTTATTCAACGTCGAACCACCATCAATGTTGTGGAATCAAACAGACAATCAAAGTGTTGATACTACAAGTTTCGATCAATCACAGGGCAAAAGTGACAACAATGTCTCTGATGAAAAAATAACTTTAACGGAATCATTTGAAATCTCACCCGTTATGTATATTGGTTTGAATCGGCCATCAACAATTATTGAAGAAACATCATCACAATTCAATTCAACCAGCATAACTAATATTTCCTCAATTGGACAATCTTCATTGTTTAAAATGAGTGAATCAATTGATAATGTATCAATTGGAAATTGTGAAAATAAAACCAAGAATGATGTGATTAACACGAAATGTAAGAATTCACAAACACCAGAACGTCAGCGACGTGGTACGTTTGCATTTAAGCGTGAAAATTATACATTCTTTCCCATGAAAGACTTGAATCCAAGCACCTCCATCAGTGATGCAGCAACAAAAAAATCAATGAACAGTATTAAACCATATGAATGTGACATAACAGATGAAGATCAATTTAACAATACACTGGAATGTGTTGACTATCTACTGGAAAAAGGGAAGCAAATGTGTGAAGAAACACCAACAGGAAGCGTTGAGAGTCTCTTGGAAGCTCCTCAATTCACATGCAAACGAAAAAGATTACTGAACGAAATGGCTTCAATTGAAATGCTGCCATCGAGTAAACGAGCGCCTTTCATTGGCATTTCAACGTCACCTCTCTTGAAACAAATACACCTTCGCAAATTTTTTGACCAATGACAGTTATTCATTGAATTATTTCGAATATTATGAACACGTTCGCATGAATTACGAACAATTCAACATTTAATTCAGTCTTTGCAATTTCTTAATTACATTTTATTAGAAATAAATCAAGAGTATGACTCAATGTGATTACAAACAATTATTTTTGTTTAAAATGTTTCAATCCAAAATTCAATAAAATATAAAAGAAACTCACTTTATTGTTTTTTATTTCTAAAAAAAGACAAAATTTGGCGCCAAATTTCGACATAATGATCAAAAATGTATCTGCATGTTTAACTATACTTTTCTTTTTAGTGGTGGGATGGGTCAGTATGAGCCTGAATATATATGATTACGTTCTAAAGGTTGGTTGTGACAAAGAACAGAAACTGAAACAGAAACAGAATTCAGTACATTTGCAACAGAAATAGCAGCAGAAACTGAAATCAGCAACAGAAACCGAAACGCTGCGTTGCCAGTGTGTGTGTAAAGCAAAATAAAATAAATTCGTCAAATTTTTTACATTAAACAATCTGAGAGTCATCAAACCATATTTCATTTGAAATTCTGTCTATAATTTATAAAATATCAAAAATAGGAATGAAAAAAGAACAATTTTTGTAATACAACATTTTTTTATTTTTTTATTATCTTCTGTTTTGCGAATGATAAATTTCGTTGGAAGCAGCAATGTTGTAACAAACCTTTAAAAGAGAAAAAACAACAAATTTATAAATTTATGATTTTATTTTGATCAAAATATTTAAAAAAGTTTTCAAGTTAATTGAAATCAGAAAGTTTAAAACATAAAATCATATTTGTATCATACTCTTCCTATCAAAATGAATGTCATAATTTACGTAAATCAAGTAGAAAAATTATAATTTAATCTTAATTAATAAAATGTAATCTTAATTACCGTTACAGATTGATCGCCTCAATTTCACAACTTTTGTATTTATCACATCTGAAATTGAACAATACACATTAGTATGTTGGAAAATCTGTTGATAATTGCTCAAAAAGGCTAATGAATGAAATTCAGAAATTGAAAAGCAAAATCATTTATGTATCATACTCTTCCTATCAAAATGGATATCATCATTTTAGATAAAGTAAAAATTCAAAAAGTAATTGAAATTTTTTAAAATTTGATAAATTTTATTTACTTTTATGAACTAAGCTCCTCAATTACGGTGGTTTGTTGCATCTGTAAAGAGAAAAAAAAAATTTATTCTTGACTTCGTTTTATTACAAAATAAAAATGACTTATTGTGATAAATTCAAGTTTCAGATTGTTTTTAAAAAGTAAAATCATTTATGTATCATACTCTTCCTATCAAATGGATATCATCATTAAATAAAAGCAAAAATATACAAAGTATAAAAGAAAAAGAAAAAAAAATCACCTTTAAAAAATGTTGTCCAAATCACCTCAATTTGCATTCATACGAAATCCTTGAAATGAGAAAAGAAAACATTAGTAAGTTTCTGGATGAATATTTTATCAATTCAACAAATTTGAATAAAAACAAATCAGAAATTGAAAAGCAAAATCATTTATGTATCATACTCTTCCTATCAAAATGGTATCATCAAATAGAATTTAAATTTTGAAAATATTTCGAAAAACAAATATTTGTTTCTAATTACCTGAAGCATATGATTCTCTGGCTACTTCCCCTAATAAAAACCTAGAAAAACTCACAATCTCAAAATGTTTCAAGTTAATAGACAATGGCATAATATCGATTGGTTATTAATTTTAAAAAAATGTCGTGTATTTCATTTAGATCAATAGATTCAATTGCAATATTCTTGATGTATTTGTGTTAAATTTGTGATATTTGTTATTGCAAATGTTACTAAATGCTAGAAAATGCTTTGATTTTAAAAACCTAAAAAAATATGTAAATGCTATTATGAGAGCACTGAGATTATGCATAAGAAAGAATCACAAGGTTATGTTGTTGTTATTGTTGTTTTTTCTCAACAAACTGAATCGCGCTCCATGTGTTTTGTGCAATTAGAATTACGATTAGTTTTTGTTTTCATTGATGGAGATTATTATTGACATTATATGATAAGATACTTTGTATTTACAAACAAACATTTTTCATTTCTTCTTCTGTAAGCGCTGAACTTATAAAAATCTACTTTTTTTTTTGTTCATTTGTTCATTGTGTCCTGAATTTGTTAACCGTTTCATTTCACATTTTTTCTCTATTTTTTTTGTTTCCAATTAATGATTATTATTTCGATGATGCGCGATGGCAAAAAATTGGCATTTCAAAATATATTGTTCGCACAATGTTCAATTGCAATTTATCAATTAAATGAAACGTTAAGTTATACTCCACGATTTCTCAAGTCTTTCACTTTATAAATACGGACAAGCCAATGTTCAGTTGTGTAAGCTTCTTCAAGAACATCTAATTCGAAATCTTTATTTCCAATTTCAGCAGCACGTACACGATCGTAACCAGGTGGTTTGCCACCTTCTGTGTAAACCTGTGTGAATAAAGTAAAATAAATACGTTAAATATTTTCAAATTAGATTCTTCATAAATCAAAATTCAATAAAATATGGTGGTTGTCATTTCATTTGTTTGAAAATATCTTGATCTAATTTTCATACCTGTCCAAATCGATAGTAGCACATTTTGTACATCAAACAATTCAATAAAGTTGGTGAACCTTCGCGGTCAATTCGAAAATCGCCACTTCCAGATGCATAATAATCACTTTCCTTAATATGAGCGCCTCGGTCAGTGCTGCCACCAATTCGTACCTAGGGAGAAACAACAAAAGTAAATAAAGATAAATACTGTAAATATCTACTAAATATATATATATTTTTTCATATAAAATATTCAAAAACCAATTCGTACCATCCACAAAAACTTGTTAATATCATCGGATGAGTAGCCAGTTAAACCGCCGAAAATGACCAACACATAGTCAACATCCAGTTCACGCATAATTTCGTAGGCTTTTTCTTCCGATGATGCCATTGCTTGGCCGACTCTTGAAATATGCGTATTATTCCATGTATTATTGTCGACTAAAATTGTTCGATTAGCCATTGCCGTAATTTGATAACCATAATCCCACCAACTCATAATGCGAGCATCTTCCGGTGTATTCATTTTCAACCAATAATATGCTTCACGAAAATCATCAAATATAATCCGAGAACCATCCATTGAACGTGCACTCAATACAATCGATGGCGATGAATATGCTTCACTTGTGACCCAAGTGCAATGGAACGTATATGTAATTAATAGGAATGTCATAATACCAACAAATGCCCATGCAACCTCTTTCTTTCCACCCGATTGCTGTTCAAATTTCTTGGATTTTTTATCTCTTGAAGTGGCCGATGCGGCTGTTGAAGATGCTGATGTTGCGGTACCCTTAATGTATTTCGACAATAAATGTGATACAGTTATACCGGAAATTACGCACATTACTGGCGCCAACACTAACATCAAACGAACCATGACACCCTAAACAATAATTCAAGTTCAACATTAAAACCATGACAATTGAGCATGTCAATGAAAATATGAATAGGATTGGAATATACCGCAAAGTAAATACTCGTAACACCGTATAAAATGATGAAAATATTTGCATCAGTCAATTTTGCAAAGCACAAATACAAACCAGCTGGGAATAAAAACACCAAAATCTGAAAATAATTTTCGCATTAAACATCACATTTCTATGCAATTCTTCAATTGAAATGATTGCATTTCATTCAGCGATCAAAGTGTAAACAGTCATTGTGAATCAAAATGGCCAGGAGTCGATCAAATCAATGAGTCTCACCAGCGGTTCAATTTCAACAACACATACTTGATTTTTCTTTTTCATCCGGATCAATTTGAAAAAATTGACAATAATTATTATTGAATAAACGCACCTGTAAATCAAAGTAGAATGATGACCAAGATGTCGGTTGATGTTCGGAAACAGATGCAATAATTGGAATGTGATTTTTAGCATAAGATGGATCCAACAATGAATAGAAACGACCAGTCCAAGGTGAAACTTTGCCTTTAAATAACGAAATTAAACATTAAATTTAGTACTTTTTAATGCATTCTTTCTCATTCGCTTGTAAAATACGATGATTAAATTGTTTCAAAATTTTATTTGCTCATTATTCTTGCTTTTGTCAATTTAAAATGAAGATTTGAAGACAAAATTAGGTTGTCTTTATTAAGACTTTTTAAAAAGATACATACCAGTAATACTGAGAATGACAGTAATCGTGATTACTCCAACGGCAACTGTTGTCAAAACAGCTTTTAATAAAGTTTCGAAGTATTCTTTTGAAAGCCGGGCACGTACATATTCGATGAATGCAAAGATTTGGCAAAGTCCAAACACTCCCAAAGCCTATAGAAAATAGAAATCATTCTTAGTCACCAATTTTCTTAGCATGTTCGAATATAATACGGACAAATTAGGTTACAAATAAAAAAATTCAGAATTAATTTAGATAAAATCATATATGTTTCATCCTCTTCCTATCAAATGGTTTCATCATTTTGGTAAATAAAGATGAATATATCAATTATTATAATTGATCACTGCAAAGATAACTGCTAATACTTACCAACATATGCTCCGAACTTTGAACTGGTTGAAAGCCAACGAATGATATTTGCATAGAAAGAATGGTTCCAACACAATACAATATGCTGTATGCAACATAGATGCGATGTGAAAATCGTCCAGTAACCAACAGAGCCAAAACATGCAATGGAATCAAATTAATGAGGAAAACGTATCCACCCCAAGAAGAAACCATATAGAAATAGGCTAATGCTGACATGGTTGACCAGAGAATAGCGCCAGTTTTAACGGCTTTAATCCAGAAATAGTAGGTCAACAACATGCAAAAAATGGCAATGCCTTCGTTATCATATGAACCAGCTACTGATCTTGAAATGTAACCGGGAACAATTGATATCATTGCAGCTGCCACCAAGCCAGCTCCAGTGCTCTGAAATATAGAATGTTTATTTGAAAAAAAAATGAAAACTATTCAAAACTTTGAACATTAATAATCAACTTAATCTCCTTCAAATATATGCTAAACTCAAATCATCAACTTACATGAATTTCCTTGGTCAACAGATAAGTAACCAATGTGGTAAGCGATGAGAAGAATGGTGCCAAAAATACGCAAACATTTCGAATATCAACGGTAAAGTTTAATAACCATAAAATACGATACAATGCGGCTGATGTGACCATTAAACCAGGATAAATGGTTCCTCCGATAATTCGCCCCAATGGATACCAAGCACGATCATCAAACCAATTATGAAAATTATAAAAACCTTGTTCGGTTAAAAATCGCGTGGTGCGATAGTTGAAGTACGGATCGAATTCATGAATAACACTCTCAAATCGTAAAACCGAAAAGAGGCGTGTAGCGAATGCTGTATCATGCATAAAAAAATAAAGATAAGACGCAAAATATATTGATTTTTTTTCTCTTTCATTTTTCATTCGTCATTCGTTATGTTGAGGTTATATCAACAAATTTATTAAAAATTATTATTTTGATTTGACGAATTTTGTTAAGTGTAAAATTTTTCGGTTTTAAATTTACTTACATAAAATGGCTGCAATTGTTAATATTGCCAATTTCACCAGATGTTCTTGCTTTTCCAAGCCAATTTTGGCTTTTGATTGCGTAGCTGAGTCCATTTTTGTTTGTGCCTTTTATGTGAAATATTTAAAAATAGATTTTTCAATCAAACCACATGTTTTATGCACACTTTTTAAGAATTTTCAATCACTTTTTCGCAAGAAATTTCATATTTTTCAAACAATCAAATATCGTGAATTAATGATATTTACCAAATTTTTATCAATTTTTTCTCAAAGGAAAAAAGAAACACCGGCACTACAAATATCGCTCAAAACATTATTGACGGCGTGGCACATCATAGCATACCCAAACCATATCAGCCATATTTTATTTTGCCGCATTCAATGACACATTCAAATAATCACTGTTGAATTGGCTGCAAACATTAACATTTCGATATTTTTTGTAAATTTCGAATTTTATTTCAATGAAATTTGAAAACTGATTTGATAACGTTTTTTATTATCACAAATTGAACGAAAAATGATTATCTTGGAAAAAAAAGACGCATTTCATTCCATAAAATACTTAGAAACTCAAAAGTAAATTAAACTAAGTGCAGAGTGCATGGAACGCACTCTTATTTCGCGCCAAATTCCTATTTGCAAATGTCAATTATGACAATGTCAGGGCCATTTATCGTTCATCCCAATGCAAGTTTTCTTATTTTGCTACTGTCAAAGTTTAACGATTTTTTTTTTCTCTCGTCATTCTCACTGTTCTCATTCAGTACAAATTGAGTGCATACAGTACATACAATTATCACGTATGCATCTAGTCAAATAACAGATGCGCGAGTTTGCACAAATTTTAATTCATTGTAGTGATTGTAACTGCACTAGTTTAAGATGACCACATCAAATTTTGAGGAAATTTTTTGCTTATTCCAGGAATTAGCCCAAACATTATCTGGAAAAAATGGTCAACGTAAGTGAAATTGTGTATATCACATTTATCAATCATTTTAAAGTTGATTCATTTAAATTGGGCTAAATTAAATTGGCTTCTTTTTGCGTTGTGTTTCAATTGATTGAAATGAATGTGTTTGTGTATTTTTTTTTTTTTTACTGGAAAAAGGTTGGGCTATGGATCATATTTCTAGTTATGTATCGACGCACCCAAATACAATAAGCGACAGTTTGCCATTGGATGAGTCAGAATTACTCAAGAGAATCCAGAATCAATTGAGCATGTCAAAAACACCAGTCAATGCAACTTTATTTAATAATCACTATCAACAGCTGTCTACATGTGTAAGTTTGCATGGTTTTCCATTTTGATTTGGTGGATTTGTTGAAAAAAATTTTGATACTAACAAACACTTTGTACGAGAAATGATTACACAAAATACAAAATGTATACTAATGTGAATACGATTGTGAATGTGTTTTGATTTATCGAACCATATGATTTGAATGGTGTGCGCGATCAAAATAATAAGAATGATGCACAGGCATAGGCACACACATTTCGGATCGTAAACAAATCACTTGAACATTCATTTTGTTTTTAAATAGAAAAAGTTGAAATGCTGAACTGAGAGTGTTCTATAAACAGTGTTCACCGACCATATGTTTTGTTAAAATGCTCAAACCAGCATCACAGTAGACAAAGAACTTATTGAATAGTTTGAGTTGAATGTAATCCAATCGCTCTTTAAATTATTGCTCTGCATCTATTTTTTTTAAAAAAATTAAAAAAAAAAAAATAAAAAATTCTTTAAATATTTTCTGTTCAGACTGAAGCACATCATCGCACATCAATATTAACATTTCTTGCGCTAATGGCAAAAAACGATAGCAATGCTAACGGAAAAACAACAATTAATAATAATGGCACTACAAAGATACCTATTGAAATATCATCAGCAAGATCACGCAATCATTTTTTGCAGCAAAATAACTTTAGCCGACACTTGAGCAGTGGCACAGATCAATATACTACATCGACAACAAGAAGTGTTTGTATTATTTTTTCACTCATTTTATTTCTCATAATTTGAATATTTTTTATGATTTGTTTTTATGTTGATTGAATGCAATTTAACTATGTTCAGGAATTATAGTGATTATTTGTTGTTCAGAGACTTAAATGTAATGAAAAAACCAACCAAAATTTGCAGGCAATTCCATCAAGTACATCGACGCAAAATATAAGTGCCAATCAATTTCACTGTTCAAAAGTGCAAAAATCGAGAAGTATGGGAAATTTTCAACAAAATATTTCTCTATCAGAAGCTACACCATATACGGAACACCCAATAATAGCATCACAACAGGCATCGGATAGTGACAGTGACTTTGTACAGAATGTGATTTATGCTTTAACTGGCATCGAAGGGAAATATTTTAAAAAGGATGTCATCACTGGTGGTTTGAAATTGGATGCTAAAGTGCGTATCAGTGCCAAGCATTCGGCAATACTGTTGCGATTGGGTGAAGTAGCATTTTATCATGAACAATTGATTTCATTTACGGATCCAAGCACTGGTCGCAGTCCATTGGGTTTGCTTGGTCAAGGTTTAGTAACGGCATTAAAACAAGAGCTTACTAAATATTATGGAATGGTTGCAATGCTACAAGAACAGGTTTGTGTTGAATTTGTTCAAATTTATTCAATTTTAAATAATTTTTTAAAATAAATATTGTTCAAATGTTTCATTATTTCCAGCACAATCGTCACAGTCGTGCGACAGACAATCAAGAAAAGTTGACATTACTTCAAATTGAAATGTTGTTGGTTGAGCCACGAGAACGTTTGCAATGGTTGACATGCATTGCGGAAGCGTGCCAAGAAAAGAAAGGTGGTGCTTTGGCAACGGAAATTTTCCGATTTAAAAATGATGGCAACACAAAGCGAAAGAATTTAGTACATGATTTATTGGTTGCTGTTTGCACTCCATTGCAATACATGCTTGCAAAATGGTTAATTGAAGGTGAAATTAATGATCCACATTCGGAATTTTTCATCGAAGTTTTGCCAGAGGTCGGCACTGATCGACTTTGGAACGATAAATATCGAGTCCGTGAAACGATGCTTCCATGTTTCATATCAGAGTAATTTTCCGATTTTTTTTATTCATTTAATTATTTGCATTCTTTCGCTTTGTATTCGAATAATATTGACGAATATCGTTTTTTTTTTTTCTTTTTTGCGAATTTCCAACAGAGAATTAGCACAAAAGATTCTTGTTACCGGTAAAAGTATCAATTTTCTTAAGGATATTTGCGATGAACGCACAATAATCAAAGGTCGAAAGGAACTAAAGGAATATCTTGAATCAAATGGTATTTTTAATACGAATGTAACTAATCAAAATTTAATTTAATGGTACATTTTGGATATTTGTTGTTTTCTTCAGTCGAAGACATCTTTGCCGATGTTGCTGATACAAAACTTCACATAATGATTAATGACGTGTATTTAAACACATCCAAGAAGGTGTTAGATATTGTCATGGGACCGCATAAATTGCTCGAACATCTTCAAGCGCTACGCAAATATCTACTTCTAGGTCAAGGTGATTTCGTTGGTCAACTGATGGAAAAACTCAAGTAAGTTTTATTAATTTTCAAATTCAACTGTTTTTGAAATTGGCAAAACATTTTTTTAATTTATTTAAATTGAAAAAAAAACTCAAACAGGCCTGAGTTGGATCGACCAGCAAAAGAGTTGTACAGTTATGAGTTATCATCAATATTGGATTCAGCATTACGTTCAACCAATTCCCAGTATGATGATCCTGAAATTTTGAACAATTTAGATGTACGTTTGATGAGTAATTTCGAAGGTGACACCGGTTGGGATACATTTTCACTTCAATACACAATCCAAGGGCCGTTGCTGACAATGCTTGAAGTATCCATGCCAAAATATTTGCAACTTTTCAAACATTTATGGCGGTTAAAGCACATGGAGTATGTCTTATCGGCGAAAATTTGGAAAGATCAAAAATGCAATGCAAAGGTATGACCAATTATTTTGAAAACTCTTTTTAATCAATAAATCCTCCTTAAACCATTTCACCCCCTTTTTTTTAATGATAAAAATATTTTTGAAAACATCTTCATTGCAGATACTTCGCAGTATGAAAAAGGAGTTGAATCCAGTGTTGTATCGCTTGTATTTGTACACATCACAGATGATTCATTTTATCCATCAGATTCAATACTATATTTTGTTTGAAGTGGTGGAATGTTCATGGACAAAATTCCAGGAAAAAGTACAAAAATCCACAGCGCTCGATGACATCCTCGAAGCGCACAATGAATTTCTTCACGATGTAAAAATCGGTGCATTTTTAGAAGACGGTGGTTTGATACACGGTTCACTAGAAAATGTAATAAATGCCAGCAGTAAAATGGAACCATGGCAGGATCATTTCTATAAACTTTGCTTAGATGAGTTAAATTCACGGCGTGAATTTGAAAATTTGATAAAATCGAGTGAAAAAACGGGCAAATATGGCGTTACATCTGAATCACGTTTGGAACGGGACGAAGCGCAAAAGATGTTCGATTTATCGATTAGCGAAGCGAACAAATCACTCGAGAAAATTGGCGCCGACTATGAGTATGCTGTAAGACAATTTCTGCTATTGCTGGCTGGCCTACAAAATCAACCGGATATTTTACAGTTTGGCATACGATTGGATTTCAATGAGTTTTATAAGAATCGTGATCAACGATTGGGTAAACCGCTCACCTTTGAACACATGCGAATGACGATGAGCAGCATGCAATTTCGCAATAGTAATGTTATGATATCAAGTGCTGGTGGTGGCGCAACTGCGGCAGCAACGCCTCTCGCATCACGGTTCCTTACTCAATCCTGTCATAACTGACCGTCACAAACAAATTCAAATGATTCCCAATGCATCGATCAACAAATATCATTAAGTCAATTAAATCGATCATCAAATCAAAATTTTAATCAAATTTTTGCGCAAAATACTCACGCACACAATTGCATCCATCACAATACGTTGTTTGCAAATAATTTTATGTTAATTGATTGTTGTGACATTTTATGAAGCAACAATCACAATTTTTACCATAATTTTTTTTCTGCCAAATTCATAATTGTAAGCACAACGCTCTCTATGCCAATCCAATTCCAAAATGAAAAAAAAAAAAAAGAAAATTGAAAATAAAAAAATTATCATTTTAATCGTAGAGCACTTTTTTTTATTGCTTTAAGGTTATGTAGAATGTATAAATGAGTTTGATTTTGAATACGTTTTTCTTATAATTTATTGCAATGACGCAAATTAACATATAATTTCAATTGTAAAACTAATTCACACACAAGTTCATCGCCATCTACAATCGCAATCAAACGTACGTGTAATATCATACGGGCTTGCGTCTTCACTAAGAAAGTTGGAGTCCATTATGTATTGATGTTATATGGTCTTCACATTTACGTTTGTAGATGGCCTTAAATTTTGTCAATCACCATAATTTGCCTCATTGTTTATTGCCAATCGAGATTCACGCGTTCCCAATCTTCGATGAATGGCTTATCAATTTGATTGATCATGTATTCACCACAGAATAAACATTCAGCGGCTAAAATGTGTTCAATTTCATTCTTTATGTTATCACGTTGAGATAGATTTGCACCTCCGTTGATCGATGCATCTGTATTCGATACCGGAATGTTCAAACTTAGTGACTGCATCTGTTGCTTTAATTTTGTTAAACGAAAAATATGCTCGTTGCCTATTGGAAAAAGACATGAAGAAATAAAAGCATTATATTGGATGCAATTTTGAAAATTATGATTTAAATTCTCGATAATATGGTGACAAGAAGATTTTACTCAAATGCTCCATAATATTGTGCTCCAAACAATCGTGATGAAATTTGTGGCCACAGGGAAAGATGAAAAATGGCTTCACTAGCAAATAACCGGAACAAATTACACACATCTCTTGTCCATCGATTACAATTGATCGATTCCGGAATGTTTGCAAATCATTTCGAACACGTTCAGCTGACTTGGCAGATTCTTCCATGTCGATGCGTTGTTCTTGGATTTTAGCATTATATTCCTTTCAATGAAAAATTTTTAATTTTTTTTTCTTTTCTTTTCCTTAATCTTTTCCAAAAATTGTCAATATTTGATAATATTAATGAATTACCTTAAGTGCTTCACAAATGACTTCTTTGAAATGATCAATTTTTTGAAAATCATCGAAAAATGGTAGCAAATCTTCAATTCTCAGCAAATCACATTCTTTCAGTAAATCAAGAGCATTTTTAACATCATTTTTACCCTTGATCTCATGTTCAGCGATCAACAGCCAAAGTTTGCGTTGGAGTTCACGATCAACTGGCTGCGAAGCTGTTTGTTGTGCCAATTTTGAGTCAAATTTTAATGCCAATTCAACTGCAGGATGCCATAATTCAAGTAAACATTGAAGAAATACACACGCCCGGGTTGCATTGTACTCATCACAAACTCTGTGGATTATTTTAAATTATTTTCGTTTATTTCGTATGGAACAAATTAACGAAGAAATGAACTAAACATTTGTTTCACCTTAATGCATAATGAACATCATAATGAACCAATGAAATGTCCTTTCCTTGCAATTCCAAATAAATCATCAATTTGTCACTCTTGTGCTGTGCATAGAGTTTCACAAGAAAATTGTGTATCGCTTGTTCGGCGCATCCAAGTGAAACCGTACAAAATTCCAAATAACGAATTATTTCATTGCGTTGTAACTCTGTATCTTGTGAAATTATTGTTGGCAATAGTTCGATTGGATTCAATCGTCTACCTTGACTGATGATCGTATCAATGGTTTCCCTTGGGATATCTTCCATTAGCATTGGACAGTATTTATAAAATAATTCTGGTTTGGTTTGTCGATTTAAATTGAAAACAGCATCTTTGAATTTCCCTTGATTTATAAACTGATCCAAAACCGATTCAAAATCTTTATTCAATGCGGTTAATGTGTTTAAATTAAAACTGTCACCATGTGATGCCATCAAATCATAAATAACGGTACGATTATTTCGTACACATTCAACGACTTTGCTGGTTTTCATAAATGCATCAAAGTCAATTTGCAATTTTCGAATTTGTGCACTTTGCTCGGTGGCCGAACAACGTGCCATTTGCGTTAAATACAATTCAACAATCCATACGACAAGCATTGTGATTTGTGTTTTATCTTGGGCATCCAATGCATCCAAACGATTTTTTAAAAATACAAGCAACGCATCATACTCATTTATATCCATAAATTTTAAACAAACATCTTCGAAATTTGTTAAAGTTTCTGAATAAATTCGTGCACTTTCCATGTAATTTTTTTGATTAAATTTCATTTCGGCTTGTTTCACTAAAACCATATCCAAATGAGCAGCATTATCTTGACAATACAATTTCGCCAAATCAAATTCATTTTTTTCCAAATATAACATCCATACATGGCGATGCTCATTGGTCACTTTAAATCGAAATATATTCCGACCAGTATAAGCGAAAATTGCATTTGTTTCTATGTCTCTTGTAATATCAATAAATTTTCCAAGCTGATCAGCGAAATATTCTTCATATACAATTTGATAGTTTAGTAGTGAAATGGCGGTGACATGATCGCTGTATAATAATAGTGCATGAAAATCGGTTAGAATAAATGAAATCGGATAAACTTGTTTCTTTATCTTTGACGTATATGATGCACTGTGCTTTTCAATTGATTCTTCGGCCGGTGTTTCAGGAAATGGAACCACTTCACTTGTTAATATAAATTGTGGTGATTCAGCTCGTTGATCAATCTAATAAGAAAAATTTATTTTGCGTTTGAAAAATTTCAAATGTTTGAAAAGAAAAAAACACTAGTAAATATTTCATGATTTTCATAAAGAGCTCACCTCACCAGTATAAACTCCAATATCTGTTAACCACCCGAAACTTTTCGGAAATTTGGCAGTTTTATCATAATTAACACTTAACTTTGAATATTTTAACTTGTTGTTGATTTGATGAAAATCTTTTATATCCTCTGGAACGTTTAAATATGACGAAAAAATATGCTGCAATTGAAGAAAGTTTTAATAATTGTCTAATTGAAAATGGGTTGTTCGACTTAAGTATGAGAAAATATCTCAAACCTGTAAATAAGGTGGTCTTTCGTCAGTTCGAAGATTTTCGTGAAATTTGTAGAAACGATTTACAGTTGAAACCAGAACGATGTACCGGCTTGTGTTAGGCACTTTGTAAAATTGAATGCCGGTTATAGGACAATGTTCACCTTTTCCAATATCGAAAACCTACAAACAGATTGGTAATTTAATTTAATTCTTTCTCTTTTTTACGAATATAAGACCAAAAAAAAAAAAAAAAAAAAAATGTAGAAATAAAAAAATTGAAAGCAGAAACGTGCAAAAGTGGCAAAGCATTTTTTTTTAACATATTTACATACCAAGCCATCAACTTCATTGTGACCATATAGGGGAATATAATTTGGTATCTTTTTATATTTACATAGAATAGAAATAGTGTGGATAGGAAAGGATTGTGTGATTAAATCGAAAGGATTTAATTTGCATTGTAATGTATTTAGGTATTTGTTCGGTGACAATTTACCTGTTTCCAATTAGTTTGAAACATTTTTTCACCTTCCATGCCAAGTTCAGTTTCAAAGATGAGCCCTTTGCTTGTGCCAATCAAAATAGAACCAGTCGATGTTTCCGATTGATTTGTGTGATTAAAAGCGACGGCCGTGATTTCATGGTCTCGGAACTTTTCAATTTTCTTTGGTTTGTTACTTTTTCTATGTAAATACAAGAGTTCCGGCACAAAACCAGGACTTTTTATGGATAAGGCGATGAGCAAATGATTGCCAGTCGGGTCCAAAAAAATATTTGACACACGCAAGCCGGCGGTAAGATGTTTCTCAAGAAAAACCTCTGCAAAAAATTAAAAAACAAACACAAAATTGACCTCATTGACTCCGGGTTCGAATGTATTTCATATATGTTTGTTCATACCATCTTGACGATCTGTTTGTTGTAAATATAATCTCAATAGAACATTGTGTGACATCAAAATGACGAGCCAATTGTTGCAGACTCTTGCGAATAAAATATCATGTGGTAGACTGATTGGCAATTTTCGCTTTGAAAAAATGGGAGTTTCTTCATTTTTTCTAACACTTACATAGCCCGAACTGGTTGGTGCTGTATTCATAATTTGAGTACTTGGCACCGGTTCACGTTTCAATGCCGTATTGTATTGATCAAACATTGAAGTCATCTTGAAAAATTCACATTGAATACAAATTTGAAATTTAAAATTTAGAAGAAAAAAAATGTCGAATGAATCACAAATATGCCTATTGTTGTTTGATAATGAAATGAATTGTTATGTTTTCCTATCTGCAAAACGTCATTGTGTCAATATCGTTAAGAAACCAAACACCAGAGTGCGTTCATTGGGAATTGAGACTCACTCTTAAATTGTTTGAAAATGCAAATATTGTACAAATTGAAAGAACGGTAGAACCTTGAGTTTTTTTTTTTATTTCTGTGTTTTTATTCTGAGTTTGGGGTTGGTGCTGCAATTTCTCTAGAATCTTTTTTAAATAAAATCGGTGCAATACAGCGAACCGAATGAAAATCATGATTATCTTTCGAAATGCCTGATTTTTCCAATTGCAATTCATACGATTCAAGTAAATCGGTGTAACATTTAGCAACTCTTGCTAATTCATATTCAAGTTGTTCGATGCGTTCATTTTTTTGTCGCAAATAATTTCCAACTTTTGTGCATAAATCCTGTGGCTCAAGACCGGTAACTTTTAATACTTCACCAAAAATCATTTCTAAACGTTCATATTCCTTTTTCAATTGCGTTAATTTTCGCTCCAATAATACATTTTTTAGCCCGGTCTTTTGTTGCATTTCAATCATAATCTCACCAAAGCGTTTCTTTAATTCATCGCGTTCTTCGGTTATTGTATCACAGCGCATTCGTAACGCTTCCATTTCCCACTTAACCGAATTCAATTGTTTCGTTGAAGCGGCACTTTGTGATCGAACTCGTGACAATGCCGAACGCTCCTTGTTGAAATGTTCAAGTTTTTTGCGTAAATCAGCCAATTCAATTTGTGAGCTTTGCAACGGTTTCACCAATTTTCGATTTTCCACTGTGACCTAATTAAAAAAAAAAAAAAAAAAATGAAAATAAAATTGTCATTGGTCATTAAACATGGCTTGAGAGGAAATGAGAAAATAAAAAAGAGAATAAAATATATTTGAATGAATCGTATATACGACAGACACAAACATGAATTTGTATCTTCTTACCTTTTTTAGTTGATGTTCACTTTTCTCCAATTGTGTACTTAATTTCTCCATTTGCTCTTTAAGACTTTCAATTAATGTTAGATTATTTTCAACAATGTCCGTATAGTAGTTACGAATGTCGTCCAAAGACTCTTCGTGCTCTTTAATAAGTTTCATAATTTGATTACTCTTTCGCTCATCAATTTCGTCCATTTCCATTTTGTGCTTTGTTTCTGACTCATAAATGTATTGTTGCAATCGTCCTTCATATAAATCGGTCATTTTGTCCAATTTTTGTTGGAAATGTTCTCGCTCTTTGCTATATAGAATGATGATAAGAGAAGAAAAGACATAGAAAAGAGATGAAAAAACACCACAAATTAAATAGGAGAATTATGCGATAGAAAAAACGAGGACAGAACAAAAGCCATTGTTTTGATTTATTGTATGCATTTGATGCGATTGAATTGAAAAATGTTAAATTATGGAAGAATTATTAGATTTCAACAAAATCCTAGAATTCCCATAATTTTATATGTAAAATTAGCATCAGCATGAGCTTGAGCATCATTCAATCAACAATTGCTTTGCTTTGCGAACAAAAGCCATTTGCTGGTAATCACAATGAGTGAAAGTACTTTAGAACAACATGAGTCCGTATCTATTATGAATTAATGTGCATGGTAAATGGTGCATAATTTAGTAATAGCTTTATTTCGCTTATTATTCAATCAATTGAAAAAGCAAATTATGCTAAATATGTTTGTATGTCAATGCGCTTTAATCCATGTTCGTATCTCTCTCTCTACACCGCCTACCCCCTCTCCCTCCCTTTCTGTCATACCTTAACTCTTCACTTTGTTTCATTTTCAATTGTTGTATTTGGAGTTCAGTCATTTCATCTTTTTCACGTAGTAATCGTCTCAATTCCCGTTTATCATTCAATAATTCCAGTTCTTGTAATCCATGATCCTCTTGTGCTAATTTCAATTGTGTCATGTTCTCGGCACGTATTTCAGCAATCCGATTTTGATTTTCATACTGTAAATGCTTCATTTGCTGTGCAATGTGTTTGACATCTAGTTCGGCTTGCTCTTGTGCCATTTCCACCTCACGCTGTTTTGCCAATATCTCCAATTTAGCATCCTCTGCTCATTTTAAAGCCAAAGAAAAGTTTAGTTTCTCTAATCAAGGTTTGTGTATGTGTGTTTTTTTATTTCTTCAAATATTTTGCATTGCCATTCCGCAATAAAAACCATACACGCAACATAAATTTATGGCAAAGGATTCATCATGCAAAAGTAATTTCCTTAGTGATGATCACTTACCCAATTGATTTTTCGTGATTTCCCAAAATGTTCGTAACTGGTCACGTTCCAATTGGAAGTAATTTCTTTCTTCGCGCTCCTTTTCAACTTCATTCTTGAGATTGTGCGAAAACTTTTCAAGTTGATCACGTGTCATGCTCGACGTATCAACGCCATCGATAACAGCTGATAACAATAATCATAATTAATTACATTTCCTCAATTCAACTCCCGGTTATGTACGTGACACTGATTAGATGCACGCATCAATTTCAAGATCAAGACAGGCACATCACGATGTTATCTATCGCATACACGCACACACACACACATAATGCCACAACCCAATATGTGCACATATGAAGACAATCTTCACTAATCCTTTCAACATGTCAACGTTTCCCCTTTTAATTTTGAGATGTTTAATCAAAATGTTCATAAATTTACTTGTAAATCTGAAGTAAACTTAATCCATGATTCAATCATAGAAATCATTTACACAAGACACTTTTGACAAGAAATTGTTGTCTCTGCAATCTATTGTGATGGAAGGCATTATTCATTGATGCTGTAAATCAATTGGTTAATCGTAAAATTTGTGAAGTTATAATTTACACGCAAAAACGATGCGATACGATGAATATCTCAATGAATCGAGAAACTTGTCTAAAATGCCAAACAATTTACTTGTCAGATATTCATGGGAAACTTTTGTGGCGTTTTTTGTTTTTCGTACATATATTGTCGTCGCAATTCTTTTCTCTTCATCTTAGTCGCATAATATTTGTTGATATCAACACTGCGCTGTGTACTGTTTGAATATAAAATGGGGGAGAGTGTTTGGCGCGAATCAACGAGCACATTAAACTAATATCTTGATGTAAATCAATGAAGTGCTCTCAACAGACAGTTTTTTTTAAAATTTCATTCAAGCCAAGACTTAATGCCGATGTCCAATGGTGTGATCTTTTTTTTAGTTTTTGGTTCATTGTAAACCATTTTGCATGCTCATACATGCACAAAATTGAAGTGCAAGCACTTGAAACCATGTAATAGAGCAGAAAAAACTAAATAAAAAAAACGAAAACGAAAAAAAAAAAAAATTACAAACATTAAAATCAGTTTCTTGTCGACAGCCCCAACATACGTTTCGAGAAAACGACATATACTTTAGCTAACCATCGCAATCCAAGTTGCGTTGAGATGAAAACTTTGTGGTAAGTTTTCTTTCTCTCTCTCTCTCTCTCTCTCTCTCTCTCTCTCTCTCTCTCTCTCCCGCTTTATTTTTGTATGCATGTGCGCATTCTTTCTCATTTGCTCTAGTTTAACATGGAAAATGAATACGGAAATGCACTTTTGTGCGAGCAAAACTTGGGCGTCGTTGTGTGCAAAATGGTTTTGAATTTTATATTTCATATTCGGTAAAGTTATTGCGGTTGTTTTATTTTTCTTCTCTTTCTTTTGTCCGAAATAATTCGGATGCTGTTTTGAAGGAAATCTACATTTTTGAATGGAAAACTGAGTGAATGGGACAATGAAAGAGCAAAGAAAAAAGTATTTACTTATATTGCTCGAAGAAAGCGTCTGAAATGGAATAAATCTTTTTTTGGATCCGTGTCATGAATAAAGGAAAAAAATTAATCGTAAAGCCATTGTAAAATGATTTTAAGAGATAATTGAATGATATCAAAAATTCGAATATTTTCTTTAAGTAGCTTATTAATCCAATACACCATGTATGATTGATAAAAATTTGATTTGATTTTTTGTCGTTTTATACAAATTTCTGTAATAAAAAATTAATCAAGAAAACACCAAACCAGATACAACATTTAAAGTCGAACGAAATGAGAATGAGAATGATGTTTTATAACAATGGTCGCAACGGATTCTGATTAAACGGAAATGGAATAAAAGGGAAAATATTACAAAGCGACTGTAAAACTCATTGAAAACTTGTGCTTACAATAGGGAATACAACTCTCTTTCTCTCTAGCAACTTTGCACTGTATTCATCAACTTTCATCGCCGTCAACACTTGCTCATGCTCACGCTTTCTGTTAATGTGCATGTGTCGTTTTACAACTACCAAGACATAGAGATAGAGAGTGAGAAATAGAAATTCATGCCAAGTAAAAAACTTTATACTACTTATCTACCAAGCATTCTGTAATATTCGTGAATGAATGGCCCCCAATGTTTTGCTGCTGATGCTTTTTTGTGTATGGACATGCGATGAAGACGTTGTTTGGATTTTATTTTCATCAATTTTTCTTCACTGGCTCTTATCGCTACAAAATTGTATCAAAATTCTTCAAATTCAATGCTTTGAAACTATGCATTTTTTTTTTTTTTTTTTTTTTTTTTTGATAAATTACATTTCCATTCACGTAACAACACGTTTTTGTACAATATAATAGCGTAATCGCAAAAATAAGTGTGTGAAATTATTTTATTTATAACATTTTACATACTTATTTCGAAAGTGGAATTATCAACTGCTATTATCCGATTAGTATTCGAACGTTGATAAAATAATATCATCACATGATACAAAATATAATTCAAAATTAGATAGTGTTATTTGGAGATATTGACGTTTTTTTATTGAGATAAATACCATTGAATTCATTTTAACACTTGTGCAAATTTCCTGTATAAAATGACGTTCATTAATTGACATTCATTAATTGACGTTCATTATCGAGTAAATTGCTTCTTTTAGATGAAACAAAATGAAGTCGTTTTTATCTTTATTCACATTTTTTCTATTTGTTCGGGTATGAATTAATTATTTTGATTCTTTTATACAAATTAATAATTGATTGTTTATTTATTAAGGTGATAAATTGTGATGTAACATTCACGCAACTAGTTGAAAAATTTCTAGCCAAAACGGCTGAACAGGAAATCAAATTGAAAACTAAATTGGATTTTATGATTAACATTTCTAACAAATTGCATAAAGTTCGACCAAAATTCGAGACTCCAGTAGATCAATTTATGGATGAGCAAAAATCAAAGGATATAATCTCAAAGATACCGTCAGATCTCATGGAATCATTTGGCATACCAACTTGGCAATTTATTCTCGGTCAAATCGTATCAATAAATAACACGCAAATCGATTTAGAAAATGAATATATTGGTATTTGCAAGGCATTGTTAGTCAACACACCATCTCAATATAATAGTCGTAAGCATCTTGTATTTTCAATTTCCAAACCAAATTCAAATAATATCCCAAAAAGTTTCAATGACAAGTATAATGAATGGATAAAGAATCCAATTGATGTGGAGCATGTGAAGAAAATTGAAAGTGAGGCAAAATTAATGGGTTCAATATTTGAAAGCACCAATGAAGAATTCAATAATTTGATTAAATCAGCACAAAAAGAACGATTACAATTGGATTCATATTTGCAATCGGCTCGATCATCGTTCGATAATTTTTTGAAAATCGAACTCGAAGGGAGACCATTGAAGTTAGCTCTTCGGGAAATTAGATCGATCACAAAAAATGTGTACAATCAACAAATGGATTTATATGATATCCTTGGAGATCTAAAGCATTACATTAAATATTATAATGAAGAGCGCACGAAATGGGCGGAATTCTTAATTGGAATGACAAAATCATGCGGTTCAAAAAAATTCCAAAAATTGAAAAAATTTTCCGGATTATACTAAGAGATTTTTTACAAATTTAGAATTTTTTTTTTTTTTCCGATTTAAAAATTGCTAATTGTACAATTTTTTTTTAATAAATAAAAAAAATCTTCTCACCAATCATTTGTTCTTAGTTTTTGTTTAACAAAAGTGAGTTTAACTTGTAAAACATTTATTTATTGACATCTTATAATGAATATAAATAATTTATCATTTATAACAACAACAAAAATTCAAAGACCATTAATGCCTTTCAGCATCTGGTCTGTTTGATAATGGCTGCCCCTTAACAATTCTTCTCCAAACATACTCTATCGAGAGCTAGGTCTAGAGTTTCCCTATTCCAATCCTACCCTCTTTCATTCAAATCATTCTTTACCGAATTCAAATATCGTCTTCGCAGTCTACTCTCTCGGTGCATTCACTTCAGCATTCAAAATTAACTTTGGTAAACGATACACATTCATACGCTGTACATGACCATACCATCTCAATCTAGACTTTCTTGCTATCTCATCAACCGAATCCACATTCAAATCCTCACGTATTTTCTCATTCCGAATCATTTATAACGCATTAAAATTTCAGTACAATCTCAATGGAAAATTTATACTGGAATTCAGACAGTTATAACAGACAGTAATATGTTTGTTTGTTTGAATTCCATTAAATTAGTCTTTAACACTTGTACAAATTGATGTATAAAATGACGTGCACCATTTCAAGACGAATTATTATTCAGTAAGTAATTGGTTCAAGTGAAACGAAATGAAGACGTTTTTAATTTTTTTGTCAATTTTTCTATTTGTCCAGGTATGCAGTTATTGTTCTGAATATTGAGTAAACATTTACAAAGTCTAATTTGTTTATCTTTTTTCATTTCTAAAGGTGATAACTTGCGATGTTACATTCACTGCACTAATAGAACAATTTCTAGACAAAGCTGCTAAGCAGGGAATAAAATTAAGAACCAAATTGGATTTTATGAAGAGCATTTCCAATAGTGTTCGCAAAATATATCCTCTACTTGAGGCTCCAATTTATATATTTGTAATAGAGCAAACAAGAAAAGATGTTGAACAAAAAATTCCAGATCATTTCACAGAAGACAATCTTGTGCCAACTTATAAATATATTCGCAATAAAATCAATGCAATAAACAAGACACAAATTGATATCAAATATGAATATGATGAAATTATTGATGCATTAAAAGTTAACACACCAGCTGAGTACAATGAAATTAAGATTCTCGTATTTAAAGCTAAAAATCCTAATTCAACGGATATTCCAAAAAGTTTCAATGTAGCCTATGATGAATGGTTTATGAAACCCCTTGATCCGGAGCATGTGAAAAAAATTGAAAGCGAGGCAAAAAGAATGGGAACAATATTTCAGAAGAGCAACGAGGAGTTCATAAATACGGTGAAAAAATCACAAGTTGAACGTATGCAATTGGATTCATATTTGCAATCAGCTCGATTATCTTTTGAAAACTTTTTAAAACCGGAAATCGATGGGATAACACCACTTTGGTTAGCAACTCGCGAAATGAAATCCATCGCAAATAATATTATCAAAAAGCAATCGTCTGTACTTAAACTCCTTCGATATATGAAGCAATATATCAAATATTATAATGGAGAGCGCACAAAATGGGCCGAATTCCTCATCGGGATGACAGATACATGCGGATCACAAGTGTTCAAATAAATTATTATAAAAGAAATTGTCGATAAACATCTAAAAAATTGTGTTCGAATTAAGAACTAATTCGAAAATAAAAACCATCTGAATAAAGAAAAGCACGCAAAGTGCTAAATGAAAAAAAAATAGTCATTCTTATTTGAATTAATTTTCTTTCAGCAAAAGTTTGTTTTGCAAATGTAAAACGTATACATCTTGGAAAAAAAAAAAAAAAAAAGCATTGAGATCTCAAAGTTTGACAGTACATTGAATGCCGTATAGTTAAAGTAGGTTATCTAATGAATGGTTCTACAATTTAACAGACTCGCTACAAAATTTCATAAAATGTAGTCATGGACGCGCTTCGTTTAATATTCAATTCTATTTAGTTTTTTTCTTCTTTTTGCTCACCATCAAGATAACAATGCAATGTGTCTGTTGATCTTGTTGCATCTTAAACGGTAACAAATTGTGTGCATAGCCCGAAAACAATCTTACCGGTTCCTTTCTTCTTTTTTGGTGGCTGCATTACAAATGAAATGAAACAAAACAAAACAAAACATTGGGAAATCAGTCAAATACTGGAAAAACTTTTCAATTGTATGGTTTTCATGTTATGAACAATGCCGTAGTCTTTTGTATTTCATTTACTTTTACAATTTGTAAATTACGAAGTGCTCATACAATTTTGGTGAGTATTTTTCACTGTGTTTACATTTATACAAAATCGCAACAAAACAAAAGAAAAAAGTCCGATGCACACAATTAAATTGATGGAAATGTTGTCGAAATTCAAGTACTCACCATTTTTATTTGATTTTATTTATTCTTTCTCCGACGAATGAATATTTTTTTAAAAATTAAATTGATTCAATATTTCAACTAGGATAAAAATTATTTTTGTGTTTACATTCAATCGATCAAACAAAAATCAACATTCGTTGCGATGGTAATTCCATTCATTTTATTCAAATATATTGAAAGATGAAATTAAAATAATATCAAATACAGAATTAAATTCTCCAAGTTTTCAATTCTATATAATTTAAATCATAATATAAAATTTAAAAAGAACAATCTCTTCATATTGCATTGTTCCATATCCATTCCAATGATATGTTCAACATTTTGATCTTTACTCAAGGAACTCACCCTTGTAATGAATGTGTTTTGACAGTTGTGCCAAGCATCATCGAAACTGTCATTGTTATAAACATTATCTATTCATTAGGTGAAATTGTACAAAGTAGTAACCACGTTGTGATAGCCGGTGGAACAATCATTCCAACTAAAAAAAAGATGCCAAAATGACCAGCCCAGTAGCGAAATGTAAGAACAATCCCGATAATTTTTGCTACGTTTGTGGTGAATTCGATTTATTAACGTTGAAAATGCGAATTACCAAAGCACATGAAAATGCGTATCTTGCATATTTTGGCTATGCCATTTGTGATCAAACCAAACGATGGACACCTCATTTCATTTGTAAAAATTGTCATTTGGGCTTACTAAAATGGATGAATGATTGTGGCAATGGGTTAAGTTTTGCAATGCCAATGCATTGGCGCAAACCGGAAAATCATAACACCGATTGTTATTTTTGCTTAACTCAAATCGATAAAATCACCGGCAACGTGAAATACGCAAATGTGGTTTCGGTAACAAAACCAGTTGCAAATTGTATTCCAGTCAACATACAACAACCATGTTATACCGGACCATCGGTACGTGTGAAACATCATGAGCCACATTTAATTTTGCCTAATGAACTTGATTTGCTGATTAGCGGTCTCAATCTCAGTGAACGAAGTGCCGAAATTCTTGTAAAGACATTTCAAGAATGGAACATTTTAGCGCCATGTAAGTAAATTGATGCTTTTCACATCGAACTTTTTTACATACTCTGAAAATATATGTTATTTTAACAATATTTTTTCATCAATATAGTTCCAGATTTCTATCGTCGCAAAGTGGCTCAAGTGTGATTCAATTGGTGCCAAACAGCAATACTCTTTCATTTGTTTACATTCAACTAAAGTCACATTCATCCATCCATCATTGCGAGTTCCATTCTAAATGTAATATTCAAATTGACGTTCACATAAAAATACGAATTGATCATTTGCATCATTTCATTTGTCATTGTTTTTGTATGACTTAAACGAAAATTACGAAAAAAAAAAACGAAAAACATATTTAAATTAGATTCGAATGAAATATGCTAGAGGATCAACTATTGACAATAGGACGGAATGCGAGATTAAATTAATTATTTTGCTAATCATTTCAATGTAAATAAATGCACGTTTTCGAAAATAATATTTGAAAATAAAATACAACCAAACCGAGATAATAAAAAAAAGAAAAGAAAAACCATACACTGATGTTTGAAAATTTGTTTGCAATGTTGTACTCTTAAAACAATCCCAACTGCATTTCAACTTTGCGGAATTTCTGTTTGTGTCTGTTGTTCGTCATAGTTTTGCATTTGCAGCAGCAACATTAACAGCAACAGTAAGAGAACAATAGGAAAAGGACCAACTGAGTGGGTTTGAGTTTGCAAATGATAACGAAAATCATAAACGTCATTAGAATGCTTTCTGTGACAAATGTTCGAGTGAATTTCGAGAGAATTTCGAGTAAATTTCATGTTTAAAACCACTTTATAATGAAAGACAAACTTTACAACTGAAACTGAATGCGATAAAAAGATGAAGAAGAAGAAGAAGAAGAAGAAGAAGAAGAAGAAGAAGTTAAAAGGGAAAAACAAAAGGGAGAGTTGAACAGTTAGCATTTGAAGAATGGAACAAATGAAATCAAACAACAGCTACATAACAAAGCGTAAATAACTATTTTCCTAGCAAACTTAAATGCACACAGAAAAACCGCAGCCCAATTGCATTTGATTGTAGCTAAACTTGGTCCATTTCAGTTTGACTGTATCATTACTGATGCCGAATAACTGGCAAATTGTCAACTATTCATAGTTTTTCAGGCAATTTTATTTGACCATTTCCTGGTTTTAATTAACATCAAGCAAACCCAAGGTGGGCAAAACAAACTCTTATTTATGCAATCCAATGTAATTTTGACGTACTTCATTTTGTAAAGCATTTTTCATTTAATCGATTATTATTTTTGTGGTGCTCATCCACACAAACATGTTAAAATGAATAATCAAGATTTTCGTGATTATGGCGATCAATATAAATAATCTAAACCATACGTTTCATAGACACTCATAATAAACAAACGCACATATCTTTCATTCTATATATGGTGCGAAATTCGTTAAATTTAAATCACCATCGCATTAGATTATATTCGGTAGCTCATGAAAAAATCGTCAAACTCGAGAAAATGTGATATATGAGCGTGAGAGTGAGTGTGAGAGTGAGAGAGAAAGGCAGATAGACAGCGGAGAGATGCATTAATTTACAGCACTGACGTCTGGTGAACGTGCGAAAAGTTTTGATTTTATCGTTTTTCAGATCCAACAAAAGAGAAGAGACGGAACGAGAATGAGTGTGGCAAATACATGTAAATTAAAATCAGTTTGTCGCTTTAATTGAAATATTTAATTACGGAAACCACGTTAAAGCAGTGAAACAAGTACTTTCTTATTCTGCGTCAATGCTATCTGCATCTGAACCATCATTCAACGCAAGATTCAGTCACTTTTACGCTTTATCCACATATACCACATACACGCAGACTAACACAACAATTCAGTCAACAGTTTTTCCGGCAACATTCATTCTGATAGCTTTGAATTCCCGTATTTCCTATTTGTTTTGTGTGTGTGTGGGTGTGTGTGTGTGTAGTTCGCATTGGTGGTGGTATTATTCACCGAGCCAACACTTTCCTTCTATTACACTCTCTTTCTCTCTCTCTCTCTCTCTCTCTCTCTCTCTCTCTCTCTCTCTTCTTCCTCTCTTGTTGTCTTGCTTTCGTTTCTTTGCATTCTTCAAAAAGCTCTCTCACTCTCACTCATTTACTCTCTGCATATCAAAAGCAATAAAGGAATTTTAACAATACTCAACAATCACTGAAGTTTTTGGGCGAAACAACATCTGCGATATGCCATCTCGTTATAACTATGTGTTCGCTCTTTCGTACAACACAACTTCTCTCAAAAATTCCGATGAGTTTTTTCGTTCACTTCTCATCGTGGTGTTGTTGTGCTACTTTTTTTTTATTTTGTCTCTCTATTCTCCATGAATGCTAGACTCTCAGCATGATCTACATCGAATATGTCTGTTCTCACGCCTTCTGTATTTTATCGAATTAAGACGAAACAGAAGAAATTCGTGAAATAAAAAACTCTTTCAGACTCTCATTCTTTTTATGCATATTGAAAATGAAAAACAACATTCTTAAGTACAAAACGAAAAATACATATATATATATATATGTGTGTGTGTATGCTCTCGCTTATTTTTGTTCGCTTTTAAATATTCATCCGCCGTCGATTGGATATGAGCACCGAAGCGCAACCGAAAAATATACTTGTTTTGGCATATCAAAATACCGAAAAAATAAAAACTTATCCGTCCTATTCCTTCAAACACGTTTTCGTATTGTAAAAACACAAAATTGAAATCAACACCATGGCAAATCCACATATTTTGCATACCATTCAAACACAATTCTCTCATCTTTGACACAACATCTTCTTCTTCTTCTTCTTCATCATCATCATCATCATCATCATCATCATCGTTATTTTTGTGGAAAGTAAGAGATGCGAAAAGTCAGTTACATCTTTTTGGTGTCGATTTTTGTTTGCTATTTAACAATTTAATTTATTAAATTTAATTGAAAATATTTGCCACAGAAAATGAAATTGAAAATGTCTATTGAAACACATGCACAGTGAGCCACAGTCAAAATGGAATGGGAGAAAAAGAGGAAGAAGCCAAACCGGCATTTTTGACTCGACGTGTTGGCAGAGATTAAACATTTAGATAAGGTTTTCGCCATTTGTTCACGATACGTGAACAATTCGCGTGAAACAAATCGCTTGCTGTATCCCATATACAATGGATGAACAAGTTGGGAACATAAAAAAACTTTTTCTATGCTCAATTCATTTTAGTTTGTTTTTTCTGCCGGGTGTTTTTTTTTTCTTTTGCTCACATCGCTTCATTTTATATATCCTTTATTAGCTCGAGAACTATCGGCAACTGATGTTTTCGCGTAATATTAAAAAGTTTTTTCTCCCGCTTGCGTGCTCCCACTCCGTCGAATGGATGAAATGTAGCGCACACTTTATCTATAGCCACTACAAATCAATTTCTTTTTCTCTGCGTCCATTTCACCCGGACATGAATATCGATTGATTCTTTTGAATTGAACTCATTCAACAACTGACCAGACAGCCCCAATTTTCAATAAAAAAAAAATGAAATCTAAAATTGAACATTTTATTCAGGCCATTCACTTTGTTAGGTGTTCAATGGAATTGCAGTGTGCATTGACCATGCCATATAAATAATGGCCAATGTGCAATTTTGAAATTAGTTTTTTGGTCTCAAATTGCATTTTTCATATTTACTCTGCTATGTAAGCTACTACTCTGCTGTACATTTTAAGTCAATTCAAAACCACTTCATGCGATTCATGATTCTTTCACGTTCAACTTTCAGTTTGAATAGAATTGGTGGGTTCCTGATTGTTATTTGTGCAGACTGAGATTGCTCATGAATAATTGAAGCGTGCATTATATAAAGCTTATGCTAAATTGATATGTGATGAATGTTTTTTCCTCATTATCAGAAGTATTATCGACATAGTACATTTTTCTATATAATTTTACCAATATACTTACATGTCTACTACAGTAGTCTGACTATTGCCAATATGCTATTTCTGTTTCCATTAAAATTCGACTTTTTTCAAATGTCATTTTGTCGTATCATCTCAGATTTATCATTCCATTGAATTCATCAATTATTTCAAGCAAAATATGGTCTTTGGTCATTTGTATCAATAGCCCATGGCTATTTATATGTGGGCCATTGAGAAATTCTCCGTATTGGGAATCGTCAAACGGCAAATATGAAAGAAAATCTCCTCAAATTCATCTATAAATATTCCCATATGTGTTTTCCAAATATAATTTGAATTTTTCTTCAATTTATTTTCGTTATTTTTATCAATATTGAATAATAAATGATCCAAAACAATTGTTGATATCAATTAATGATGAATATTACTCGCATTTAAATGCATTTCTAAAGAGATAAAAATATCATTTCATGATAAAATGCGCAGTTAAAGTTGGTAAAATTGTTTGATTGGTTTTCCAAGCGATAAGTATTCCATATGAATAAATGCATTGTTTATTCACATAAAATATATGTTTTTATGAAAATAGAATATTGAATTACCAAAGCATAAAGAAAAAATTGTTGGACATGAATCGCAGGAATGAAAACAGATGCATATATGCAAATTTCTTCAACAATTGCTCTGATTACTAAATGACAAATATAAATCAACCAATTTGAAGTACTAAAGGTTTACTTATGTCAATCTAATTTCATAATCAAATGTTCCAAAAATCCTTAGAAAGTAAAAATGCTGATCATTTCAATGTCAAATTTAATTTTGAAGGCCTCATATGCAACATGAATACGGCAATAACGTGTAACTTTGAATCATATTGTGTGGAAACCCGACCCGGATTGATTGTTAATGGTCAAAATCACAAATCCATATGATGTCTCAATTCCTACATTTGAATCTTAAAATAAATTACAGTTTACAATGAACAATAACAAGAATTCATACAATTTTATGAAAAAATTTGTATTTTTGAAGGAAAAAAGATTCCATTCCCAAATAATTGAAATATTCAAAGGCTAATCTCAAACATATCTTGAATGTCGAAATTTAACGGAAACCTCCCTAAAATATTGAGACATATTTATTACTAATGTAATAAGCTTTACGCCGTGATTTGGTGTTTCTCCAGTCGAAGGGAATTGATGTTGTTCATTTCAGCATTCACAAACAAATGTCTTACAGAGTCCTTCATGCAGCACGAGAACAAAATTTATCCACAAAATGAATCATATTTATTGTTATTTCATTCAAGTGATTCTTATACAAAGAAGAGTGACATACGAGTCATGAGATTACCAAAAAAAAAAACGATTAGCGACAAAAAAATTTCACCATACGATATTTTTATTGTATTACATTGAATGAGAACTAAATTTAAAATGTCCGCAGTTAATAATATGTATAAAACACGTTTCGAATTCTTTATGCTATGCTGCATTGTTGTGATTTGATTATCGCTCATGTCCTTAATTTACGTTTAAGCATTGTTTTTCTAACTTGGAATTTTATGATTGAATTGAAATACACGGCATTTTTTATTGATTTTTATTATGATTAACAACAATAATAACCACCGCATACAATTAACTTCTGTGGATACCACATAGTGAAATAATTCAATCGTGATAATAAGTAGTCAAATTCAATATTAGCCGCATGCTGTAAAATGCTGGAAAATAACAAAACTATTTTTGTTTCATTTCTATATTTTCCTTTGTTTTCGCAGTAATTTGAAAAATCGATTTTTGACTGCGTATTATGTAATATTTCGAACGATTTTAATCTAAGCACAACCAAATAATGACAATCAAATCAACAGCAAAGTTTCAGGCACGCAAATAATACGCGTTCCTAAACACTTTCGCCCTTTATGACTTATAATTATGCGATACAAACGAATTATTTTTTTTTTTGTTCGTAATTCGTTTTGTGGCCGTGAAATGGCCAACAAAAAACATGTGAATAAAAGTAATGGTATAACAAAAGGGGATAAAATCAATTTAGAAAAATTGTGAAAATTCACACATCTCGGTTGATATTCGCACACAATAATTAGATATCGCAGGTTATAACTGAAGATCACCTAGCATAAATTGAGCAGCGGAAAATTTTCCATGTAATTACTTATAGGCGTTTATTCAAGCGCATTTTGGCACCTGCATCGAAATTTCAACGGAAAACGATGATTATCGTTATTATTTGTCGTGGTGTGAATAATTGCAAATATTTTGCTAGAATAATAATTTACACCTTGAACCATTTCTTTTTTGTTTGTGTCTTGCCTTTACGTGTTTGTCATTGATACAATGGAACGGCCCCATTTGGTCAACACAAGCAAAATTGACCGATGGACATAATAATAAATGACGAATAATATATTTCACAGCTTGAAAATATGAATTGATAAATGAGTGCGATAAAAGTCTATAGATGCGTATAAATGTCGAGGATTTGACTGTATATTCGTCAGTTGTTCTGTGTTTTTTGACGAGTGAACATTACTTACTGAATAAACAAAAGAATCTTTTGACATTTTAATACCAAAGTCAATTTAAAAAAGTAAAAAAAAAAGCAAAAATCAAGAAAAATGGATGAAATTGTTGAAAAAATCCGTGCTCGTGTTGCAAGTGTCGATCCAAATGGTCCAAGAAAAGTGACTGGTGTATTTCAACTAAATATTAAAAATGATGACGGTACATCAAGAGTTGTTACGCTTGATTTGAATAAGCTCGAAGTGCTTGATGGTAATGTGAGCGATGCACCCGATGTATCATTGGATGTTGATGGTACCGCACTCATTCAAGTTGCTATGAATGAAATATCATTTGAAGATGCTGTCCAAACGGGAAAAGCCACCGTCTCTGGAGATGCCGAATTGGCAAAAATATTGGGAGATGTTGTCAGCAACAAACCACTTGAATAAGGATTTTGAACTGACATATTTCATTTCCACTCAATCAAACAATTGGATATTTAAGTCCCATTGCAAGATTCTAGTCAAACTTTAATTTACGTCTAGTTTGATTTTATTGCATTTATGCGCTAAAATAGTCTAAACATAATTGCAATGTCAGTTGTTAGAATTGTCAGTAAAATTAAAAAGAAATAAATAACACAAGCTTCTTTGAAGCAATAAAAAATAGAATAAAAAACATGTTTGTTTCATTTAAAAAAATGGGGGCAAGTCATCAATTGATATACAATTATACATGCTTGTAGTTTATAGTTCAATAGAATAAGTGATTGTTGTTGAGATTTTGCTATTTTGAGCAAGGCTTTACTTTTGATGGAATTATCAGCTTGACATAAATGCAAAAAAAATTCTACGCAACCAACGCAACTTCAAATCCATCAGATAAATCCATCTGATGGATTTATGTCAAACTGATAATTCCATCAAAAGTAAAGCCTTGATTTTGAGTATATTTTCACTTTGTTACATATTTTAGGTATCAAGTTATTTTTCAATGCATGTTGATATGTTCGTCGAGTTGAGTCGAGTCGATTTGATATTAAAAAATAGCTCAAGAATAATTTTCAGAAGAGATATGCAATAATAAATCACTTGTGCATTGAAACTCATCTAAATAACCGTTTTTGATATTGTGCTCATAGAAAAATCGTTGCTGTTATGTCTACAGGAATTCCGTTCGAATTTAGATACTTTTTGGTTCACTGCACGTCACTGTGTGTATGTTCAATCTAATTCACTGTTTCTGTTACTTGGAACCCCCCCCCCCCCTCTCCTCTCCCTCTCCCTTTCTCTTCCCCATTCCCTTCTCATACTCCTCAACATACTTAGTTTGAAACTTACATATTGATGTTAATATAAAATATATCGAATTTCTTACGAGCTGAGCGAATCATTGAGCGTGAGCACAGTGCTTGCACTTTTCCCATCAAAATAAATCGATGAATGAAATATTCACAATGCGTATTGCATAGAGAATATGATAAATTGTGATGATGTTGAATTGACTAGAGAGAGATAGAGAGAGAACTCATCGTCGTGCCTTGAGGCACTTCATGGTTTATATGAAAATTCACACAATGCATAACTATTCCCAGCAAACTAATATATTTATTATGATGCAGACGGTAACAAATGGCACAAGAAGTAAAGAAACATTTGATTCTCAACAAGAATTATAGGAAGATTTTAACATTGAAACTTTTTTCTTTTCCTATTTTAATTTGTATTGCTTGCAACACATCATTGTATGAAACAGGACTTAAAATCCGAATTGTATAAATATTTTCCATTGAAATCCAATACAAAAGTGGTCATTTGTTTATGTTATAAATTTGTAAGGAATTTTCATGGAATTTCATGTACACATTATTTAAACAGCTTTCATTTTTGACTGAGAATCGCATTTACTGTAAATAATTTCAAAGTTACAAAGTTTAACCAGTATGGTATCGAATAATTATGATGAATATAGTGTTTACATTTATTACTTATTAATTAATTATTGGTTTTTACTATCAAATCTATCCCATGCAGTGGACAAAAACAGTGATACAATGAAATTGTTTAGTTACATTGTTAAAAAAAAATCGTTTTTATTTTCATGTTATCATTTTAATGGAAATTGATATTATTTGCAATAGGCTATGAATAATTGAACACATTTTATATTGGAACATATAAGTCAAAAAAGCAGTTTTTGAAACAAAATAATAATTCCAAAGACATAGTTTTCGGATTTTATATTTGGTTGATTTTAAATTTAAAAACATAGAAACCATTGTGTACTCTCGTAAATTTAAGATTGGATGTTGTGACACCGAAGAGGACCTTCAATTTAAGAAGAGCTCCAGTTCGGGTAGTGGATATTTATTAATTTGTTTGGTAACGATTCTGAGTAACTGTACTCATCAAAGGAGCTTCTTTATGACTAGGCGTATCATAAGAATAGTTATCAATGAAGCGAACAAATCTCAGTGAAGAAGCAAATGTGCTTGTTTTAGTCTTCATACTCTTCCATATGTAAATTAAATATTAGAAAAAATCCAAACACAAGTATATAATGAAAGTATATTTGATTGTTTGCTAAGTGAGTGCATTATGTCAGTTGATAAGCTCATTAGCAAATACTTGAAATAGGCTGCATAAAGCTACATAACAGTAAATGCATTTTTTATATAACTTTATACATGAATCGAGAGCAGCAATTGAAACGTCCAATTATCTTCATAGCATGAAGCTCATAATCAAACAGTACAATTGAAAATCACACTGTGTTCTGTGTTTACTTTAAAATCTATGTTCAAAAGTACCTTAAGGATTTTTCTCAAAACCGTCAATACTCACCACATATTGAACTCGTTCATTACTTTGTCATATCTATGTGGTTTCAAGTCCTAGATGAAATCAAACAATTGACATTTTTGATAATAATACTTTTCAATTCAAATTTTATTGCATTCGTATATTCAGCAATCGTAATACAATATAAGTTTACATGTTGGTACTTGTAACACCATATACATTTATTTGTTTATTGGCTTTCGTTCCCAATTCATTGACAATACACATTTCCCATTTTTATAGATATATAGATATATACAATTTAATTTTATGTCAGCATTAGGCGTCCCAGTCCATGTGTTTGCACCATTAAAAATATTGTTGTCCATTTGAGGACAATGCCTTTTCACAATTTTATACCAATATACAGATTAATGTAGTTGAATGGGATTAATACAATAAATACCATTTATTTATTATTCGCATATCATTTTGTACATTTTCAATTTTTTTTCCTCCTCTCTCGTTGGTTTATTTTTTTCTCCTTTTTCACTTTTCCACTTAAAACAATTGTTTTCAGTAGCAATTAATCTAAATATACCTAAAAATTTACCTCTATAACTTTGACTACTATCGCCTCTCTTTCTGATTTGTTGATAAATAATTTTGCTAATGAATCATATGCTTCAGTCAATTCGTAAAAATTAATTGGAAACAGAATACAACTGAACGAAAATTGCAAAAAAAATAAAACTTTTCTTTTAGCTTGCTTTTGTTTAACAGTATTTGCATTCATTAGTAATTAAAAAATAAGCATTTTACTTCACATTCTCTCACTTTCTTCATTCACTCTTCTCTCTCTTTCTCGCTTTCTTTCTTTCTTTCTTTCTTTCTTTCTTTTGTTTATACCTCTTTTGTCAAGTTCATTCATCAAGCGAGAAAACTTTTGGCGAAAAACTAAAGAAATTCATTCTTAAGAACTTAAAACAATTGAATTTTTTTTTTCTTCTTTCATTTGAATGAAAAGGCATTTGTGCATGACACACAAAAGGAAAAGAATGAATGAAACGAAAATAAAATTGAAATGAATTTCGTTGATTTGACGTTAGAATTTTCAACAATTCAAGTGCAAAACAAATTCAAACAGAAAATTCGACTGAATTTGCCAAAATAATCGCACCTAAATTGCCGACATCATGTTCAACATGGAGACATGGAGGAACATTTATACGCTTCAATGCTCATACTTGAACAAACCACTAAAAACTAAGTATACAAGTGCATAAATATTGTGTGACTATTATTCATTTGTAACCATATAATAAATACGGTTTATTTTGTTATTGGTTTTATATTCGGCAACCGATCTGCTGTTGAAATTCCAATAGCGTTCGACGATTCAAATGAGAGTATTTTGTGTGATATTGTTTGTTGATTATTCTAGCGGTTATATTTAACATATGGGAATTTGTTGGATGATTTTGTGTGTGTGTGTGTGTGTGTGTATGTAATTTATCTGCATTTCATATGTATAATTGAGTTAACGGCACAACATTTTCATGGGTTTACATAATCAATGCTACATTTTAAACTGTTTCTAATCTCTATCTGTGAGCTTCAAATCAAATTCACATTTTCCATAGAATTTGATTTTGATTTCGATTTCAAAATCATTTCGCAATGGATTACATTTTATTTTCAATCATCTATTGAAAAGAAACAGTATACACTTGATGACCAAATATTGGTCCTTTTAGCCAAAATGAAAACAAAAAAACATCTAGTGTGGAAAAGCTTCGAAATGATTTTTATCAATACACAAGTTCTGTGTGCAACTGTGTATTTCTTTCTCGCTCTCTATCTATCTATGTGTGAATGTGTGTCTAATGGTTCATTTACTTTGCCTGAAACATTCAATTATTCCTCATTTGTTATATTTATTGTCTGTTTGTTGAATGAATTTCCACTCTATTTACATTTGGCGGACTGACTGACTGACTGCTAGTTACCATCGAAATATTGAACAAAAAAAAAATCTTTTTTTGCAAATTGAAAGTGATGAAAAATATGTGTGCAAGAAGAAAAAAAAATACGCCAAAGTTAAATGGCAAAATTTGTTTATTCGTCTGTAAATTGAATTCCCAACATTAAATTCAATATAATTGCCGATTCATAATTTGCCGATTTCACTTGACACAAACAAAAAAAGCGATTTTGAATCAAATCAATATTGTCACACTTTTTGTATCGATTTTTCAGGAGGCTTTTTCACTGAATATATATCGTGTGTGCTTCGTTATTTATTGGAATTGCATCAATATCAAACGGAAGCAAATGATAGCGCACAATATGCATGAAAATCCATTAAAAATGGTCAGGAAGCAAACCGCAACGAGCGACAGCCAACTGGCTAACAACAACAACGAAATTACAACAACCACAAATAAAAAAAAAAAAACAAAACCTCACCATCCCCCCATTGTCAGTAATAACAATTTTAACTAAATAAAATGCTTTGCATGACCATAATCGACGGGTTATCATTTAAAATAAATTACGGAAAATGGAAGTGAACGCACTGGTTTTTTCGACACTACAATGCATATCCATTGCAAATTTTTGCCAGAATTGGAATAAAAAAGAATGATTGTGCCGAATTTATAAAACAAACATGTTTCGTGGTGATGTGCATATCGTCCAAGTGCAATGCTAGTTTTAAAAGCATCACGCTCATTTTTTGTTTTTGGCTTTATTTTTTCCAGCATTTTTGGTTGCTCTCACTCAAATCTAGGGGAATTTATCTATTCGCAAATAACCTCATTCGCTTATTAATGGATTCAAAATTTTATTTATATGAATCATTCGCAAAATATTCGCATAAATTGTTAAAATTCGATTCAATATGGCAGCCTAATATTCTCATACAGAAGTATCAAGTTTTGCAAATGACTCATGATTTTTGCAAATAGCTTCATTTTTTGCGAATATTCTGCGAATATATTCGGCCGCCATTTGCAATTTTCTCCGCCATATGCGAATATATTTGCAAAAAAATTCGCAAATTATTTACATATTCGCATCTATTTGAATGACATCCAAACCCCTAGACTCAAATGCTTTGTTGTTTAAAAACACACAGCAAAGCAGATATGATATGGCATTGACCATAATTTACAATTGTCGAATTTTATGCAGATTGTATTTTCAATCATGCATCATTACCGTTGGCACATCATAATGTGTTGATAGAAAAAAAAAAAAAAATAGAAACGATAGCGTGCAAATATAGCGAAGAGAAGCAGAGGAAAAAAACAACAAGTCATCATTATATAAAAATGAGGAGGGCGAGATAGAATTTTTGGTTTTCGGTTTTCCGCGAATCACCGTCCATTAAATTAATTAGTTACCTCGAAATTGTTGCAGTGTCGCTGTGTGTGTACTCATTTTCCATGACCTTATTAACTTTATCCTTTTTTTACTTTTTGTGTGTGTAAGATGATTTCGCTTTCATTCATTTATGCTCCATTATTGAAACTCATTCAGCTTTTTTTCCCATCATTTTTATTGAATGACTGCGTTGCTTGTATTCAACATATTTTCATCAATTTAAATAGATTTTAATTCGATGTTTATTTTTTCAAAGCACTAAAAATAGAATCCTTTTTAGATCAATTTGGTGAGATACGTCGAACAGAAAAAGGAGAAGAAAAAAAAATTGTGATCATTGACAGAGTTAATGATTTCAAAACGGATTTTTTCCCTTCTTGTGTCGTCCAATAAACCCTCATACCCCAAAAAACCCTGGGCTTTTTAATTATAAATAAATCGTTGCTACAGTTATCATGTCCCTGTTCATTATATTAAATAAATAACAATCAGATAATAAACAAATACAAAATTGAAAAATAAATACTAGATTTTTACTGAATTTGCAATACACTATCGCATCGCCGTCAATTTAAACCAAACAAATGAACAAACAAGAGCGAAAATGAAATGAAAAAAAAAAGAATGAATTTACCGAATAGAAAACGTGTGAAAATTAATAATAATTGCTGTATTGATTTATATTGGCATCCACGAAAATTGTTCAGATATCCAAGTCCATTTTTTGCTGCGAGTAAATATTGTTAGTCGTTGACAGCTAGTAAATTAATTCATGTATGTTTTACGAAACACTACCATGCTCAATAACAATCGATTATTATGTAGCCAATAATGGAACAAACATTGAAATTAGCAAATTAATGGTGAATAATATGAAATGATAATCGAATTGGTATGCGTTGCGAGTAAAAATCATTGACGCAGTCGCAGATGATGAATCCCCATTATAGCTTCGTACTTCCGTGTTAGTTGCAATGCCATTATTACCATTTAATGCATTGCCATTGATGCCGTTACCAATATTACCGGCGGCTGTATTCGATCCACTGCCACCAAATGCCGGTATATTGAATCGTGCATTATTACTGTTACCATGAGTATTTTGGTATGGATAATGATGGTTATTATAACCATCTGATGTGGATTTTGTCGGTCGCATAAATATGTTTGGCGATAAATCAGCATCATCGTCATCTTCTGCCGAACCAAATATGTCATCGTCATCGGATACAATTTCAGGATGTGACACCTTTGGTATGTGCTGATTTGAATACACCTGATTCGGTTGAGATGGTTGTTGTTGCTGTTGCTTATGCGATTTATACACCTCATTTGGATTGTGCTTCGATGTATGACCATGGTTATGATGATTATTATGACTGTGTGTTCCCCTTGCATCCGGAATTTCTGTGAAGAATTTTAAAAACAAATTTCTTTTTGAAAAATTTAAATTTTCATTTTCATTTTCATTTTGCTTTTGATCTTTATTCCCGAGTTTTGGCGACTTTGTTCTTTCAATAATTCATTACTACAATTTGAATTACACACATCGATATAATGACATTATTGTTACCATTCCTTTTCTATTTATCTTTTGATTTGTGATTGTATTTAACTTTAAATAATGAAATTTGTTTAAAAAAATACTTTACACTGAAACATACATATTTTACAATAAATTAACAAATGTGAATCATTTGTTAGAAATGTGTTATGGTGAGTATAAAAAAGGTTGAAGCATGTGAATGAAAATAGTCAAAAAATTTATTGTAATGAAAAGAAATGGCTTCCTTTTGTTTATATGCCTGGCTAAGACGGGATTAAAAATGCATAGCAGTGGCTATGATCATCACCCTAGACCTTTTGCAAGTTTAAACCATTTTCAATGTTTGCAATTATTTTCACTTGCAATTTGCCGGTTGAGAAATCTCGTATCCTTAATGGTGTATGCTTGCAACTGTAAGTGGAATTAATTTTATCTGCCTCATTACATTTATTTTCCGCTTAAAAAACTTTTCGAATAAAACTTTCAACCCAAATAAATTTCTCACTATCTCTCATTCCCTTACACTTTGTGCAATGAATATCCTTGCTCTTTGCCGAAACAAATTCTCACGATTATGTTATGCATTCCGTAAGAAGGATGCTTTTGACAACACTTTTAATTTGATCAATTTAATAATTTTGATAAATGTTTAATTATTGTCAATTATGACGTGACTTATTGGGTTTGAAATTAATTTTGATTTTCATTTAAATTCAATTTCCATTTAGATTAAGTATCAAAATTGAAAATAATAAAATTTTTCATGAAACCATATCTGTAACAAATAAGTCTTAATGGAATTAGCACACTTACCGTACAATCTAATGCTACTATCTACTTCTCCCAATGAGTTTTTCGCTATACAACGATACGATCCTATATCGTCTTTTTGAAATTTGCGTATTGTGAGCGTCATTCGCGATTCATAGAGCGACAACGATGTTTCCTGCACATTGTATTTTGGCGATGAAACAATCATTTCACCTGTTGATAGAAGCCCTTTGATAACAAAGAAAAGAACATATACGCACACATTCGCATTCACATTCACAGTCACAGACACACAAAAGATACATAAAAAGTATAGCTTGTTAGAATTGAGCTGTTGAATGACAAACGATGGGAAAATACAATGCTACGTGTTATAATGTGCTTCCTTTTGCAGAAAGTTTTATTTGTTAAGTGAATAATGCTGTTGAACATCGCTTGAAGGAGCTGCCACCATTGCCAGAATGCGCCGTGCACAATATTATATGTGATGAGAATGAGATAGAAGCGCAAAACAGTTCGGTAAAAGGAGGAAGAGTGAGAGAGAGAGAGAAAGAGAAAAAAAGGAAAGAAAAAACAATTACTGCCAAAATGGCAAACACGCAAGCAACAACGTTTTGTGCTGTTTGTTTTACATTTGACATTGATTTTATTGTTATCGTTATATTTGTTCGCCTTTTTGTAACTGCTTAACTTTGCTTCGCATATTCTCTCTCCATCTATTGCTCTCTCACTCTCTCACTCTCACTCTCCGTCTCAATAAATGGTTCGATAATCGCAACCGATTTGTAACAATGTGAAATTCGAACTGGATTGGAAAAGGGTGAGTTTCCTGTTGCGATGATATCGTTTATTAGATAGATAATTCAAAGTGAAACCATACATTATGGAAAACATCACGAATAAAACCCGCTCTGCTGGCATTGGCAAATTTAATACGGTAAAAGAAACATCAAATTCGAGATAAAGCCGTTTACATTGAACATCTTGTTCGATTAATGAAGTTCAGACGTGTGAGTAATTCAATGAGTGATTAATGACAATGGATAAACGAACGGTCTTTCTTCTCCTTTTGTTTGACCATAGTTCACATAACATAAAGCAATTGCAAGATTGATGCATGCAATCAACGGAAATGGAGCTGTGAACATGAACATCAAATGGGTAAATTACACACAAATGACAATGGCATTTGAATATTGTAATAGTGAAAATCATCATTTGTTAATGGTAGACTTAATGAAAATCAATGCAAATCTATTGGATTATTAATAATAATAGATTCACTATTATTTTGATATATTTGCTTATTTCCTTGAAATATAAGGAGAAACACAGAGATAGAGAAAAAATTTCTACGAAAATGTCAAAATATGATTTTTCGTTTCAATTTTGGATTCCATATATGCATGTCTCTAAATTACAAATAAAATAACCCAACATTTAATGAAGCAAAATCCATTTACCAATGATGATTCTAAAAATCAATTAGATCGTCATCAAGAATAGTTTTGTGGTGTGTAAACGAATGTATTTTATGGTTTGTTTCAATTATTTACAGTGAACGAGACGAAAATAATTGGAGAAACAAAAAGAGCCCTCAATCCAATTACTCGATCTGTCTCCCTCTTTTGCTCTCTTTCTCTCAAGAGACTCGAAATGGAATTGTGTTTCAAGCAAAATACAAAATTGAGGGAAATTACGAATTTCAAAGGTAACAAAGACAGAACATTACTTCTTGAAGAATTTCGAGTGTATGTGGATTTTGTGTTTGTGTACCATTCACACATTTCCAAATGCTTGAATAAAATATTGTACAGTAAACGTCTATCGGTTGCAGGTCACATGCCACTTGATGGCAACCTCAGAACAAAGTGGAAAAATCGGTTTATCACTTCTGTGTTGAGAAATGGAATTTTCGGTGGAAAATATTGAAATGACACACACATTTCTCAACTTGTTTTATTTGTTTATCCTTTCAGGAAAACAATGTCTTTTTTTTTTGTTCCATTTTTCAAAACGATAAACAAAAAATTATTCATTCCGGTCTGAAGGTGGCAACTTTTCTTGAATCCAAGATTTACACACACTGATTTACCGGTGTCCGGTAAATGGTCAAAATATATATTTCAACATTTGGTAACACTACGTTTCATGTATAAAGCATTTAAGCATATCCATACCATCTTTAACATCTTTTATCCAATAATTAATCGATTTGGGTGAACTCTCAACTGCACATTCAATCGTTACATCCTTCTCAAACGGGGATCCAACCAGTTGATTTCGCACATTTATCACCGGATGAACTGAAAAAAAAAGAAAAAAAAACATTTTGAATAAAATTCATTTCATTTAATTAAAAAATGTAATTGGAACATGAACGAAACTATTCCAGAGTCATTTACTAAAATTCAAAAGTAAACTGCATGTGTAAATAGGTAAAATTATATATTGAACGTTAAGAGTAAATTGAGAGAAAACAAAATCTAATTGCTGTAAATTTCCGGGGTTTTTGAAACAATAGATTTGTATCTTAGGCGTTTGTCTTCAAATCAAAACTGATAATTGCATAAGAATGTGGCCATTCGCTTTTGAACAATCTTCGGATTTTCATTGAATGTGTTCGGTGTGAAATTCAGTCAAATGCATCGTAATTTTATCAGGAAAATCCTTGGAAATCAAACTTTTCGAGTTCATTGAAGATCAAATTTAAAGTGTTCGTTGTATGTGTTTGTGTTTGTGTTTGTGTATGTGTATGTGTTGGTGGACGTTTAATGCACAATGAAAAGTGCTGCAAATTACGTAGTGTGTGTTTGGTGTAACCACTTTTCACACAAAATTCCATCCGGAAGCAAAATTTATGTGTGATTCAAAGGTAAGAAGTCAGCAGCCTCGTTAGTTGTGTTGTACTCGACATGATCAAAATACATTGAGCGACAGAGAATGAGAGTATGTGTTAGAGTGTGAAAGTTACTGTGATGAAGAGAGAGATGGAGAATGATGGTAACTATTACATGCGATTCGTTTGTGAACTTTGTTCGATTTGGTAACATTTCAACCCTGTTATTATTAGGCTGCACATTATTACCGCTGCACGATGGTTCGAACTGTGTGCAGTATGCATGCTGTATTTATGTTGGTCGAGTTCATAGTTCAATCGGGCGAATGCTCTCTCTTCATCTGTGTAGCAATGTGTGCTTGCATTGGCTTGAAATAAGAGGTTCCTTGTAATTATCTGTTTGGTGTATGTGTGAGTATGTGTAATAAAAAGGTGAACACCACATTTTGGCCATCAAATTCAACGAAAGCATCGTTTATTGTATTTGTATTTGCCAACGAATCCTTCATTTTTAAGCTTATTTCATTGCGCTTTTTTGTGCCAAATTTCATTTTTCTAATGGAATGATTTCGTGTACGAACCAAATCATCGATAAATATTCTCGCATGTGCCAACACGCAAAATACACGTAATGTTTAGTGTTTCGATTTGGGATGCATTTTCCGCACTCTATGTGCGAGGTGACCAACGAGAAGTAAGTATGAGTGAAAAAGAGAGAAAGAAAAGCACACAACTGAACGTAAAAATATTCACGCAACCAGACACTCATCATCAGCATCAAAATGCATGAATGCTATGCAATTATGGCATAAGGGAAACTACACCACTAATCGTATTGCTTCGTCCATTTCATTCATTTTCTTCATCGGTACGGTGTTGTTCAAAGTTGTGACGAACAAAAAAAACCATACCAGACAAAGTATTGCATCTATATTTGCAAACTCAATTTGTGATTTCAGTGCAACAACAGCACACGCAGACACACATTCACATGGTATAGAGTGTACGACGAATGTGACGTTTTGTTGGTTTTTTGAAAAATTGCACAGTTCTGCTTCACCCGGAATGGTTTATTCAGCACGTGCATGACTAATGATTAAAGACCATGCAAACCATTCCATATACTCTAACTAACCATTGCTGTTTCTCTACTAATTTCAGCCACATTGTATCATTTCCTCTTTCACTTTTCCAAGCAACGCCTTTGTGTGCATGAGCTTTGCTCATAATTTGACTATTTCAACTCTCGATATGCTCAACTCAAAGTAGAAAGAGACGAAGCGAAAGAAGGGACCAGAGAGAGAGAGAGAGAGAGAGAGATCAAAGTGAGAGGAAAGGAATTAGGGAAAAGTGAGAGAACCTTACGTTAGCATATCGTTTTACTTTGAACCATTTTATAAACACACATTGCACGAGCCAAATGAATATTTGCCATGCGGTTTGCACCCAAATTGTATACTGAGTTTTAACACGGTATACACCGACATTTTTGTTGACTTTTTGTCTTTAGAAACATTCATCGGATCGGCAATTAGTATTGATTTAACCGTTACCTTGATAATTATTACGTCACGTGTGTGTGTGTGTGTGTGTGTGTGTTTGTATGAAACACTAGTGACAATTTCTATCAGGGCCATGAAATGAACAACAACAATAACAAGTATTTAGACATAAGCAAATGACAAAAAAAATCGTCACAAATCTGGTGGAAAGTAGAATAAGCATTATATTTGGGTATGATTTTGTTGACAAGAACTGAAAATGGCTTTGTACTGTACAGAGTTTTATTTTTTTTTCCGATAGGTGTGCTGCGATAAATGTATTCAGTGCCGATTTCATGTTCTTGATTTCTATTTTGTTTTCTCTTCACTTTGATTAGGTTTGTAATTCAGCACATTTTAACATGAAAACAACATTTAAAATAGCAAATAATTTTACAAAACTTTCAACAATTATGAGTGTTTGACTCACAGCGTTGACGTGTTTTAAAATTGGCAAGAGTGAATATACCCGGAATAAATGAATGAGTTTGTCAAGAGCGGGCACTAGTGAAAATTGCAAATTAGAAACACGTTTATCCGTTTTGCGGTCAAATTCGTCGTTGCATATGAAAGTTTTATGATGAATTACGAGAATTATGGAAATTTCGTACACTTTATTGCGCGTGAACGTTTTATGCATTTGAACGGGGTAAATATGATTGTAAAATGAGTCGGAATGCGTTCTGTTCCGTTCCGTTCCATTCCAGTCGTACACATGCACATACAAATATGATGGCTATTCAGCGTTGACTTATGGCCGGAGTTCATGTTTACTACTCTAGCATTTAGATCCAATGCTTCAACAAACAAAAGCCATCAAAATACACACATTGAGAAAGAGAAAGTGGGAAAGAAAGAGAGAAAGAAAGAACAAAACTCAAAAAACACCCAATACAAATGAATAACGGTCGTGGTAAAAGGTGCACACGAAATGATGGATGGATAAACCATTTTACGAGCCAAAAATATGTCATGAATGTGGTCACGGTAGTGGTTATCCAACTACAAACGCTCTGACGAACTGTTTTCAGACAATGTGCGCTATTTTCATTTCACACGCACTGTAATTCCAACATCAACAACAATGGCATACCATCAATCACAAATCGATCATCTTTCTGATTAATTCGAAGCTGACCAATAATCGTAGAATTAATTGGCATCATTGGTTAGAAAGATAAGGGCTGAACTCTGTGTGAGTGTGCATGTGCATGGGGTGTATGAATGCACGGCTGTGTATGATTTAATTTTATGAAGCATTTGATCCGATTTGGATTCCCATTGAATTGACTGAAATGGAGATTGAGTGATTGCTACACTCAAATTGCATATCGAAATGATTACTATTTAATGCAGTTCAACTCTCTATGTAAAATGTAGATAAATTCTAAATTCAATATTTTCTATTTGTTTTGAATGTTTCAATTTCACATCACAAATATTTAATTCGCATAATTCAAATATCGAAAAATCTGTTTAATCCATTTGGTGTGTGTGTGTGTGTGTGTGTGTGTGTGTGTGTGTGTGTGTGTTTTTTTTTTGTGTGTGTGTGTGGTGCATAGCACACTTTCCAAATTCCATCTAGATATGGCAATTTGTGTTATTTGTTTTTCGTATCATAGATAAATAAGTGAAAAGTCGTTGAAAACCTTGCAGCCACATCATGAAAGCACCATGAAACCGCACATAAAGGCAAATAAACAGCCGAAGAAATGAAAGAAAAAGCCAGTTGTGAAACCACAAACGGATTAACTATATTTTCCATTTGGTTTTTCATATTCGCCTAGATTCACGGTTTAAACGATACCCAAGTTGACAATATTGAAACAAATGCCAAAACATAATATGTATTTACTGAATAAAACAATTCCGAAAGAAAAACCAGCACAAATAAACCAAATCTGGTCGCTTATTTTGCGTTCTTCTCTCTCTCTCTCTCTCTCTCTCTCTCTCTCTCTCTCTCTCTCTCTCTCTTTCTCTCTCTCGGTGTCTATTCCATCAGCAAAAAATAGTCTAATATCTGAGCTTGCAATTAAATCCAACAAAATAAAAAGAAATGGTTCATCCCCGTTGAACCAAAAGTGAATGAGAGAGAAAAATCAATGAATAAAAAACGAACGACTAAAATTGGTGGATATGCATCAGCCGTGCACTGTTGTGTTGGGGAATGACTCAATTTTCAGTTTGCAGCGCATCAAAAATAACAAAATGTGTTTACTCCTCCTCTTTGCCTCTCTTACACTGTTGTTCGAATTCTCTCTCACTCTTTTGCGCTGGATGGAGCGCGCGTTGACAATGTATATTTGTAACAAGTGTGTTTGACTTTCGTTTTTTCGTGGATTTCGCTCATCATTTTTTGTGTGTATTTTTTCGTTGCTCGCGTGTTAAACCGGAAGTTGTTGCTCGTCGCACAGACGCGAAAAAAATAAAAACACACAACACACAACACGTTTTTATCATGGAAATGAGCATGACGATGGTTTAATACAATTTTATAATTATGTAATATCGCAAAGGGCCGTCTAATTAGAGGCTGACTTTTTTTTTTATGAATATAACGATGTTGAATGTCTGTGAATGCATTGCTCCATCTAAATTGCACATTTGGGCTTAATAAAAACTTAAAATTAAAGACTTCCTTGTCGGGTCACCGTCTATCCTTTTTATTCATTGGACTTTTGAGTAACATTTCCATTTGAATTTGTATGCCATTTCACAAGATGCGATTCCGTTTATCGACCTTTTCTCGATTTATTTTTTTTCTTTTTCTTCAAACAATCTCCTTATTGAATCATATTTCGTTATTGAATTTTTTCTTTTGATCAAAATGAAACAATTTCATATTTATAAACCTCAATTATGGTTTGAACAAACATTGAAAATCAATTAAAATCGATCATACTTACAATGAATGCTGAGGGAAATGCGCTTGGACACCGAAGGCGGTACACCTTTTTCACATAGAAAGAAATAAAAGAATGAAAAAAATTGGAAATTTTAATTGCAATTTTAATTGAGTTTGTTTGAGATCAAAGTTTTTATTTTTTTTTATTTTTTTTTTTGTTTGATTTCATTGTTCATTGATGAGATAATAAGTTGCTATTGATTTCCACTGAGATAATAATTTACATTGAAATTTATTTCAAATTGAAAAATGAAATGGAAAAATAAAATGTGAAAATAAATCAATTTTTACCATTTGATGCGATACACAAGTAGGAGCCCATTTCGCTTCTGGATAATTTAGTTAATTTTAATACTTCACCACTGAATGATGTAACTGTAAACAAACAAATGAAATAGAAGGAAAAATCAGTGAAGATTTTTTGTTTCCGGTTTGAAATAATAAAAACTACTTGACTGTTTCGTTCCAGTGCCATCCTTCAGTGTAATTTCACCATTGTCTTCACGTCGCCAAGTTACCTAAACGAATTAAAGTTATCGGATGTGGTAAAAATCACTTTTGGAATATTGAATTGTCTGGAGAAATATGAAACTTACATTCGGATGTGGATAGCCGCGTGCTCTGCAAATAAAACAAATGAATATTTGCAATGAAATATGAAGATATTGAAAGGAGAAAAAACATTTTTTTTTTTTTTTTTATTAAAAAGATAAAATAAAAACGTCAGACGAAGAAAGGTTCAATTATTTCTTTTAACTTTGGCTGACCCTTCTTGAAAAAAGGCAACCATAAATTAAATGTCAAAGATGTTGAAAAACAAAAATTGTCGCTCTCTTCACAAATTGACAAATTGCAAATTAAAAAGCATTGATGCAGATAAGCAATATTGATGTCGAATAATTGACGAAACTAAAGAAAAGAAAACAATTGCACCAAAAGCCAAAAACGAAATTCTAATATAAATAAAACAGTGGTGGTCGGAACATACAACATACATTGAACAAAGGCATTTGAAAATGAAAGAGAGTATTGGAGATGGAGATGGAGATGGTGAGCAAGAGGATGAGAATCAGCATTTAGATTCAAGTGTACAGTTCGATTGAGTTGGCCAAAAGTTTTATGGTGGAAACAATAAAATGAAATTAATGAAAGAACACCACAGAGCCCCTACCTGCAAGTCAATTTGACTGAGCTCCCTTCAGGAACTATAACATCAGATGATGTGTCTTCGGCAACAAAATCTGGTGGTATGACCACGTCCAAGTATCCAATCTGAAAATAAAATGGAAAAGACGGAAAATGGCAAAAATTGAATCAGCATCCAGTATTCGTATATATAGTTAGTGAGTGAGTGAGTGAGTGTGTGTCAGTTCATTGGAAATTACGGATTTGATGTCTGTGTATGTTTTGTGTTTGTTCTCGTTGTATATCGTATTGTGCCATTCATTCAATAGCCAAAATGCAAATTGGTATCACTTACCGAATGTACAACGTGCTGGCATATTTATTAAATGCAACGCTTTTCGAACAACTCTATCCGACCACAATACCAAACTATTGGATCATGGCAACTGTTTATCGCATTCAAGCACTAACGCAACATTTTTCATTTCAAACTCTTTCTCTCATCTCTCTCCTTTGTCTCTCTTCTTTCGTTCATTTAGTTTTTCATCGTTGTTATCGTTGTTGTTGGTCTCTTTTTCATTGTATTGTGTGTCATTTTATTTGAGTCGTATTCGTATTCGTATTCGAAAAATCATATGTGACATGTATGTAAAAACTGGCACGAAATATAACATTACGCCGCGAGCATACCAAAGGATTATTTCGGCACTAAAATGCCAACGAATAGAATAAATGCAAACGAAACGAAATGAACGGAAAGAAATGAGAGAAAAAAGTCTGAGAAAGGGATGACGAGAGAGTTGAAGGTAGACGAAAAATGACGATCGAAAGAGTGAGATGGGCAAAAATATTTCGGTGAAATGAAAACGATGAGACAATTTTATGTTGATATAAAGTGTTTACTACACCGCCGTATCCACAGATCCACTCGACTTTTTGGTTGGCTCACTTACATATTGTCACATACGTATAAAATATTCCGCAGAGCGTTCTCTTTCTTTTTATCTAGTTGAACGTATGGGTGTGTGTGTGTGTGTGTGTGTGTGTGTGTATGTTTGTCGTCGCTGTAAGGCAAGCGAGTGTTTAAACATGCTCTTATGCAAGCTAATGTTCGTGTAAATATCAATGTAAACAATATGAGGATTGAGGAAGAACCTTTTACTCGCTTTTTACTATTATATGCATCTGATTAATAAACACACAGACACAAAATAGAGCCATGGAACTGAACGAATGTATTAAAAACGTAGCACACAAGGCAGCAATGGCATACAACAGATGAAACGACGTGCTTGGAAAAAACTAGGGGACGAACATTGTATTCAAATATGCTATGAGCACGCAGAAAATCAACACTGAATGCTCGTTGAAATGAACAAACACCAAAGATTGAGAGCAGAACAGAAGAGAACAGAAGAGAGACAACAAAGTTTTATAGTTCAGCGCAGTAATCTATTTGAATTTGCAACATTGAAAACCACAAGCTTCGTTGGGCCGTATACTATGTGTGTATATGTTTCGACACGATAGCCAAAGTATCACCTGATTTCAGTCGCAACAAATGCGGAACATGTGTGAATGCTTCGGAATGATATTGGCGAACAGATGCCAACCACTTTGTTCAACCATATCCGAATTCCGATTCCGGGTTTTTAACAATTTTCACATTTCATGCATCGCATCGTATGCACCACTCTTTTCTTCTCTCTCTTTCTCTCCACATATATCTCTCTCTCTCGCTCTCTCTTGCTCTTTCTATTTGTTTATCTCGGCGAACTCTTCTTCTATTTCTCTCTGTCATGGATGGTTTACTTCAAAACACGTCGATATATATTATAGTTGCGCTGAATACATTATTTTTCCATAAAATATTTTATTCGAAAATGTTGTTGAAACTCTTTTCGCTCTCATTCTCTCTCTTTGTATGTTAAAGCTGTTGGATTATTAGTGAGACAAAATGCATAATAATTTATAAACAAACGCTTTGTCAAGTTCTGCACGTGCAGTGAATTTGAATGATCCAGTATTATCATATGAAAAGCAACCAACTTTCTATTTGTTCAAGTCGATTCTAACTTGATTTCAGCGCGCGCATATAAAGAAAGAGACAGAAAAAGATAGAGAATTAGTTTAAGCGCACGGCCAACACCTGATAACGTAACTACACCGAGAACCAAAGTGTTAATATGTAATATGCACAGCGGGAGGAAATAGAAGCAGAAACTGAGGAAAAAAGAGCAACCGAGTCAGTCTGCCGAGATGAAAAATGAAGGATTCACTTAAACTTTCATCCGCATTAAATATAGATGTCATGGTGGTTTTTTTTTTCTCAAAAAAAATTCTGTTCGCTCTATGCACAACCATCAGAGACAGATATTGTGAATAAAATTTTGCATTCATTTGGTCATAAACCGAAACATCATTTAAAACCAAAAGAGAATGCGCCATTCGTTTTTCTATTGCACATTTTGAAGAAACTCCATTTCACATACGAATGTGATTTTCCGCTACGCTTTTCGTTTGCCAATGCAATTCAATTGGAAAACGTACCATCTTCTATGCTAAATTTTTATGACTGCCACTGCATCTCGACGACAATTCTCATATAATGTTTATCGTGTGAATAAGAAGAATGAGCGAAGAAATGATGAAAAAAAAAACGAAGAAATATGAAATGTCGCTGTTGCTTTATTGTCGCGAATTGCGGAAATTTTTCCGTATAAAAGACAGAATAAGATCCAGAATAAAACCAATGCAATTTCACTTCGTAAATAAATGATGACATGTTATTGTAACTGCAGCGTATCGTTTGCAATTTTATGCACTTACGGACTTTATAAACGAAAATAATACACCGTTGTACACACCATTTATACTCGTAATCCTGCTGACATGTTGACAAGGATAGTGCAAACGTTCTGACAACCAGAAAATGAAACCAAATAAAATTCAAATAATTTTGCTCGTCAATGAATATGTGAAATTGTTTTTATTTCGTTTGGATTGGAAATCGAATCAACTGATATTTTGGGGAGAGTTAGCCAAAATTTGTAGTTATGCGTGAACATAAGAATTAAGAAAATGTTTCCTCTATTGTTTGGCGCAATGAATCAATTTCAGCAAATGATTTAATATGTTCGATTTGGCGGAAAAGGGCAAAACAATGCAAAATACGTTGCAACGTTATAATTTCTCAAGATAATGTTGTTCAGGTGTAAAATACTTTTTTATACAGATAAATTGCTGCCTGGTCATACCAAAGTAATGGCAAAGCCAATTTATACAGGTGAGTGTGTTTGTGCCTGAGTTTGTATTAAACTGTGAAATCCATTAAGCTTTTGTCGTAAATCGCGTACATATGTTCAACCAACAATGGACAATGTGATTTATGAATTTTCGTAAATTTAATTTTCATTTTTACACCACAGTACCCTTTTATTACAGTAATCGTTTCATTTCATCCATTCAGTCGAAACATATTGTCAATGTAAACAATTTTGCAAAATATGCGGTGTAAAACGGAAATTCTTCGGCTGTTATTCAGTTAAATTAAAATAAAGCCGTGCAAACTACTAGTAATTTGCACTTCACAATATTCATTGTTGTGTTAATATGATGAAGTGATTAAAAAAAAGGAAGAAATTGAAAAGGAAGAGAGAACGAGCGGAAGTGAAATAGTTATCTTTGTAAATGAAGTAATAAAAATAAACGAAAATACATTTTCGAAGTGTTGCAAATATACTTTCGCTCCTTTTGAATTTTGAACAAAAGTTTATGCTTATGAAGCGGATAAAATATAGTGATGAAGAAATGCAAAATGAAGAATTGAAACATGAAAACAGTTGAACGAAGAAATAAGAAGAATGAGAGAAAAGCGACAAAACATCCTGAAAAAAAATTTCGAAAACAAGTTTTAAATACCGTTCATTAGTAAAATGTTAAATAAAATCTTTTCCGTGTTTTTTTCTCTCCCTCGTTCGCAGAAATAATAAAAAACACATAAGTTAATTAAAAACATTTAAACATGAGATATAAAACATCAAATATATAAAAAAAAAAAAAAAAAAAAATGAGTAAAACATTTACTTATATTCTGCAATCAATTTGCCTGCTTATTTTCATTATTCATTATAAAATAAGTCAATTAAACTTGAATGCTGAATAATTTGAATGCTTGATGATGCTCAATTTAAATAAAAACAAGTTTTAAAAATCATTCATTGTAGGTAATGAAATGGTTTTGCCACTTAAAACCCCTCAAGAGTTGAAAGTGCAACAAATTTGCCTCGAAATTGAAATTACGTAATCATTGGCATGCAGGTGTCCGTTATGATTTTTCGATGCGATAAGTGAAATAAAATATTTCATTTTTGAACTTTCACATTATCGATGCCAATATTTATATTTATTATTCGTTATCAATACATAAACAATTCGATTGACCAATGAATTATAGCTGTTATTGTTCAAACGAGTTACCAATAAAAATGTGGTTGCATCATGCAACTTGCATGTTTGTTTAATAAAATCAAACTGGTAAAAAAAACACACTTCAGCGAAAGAATGAAATAGAGCAAAAGTCAATTAAATGTTTTCGCAGCGTTTTCGGTCACTGAATTCGAGCTATATATTTTTCGTGTTTGTGAAAATCAACAAAAAAAAAAACGACTCGTGATTAAATGCTGAAACATTTCTCATATTGTTGACAGACATATATCGATGATGCACCGGGCTTGAATTGTGTATTCGTGTGCATTTTCCATTCATTGAACAATTTCGTGTGGCACATGCACGCACACACAAAACATTAACACAATAGTTCGTTTTACCATCATTGTTTTAATATCGTTCACTTGACTCAATTATAAAAACAAAGAAAAGCTTGACCAAAAACCAATCTTATTCGTCGTATCCATTTAATTTGCAATCAAAAAATAAAAATAAAACTAAAAATAAATTATAATAAATAGAATTTGTGGACGAATTCTAATTGAGTGTGTTTGAGTTTTTTATTTGCCAGACACGTCATTCCCATTCGAAAATGCCATAAAGCAGTGTGATGTCGCGAGGAATTATCACATTTTATGGCGTTAATAGTTTTGTATCCAATGGATTAAAAGCTTGATATTTATGTATGGCGAGACATTCAATAAATGGTGTCAACGGGACATATCCAGAATATACTGTGTCCAGTTTGGACAAAAGCTATTATTGAAAAGAGTAACAAACGCATTAAATTTTATACACACATTGAACAATGGAAGTGAGAGAAAAAACGTCTTATTTGTGTTGTGTTGTGTTTTACTTGCCAGACCCCAATCTTCTTCATGCATTCAACATGGTCTCGAATTATAAAATGGGCAATAAGTTTTAACGAAGATTCGATGTGCGTGCTTGGGTTGTGCTCTCTTTCGTTTTTCTCCAACGAACTCTGAGTAATTTATTATTCAACTTTTATCATTATCATCAATTGTTGAGTGTGTCGCTGTTGAGCAGATGCATACATGCTTTCAGCCCCGCCAACATGGAATAGTTTCAAAGTTTTCACTATGTTTCGGTTTTCCAGTGGAAATTAATTCTGAAATTAACTACATTTGATGGCATGTTTTCATTTGACAAATTGCATAATCTTCACACATATTCTCTTTCCATTTCTCGCTTTTCCCACTTTCTCGTTCTACCACATATTCTCAATCTCATTCGCTCCCATCAAACAAGTTGATGCGAACTCGTCGTCAGCATATTTGATGCTAGTGTAAAATGAAAAGCAACACTAATATCAAATTGCCTATTGTTAAGCACTTAGCTGTTGATTGCCAAAGATAAATGCTGATTTAACTAGACACATTGTTAATGTGATGGAAAAATGTTCGGCTTTGAATTCGTAACAAAACTAACAATTACCCGCTGATGATCGGGATGAATATTTCACATTTATTGAATGCGAATATAAGCTAAAATGCACTATTTTTGAAATAGGGGTTGAAAATGGACCGCCTGCTTTGTTGGAATAATTGAATTGAAAGTTAGATTTTTTTTTGGGCATTTTTCAAAAACGTTCTGTCAATATTTCAGTTCGTCATTAATTCATTATTTTCCTATTTTCCAAGTTTTGAAAATTAATTTTCATTATTTTTCTTCAGCGTTAAATTATTTCTATGTATTTATCCCCTTGATGTGATGTGATGTGATGTGATGTGATGCTTTAAATTTCAATCGTTAAATATACAATGAGTCGAATCATCGGATGGGAATTTGGATTTCAGAGTGCAATAATTGCATGGCAATTTCAATGTAATTAAATTTGATTGTGATATGGTGTTGATTGATTTTGCTTACCTGACTTTTCATTGGATCGGTATTAAGTTGGCACATATAACCGCCTCGATCCTCTTCCGTTACTGATTTAATGTGTAAATTCCAAGTATTCAAATCTGAATGTGAAACGGTGACACGCGGATTGTGTGTAATGACATGCTCGTGAATTGCTTGAATTGCTTTTGTATCTGCTTTTACCCAACCAACCTGTGTGTTTAAATGAAAATTGTGAAACATTATAAATTCCCAAGTAGTTGGAAAATTGTGTAATTTATGTTTTGAAATGAAAATGAAATTTTCGTAGCGACGAACTTTTACAGTAACATCAAATAGACTTTGTTGATTGAATAGAGCAAGAGACAGAGTAATCATCAAATTGAATGGCATCTTTTTTTCCATACTGTCTCTCTCCCTCTCTTGTTTGTGTTCTTCGAATGCGATGCAATTGCTTAGGCATTGCCATTGCCATTGAATACACTTTTGCCATTTTCCTTGTGTATTCGTTACGGTTTTTTCAAAATGAATCTCTCTCTCTCTCTCTCTCTCTCTCTCTCTCTCGCGCGAGAAGGTGCGCGCAAGGATTGTACAAATACAACGGTTGCTATTAAGACATTTTAAGTCAATAAAACGAATTGATGCACATTTCACATTGCGAGGTTTTATTGAAACATGCATTCATTTGATGTTTTCAATGACGTCAATGTGTTCATAAAGACCGGATTACTAAGAAATTGATGAAAGAAAAGTACACACAGCACACATCCATCTTTTCTGGTGTGTGCTTGAGACATTAAATATGAATATTTTGATTTTGTTCTTAGCATCAACATCTGTATCGGCTTCCCAATCGACATGAGATTCCATTTTTCAACGAAATGTTGTCGCATAATTTCACTGATTGCAAAATGCAACTATTTCAATTGCTACCATTCATGCGTAATGACTGATTACTACTTAATTAGCATATTGAAATTGATTTCACTAAAACGGGTTAAAAACTAAACAAAATGAACATTTACTTGAATTAATTCACACTGCTGCATTATCAATTGAATATAATATATATATATATACATATATATATAGCCATTGAATGAGTATATAATTTTCACCTGTCATTGATTTCAAGTGCACTTAAAGACGCCCTCAAACAATAAACTCAACAATATTTGATTCATCAATCATTAAGTGTTTTCATCCATTTTCACATACATAGATGTTGTGATTGTCATCGCACCAGAAATTCCATTTGATTGATGACAAACTATGTGCTTTTGGTCTTCATAATAATAATAATAATAATAATAATAATAATAATAATAATCGCAGATAGCATAATAATTATTGTTGAAAATCGTAGACAATTTTAATTTCAATTTTCAAAAGTGCACTTGATAAATTAAAATCGGTATCGAGTCATTTGGGGTAAATGGCAAGTCAGACACACTCTTGATTCGTATTGTGATCATTGCAAAATTGATAACAATAGTCATTTTGAGTGGCCTTTATTCTTATTGATGAAATAAGAGCTTGTTGGATTTCACTTGAAATAGATCGAAATTGATTGGCTAACGGCTATGTGAGAAATTGGTTCGTGCATCAATTTTAGCATGAAAGAAAGAAGATGTGAATTTGAAATGCCGTATTATTAAATGAGAAAACACGTTAAATGAGCAATAGTGAATTGTAAATGACGGTGACGACGACGACGACGACGACGATGATGATGATGATGATGATGGTGATGATAGAAGAATTGGCAATTTTATTTGTTTTAACGATTCAGACTTATTGAGTGGACATCATCTTTGTAACATGAATCGGTACGATGGGAAAATGTCAAACAGAGAAGATGTTTGCGCACAAAGCTTTGAATTTTAACGACAGAAATGTGGAAAAAAAATTATATGGCCAGTCAAAAGCAAGCAAACAAAACTCTCGTATTCGATTGAAATCGTTTGTTCGTTCGTTCGTTCGTTTTTGATGGAAATGTTCATATTTTTCAATGCGCAATTCAATAGATCAAATCGAGAACGACAATCAATGGATGATAACAATAGATGTTACTATATGGAAAAAAAAAAGTCAAATGCACGTTTCACAAATAAAAGCTACAATAATTATCGTTCATGATGGTTTTTGAAAGCATTGCCAATCGAAATGATGACAAATATCAAAAAGGCACTTAAATTGTAAAATTAAATCTTTTACTCAAGATGCATCGAATCGAAATAAATAAATCTTATTCCGACCTTCAAAGTGGAACATTCAATTTAGTTATAGAATTTATGTAAATTGAATATAGAACAAATCGATTTCTGAAATAATGCACAATGAGCGCATACAAAAAAAGATAAATATGTGCGCTTTGTTATTTATAGGCGCATCAAAACAATTTCAAATCTTACCATTTTAATATTCAGCATTTACGAATAAATAAAAAAAACGCCAACAAAAGCACATACATAATCACACACTTAACACAAATAAGGGAAAAGAAACAAAATAAAATGAGGAAAGAACGAACACTGAGATTCCTTTTATTTACAAAATATAACAAAATAAAACAAAATAACAAGTCGAATATGGAAAAGCTATTGCACAAGCAAAATAGAGCATCGGAAAGCCATTTCTGTCAAAATACGATTATTTAACATTAGAAAGTACATTTTCAATTGTTACAAAGTGTATACATTGTAAGCGTACACCATTTGTATGTGAGTGAACTGAGAACAATGGACGAAATGTGATGGCAGGTCAAAGAGAGAGAGAGAGAGAGAGAGAGAGAGAGAGAGAGAGAGAGAGCGAGAGAGCGAGGGGTGGGGGGAATAAAAGAAGAGAGATACTTACTCGATATCCACCTAAATGTCGTACGTGACAAGTGAATGTCGCATCTCTGCCAACAGCTACCGAAATATTTACAATCGGCTCAGCAAAGTCGGGTACATATGCTGAAAATGCTGAAAATATAGAAGAAGAAAAAGAAGTTTTGAGCACGATTTGAGAAACAGACTATAGTTACAATTGTATTGTATTGCTCCACTGAACACAACGTAAAAATAACCAACAAGATATTGAAACGACAAGCGTTAAATGAATAAGAGATATTTCTAGTCAACTTGGCAAATTCCAATTTGAAGCAATAAAATGTTGATTGTCGATGGTGATCCATTTGACGAGGGGGTCCAAAATTCCAAAATCGGATGAAATTTTGGAAAATGCTATTTTAGCATTTAAGTGGTGCATTTTATGCAAGCACTTGCTCAAATGTAATTGACACTTGATCCAGGCACTTGATTATCTATGCTTTTGTTTTCCATACCCAAAAGTGGCAATATTCATGAGCCATTTCACCGGCATAACACTTGATCAACATGCATGAATAGATATTTTAGAACATTTGCCATTTCACATCTGTTACATGTTTTAATGCTTTGAATGGTCAAACATGGCCATTCCTTTGCGGTCAATATTCATTCAAATGGAAATTCAATTAATTTCATACATTTTTCCACACAATCTGTTTTATTTGGATTTGAAAAATAAACATATTTACATTTCAATGTTTGTAGCGAAAACGACAACTTCAAAATTGTTCTTCATTATTTTCTTTATTTATTTCAAACTTATAAAGTAATGATTACTTCTTGCAATTAAATATATTTTTTCAATTACAATTTACAAAGCAGATGTAATTGAATTTTCCTTTACACATTACCATTACCAATGGTAATTGTAAATGTAATTAAAAATATTCTATTTTACCATTGCAATTGAAATTTGCATTTCAAAAATTCTAATCATTTTTGTCCGCCATCTTGTTTATGTGCGTAAATAATACAATTACAAAAAAAAGCCCAATTAATGATGACATATACTTAATACTAATTTGTTTGAAAATAAAGTATATTATTTAATTATTTGATAACTGATCAAAATAACATTTCTTAATACTATTTGCAAATTTTATTTTTGACTCGATATTTCCAATATCACATGGAATTGAGTTCCGTAATTTACATGCACAATGTGCTAATAATAATTCATCCCTATTAGTAATTACATTAAGAAGAAATTTTAGAAATAAGTGTAGGAAAACACAAAAATACAGCGATAAAAAAAATGTTCAATGGTTCTTGAATTTTTTTTTTTCCTGGAGAAACAGTAATTCAACCTATGGAAAAACAAATTCCATTCAATTCCATCGAATGAATTTCTTCCATTGAAAAGATTACAGCGAAATGTAACACCCAATTACAAAAACTTGTGATTTGTCTTCGCTAATCGTGTACTCGTTGAAAAAGTGAAGATATAAAAATTGATCACGACAAAATACATCCACCGAAATGGAGGGAACAAAAAGTCGTTGAGATGTGACATAGGGCTGTAATCCAATGGCATCTCAATGTGAATATCGAATCATCTGAAGAACCATTAAAGTAATCAGTTATTGTCAATAACGACAATCTTTGAGCGCATCGAAGTCAAGTTGACTGAATCGTTTCTCTTCGATTCTTGGAATTATGTTGTGCTTTATAATCATGTGAATAAATGTCGTTGTCGGTGTGCTTGCTACGCAACAAGGTGTATCAGCATGTGAATGGTAGAGAAGAAAAAAAAACAAGCTCGATTTGAATCAAATTTTTTTTTTTTTCATTGCCAGTTTGTGTACAAGAAGCACTCTTGACCCGTATCATGAATAAATTGTACACATATTATTTGTTTTTGAGTGTACATTTTCTTTCCAGTTGAAGGCACATGACACCATCCCATTCGTTTTGTTGGAAAATCTCTCGAAAATGAGGAACATGGACGAATAACACGACAATAGCAAATGGTGGCAAACAAACAATCCCAAAGAAATGGGAATATAAAACATGAACACTTATGAAATGGAACTGCACGACGGAAAAACAGCCACAATCGCTGAGCGAACACAGTCGACGACAATGATTCACATTCGCATGCAACATTTTTTTTTTTCTTTTCTTTGTCTCTCTTTCTATATGTGAGTACGAGTGCGAGTGTCATTGTGTGGGTGATTCACATTCATGTGAAATTCCCTATCCATTGCTTAAGTACAACCAGTTATGCTTGACGCTCTTGTTATAGCCGAGTTTATCTTTCGAAGAATGTGACTCTTTCGAACTTTGACTGTTCTCTCTTTCTATTGGTGTTTTCTTTTTTCTTTTCCTCTATCGCTTTTTCTTTCTCTTATTTTGTGTTTCTCTCTCATACTCTCTCTTTCTTCCACTTTAACTTGTCGCTTTGACTAATGCTGACAAAAACAACCGAATAATGCATCGCTTTTTTCCCACTCTTGTAACTCTTATCTCTATAAATATTTAATATGATTTCTGAACTCAAGTTCAACCAGTGAAAATCCGATGGCATCGAGTTGCAAATGGACAAAAAGAAAAGGAGAGAGAGAGAGAGGGAGAGAGAGAAAGAGAAAAAAATGAAAGATACATTGGTTGAAAGGCATACTAGTGAAAGTAAACAGTGAAAAAGCCAAGCCGAAAACGGATGAAAATTCGAATTTTAGTGAAGAGAAATGTAGCGAAGAAAATTTAATGAGATTTGTGAAGGTTTTTCGCGCTATTGCCACAGGCCATCCGTGCGATTTATAACTGCCAAAAATGCAAGAACACTTTTTGGAAAATCACATCGTAGCTTAACTGTTGGGAATTGAATTAAAATGGCATTATTTTCATTGTCGTCTCTGGTTATGCTAAAAGTTGAAGAGAAAAAAGGAACGAAAAAAACCAACTTCTCGTCGTCTGCATCATCTTATCGTTTCGATATATTCGACGAGTCAGGCACAAGAGATATCTCTCTTTCTCTCTATACCCTTCTCTCTATCACATACACACAAATACACAAACAAAAAAAAAAAAAAAAAAAACGAAGGAAAAACTGATGTGATAAATGTCACTTTGCATCGGAGTGAATGCAGTTGCGTGTACAGCACAATATGAAAATACTTTATGTGGCACTGATTTCATCTGTAAATAGAATGAAAATTCAAATGTGTGTTCATACTCCGGATAATAAAATCACATTCACAATCCATAACTGCGACCGAACAACACAGCACTAAAAAGGGAAATTTTAGCGATAGAATTTCTTTGGAAGAAAGAAAAACTATCAAAATGGTTTTTGCCATCGAATAATCTATTTTTGGTGCGACAAGCAAATGCATATGGTTGCGAACAGAAAGAGAGAGAGAGAGAAAAAGGGAGAGAGGAGAGAGAGAATTGCACAATACATTTGATAGAGTATATTGGGTAAACTAGCTAGCCAAGGGCACTAGATCTTTGCATTTTGTTTCGCTGGGCATACAATTTCAAAAGAATCAGCATTAAATAGAAATATCATCACAAACAACAGCAAAATGTGTGTATCTCTCTGTTGTGCAAAACAACGAACGAATTTATTTTATTTCTGAATGCGAGCGAGATGAGAAGGCAAAATGGATGGACAAAGGAGAGAGAGAGAGAGAGAGAGAGAGAGAAAGAAAGAGCGTACAAGAGAAAAGTGGCAAATTCGCAATGGCAAGTTATAATAACGAAAAACAATGCAGATTAAATAGCAACGAAGAAGCAAATATTTTTGAATGTATCCCATGACACATAATTCGAAGAAGGAATATTAAGCCCTGAATGACATTTGCATAGTTTTCGAATTGGTTTCCAGATGGAATTGGCATGGCCCATCCACAGGCAAAAGCACAATCACAATCACAAGAAAAGTTAATGGTGGAATTTCCTTGGTTAAACTTAATGTTTATCTATCATAATCGTAACGGACATTAAAGCAACAATAATTCGAATGCATTGCACACAATGCTCATTTTCTCAAGCGAAAATCATAATAATTGTACAATTTTGTGTTTTTCCATTGTCATCACAATCGAAAAACTTCAAGCGCGAGCGACAATTTGAAACGCATTCTTAATTTTATCATTTTTATTCTTATGCTTTTTACTATCTCATTCTTATGCATCTTTTTCCATTTTGAAAATTCAAAAGAAATCATTCGATTGCATTTGTGAATTTCGTTTGCTGCTGTGAATTCGCTTGAAAAATGTCATCGTGATGCTTGGTCTTTAAGTTTCTTATGTGTGTTCGTCGTTTTTCTTTAAATGTGATTATTGTTTTTGCTATTCGTACATATCGTGTGCACTCGATTGCGCCGCCGATGGTTGTGCCCTATTGTGCTATGCTGTGCGCCTTTATACGTAACAAATATTATATGTCTTCATGCACAACAATGATAATGCTTAGACAGATATGCAACGGAATCACTTACACTATTCCTCTTGTCTACTTATTATTTTTATTTTTATTTCATTACTCCATTTCATCTCAATTTCATTGTTTGAGCGTTTTTTTTTCATTTCTTCTCTTCTCTTTCGTTGTTTTTCTCATTCACTTTTGTTGCGATGCCATCGTTCTGAATGTCGCTGTGCGATTGTTCACTCTTTTGTACTTGAACTGACGTAATCTCAGCAATAACATTGCCAAATTTGTACACACTCACACATATGCACATGCACAAACATACAGACAATCGTGTGTGAAAAATTAACGACAGAAATGAAATGGCAAACATTCAAATTGTTGCATACGGCACATTTTCACAAGTGATCATGAATTATGATGAGCTTTTTTCATGAGTGAGAGCATGAATTGGTTCGTTTTTTTGCTTTGAATTTCCCTTATTAACACATATATTCATTTCTCTCCCTTTCGCTGTTCGTTGCCACTTTGGTTGCATTGTTCATTCCAATTTCATTGACAAATATTTCTCATTCTTTGTGACTTGATTATCATCATAATCATGTTTGTTGAGGATACTTTTTCCATCAGATTTATGATAGTTTTTCGAGGATTTTCATTAAATGAACACTATATTTACATTGTTTGATCTACGCCACGAAACCTCAATACGCTATATTTGCAATTCGCCCAACATCAAATTAAACATTGTCCGACAGCAACACAAATTCACAACAAAATAATACAAAATTGAAGAACAAAAAAATAAAATAAAATAAAACATCAAATAATATAATCGTATTTTATGTAGATGCAATGCCTCTCATCACTTCCTTCCTTTTGTTCACTTCATATTTTCGCTACATTCCAGAAGCAAACTGTTTTATAGATCTGGTTGTGTGCCGAAGTAAAATGAAGAGAAATTGAATGTAATAACAAAAGCGTGTTTGTATGAGAGAAAGAGAGAGAGAAGGAAAGAGAGAGAGAGAGAGAGAGAAAGAGAGAAAGAGAGAGGAAGATAACAACAGAGATAGAGAGATTGCATGAGAATAAGTAATAAAGAGAGAAGGCAAGCGAAAATACAAAAAGAGTGAACAGCAGCAGCAGCAGCAGTGAAAAGAAATATCGAGTACACAACACACCGAACCCCAACGTTTTTCGCCTTTTGTTTGCTATACAAATAATGGATAATGATTTCTGCAGACAACTAACAAATAGAGAACGAAACGGAATCTGAAGAGACGAGAAAAGAAAATACAAGTTGACATGAAACGAAAAACTACAACTTACAGTGGAAATGAAATTCAGTGGCAAATATGGCAAAAATAGCAAAATAGAAAATGGTAGTTTTTTGAACTTTTGATGATGAATAAATTGGATGGATGCTGTCGCATATAATGCTCATTCCGACGAATGTGAACCATTCTCGAGGTTTGCTAAAATCTCTTCATGGATTCAGTTTGGTGCATTTTACGAGCATTCCGACAATTTTTTTTTCGTTTTTTCCTTCTCTGAGTATTCCCACACTGTTTTCATTGCAAGCGATTCATTCCCTCTTTCATTTTTTCTCTCTCTCTTTCTCTCTTTCACTCTTTGCTCCTGCGAAAGCATAACTATTCGTATTATTGCCTCTGCGTAATGTATTGTCTACAGAGATTCTTTAAATGCTTTCATTCTTTAAATGCTCATTGTCTCTGTATTTTTTCTTCATGTTAAAATGTTGTTTTTCATTTTCAATCGGCAAAAAATGATGTTTAGCTCCGCAAGTCAACTATTAAATAAATGGTTTGTGTATGTGTTTTTGTCACTTGTGCGAATGACTCTTTTACTCTTTATATTGCTCAGAGATCTAAATGTGAATGAAAGCTATTCATGATGCAATTAAAGCAATTAAGATTGCCTTCAATTTTCAATCAGCTTAATCGACAAAACAGAGCAAAAAAAAAAACACTAAAATTCGATTTATTCGCAGTAATTTCTGTTGATAATAGCGGCGTTAGTTATTTTATAGCGCATTTTGTTTGGATATGTAATAAACACGAAAGAAATCGCTTAATATTTGAAAAGAAAAATGTGTAAAACCATGAGCAAGACAGAGGCAGAGGCAGATAGATAGAAGAGCGGAGAGAAAAAGATGAAAAAATGGAGAGAGACAAATAAAAAGAAAAGAGACAAATGATGTCAAAGTGAGTGCATAGAAGAATCCAAACGACGTAATCAAATCGGCCGGCGTCGGAACCATTCGAAAAGAGAAAAAATCATAATCTTGAAAAATTGCTTTTTATTTACTAAATATTATTAGCACTAAATAAACTCCATCTGCTTGCAGCTAATGACATTGACTTTATTTTCGTGTTTCGTTATCTTGCAAGATGAGTTTTTACCTTGTTGTGAATGTGTGTGTGTGCGCTCAACTATGGTTCATTCCTGGTTCATTCCTGGTTCTGATTTAACGAATTGAACCATCCATTTATTGCTTGCAAACTTGCATTTTATGTTAATATTCTCAAGGGTTATATTCGTCGTCATACAATTTCTATTGGAATTGCCAGCCACCACAGAAAGTGTGTTGTTTTTCTCGTTTTCTTCTTTCTTGGTAAAGCAAATAGAATGTTCGTTAAGAAATGCCATTAAAGTACTAAATCTGGATATAAAATGCAGAAACGAACGCTGAAGAAATAGGAAAATGCAAAGGCGAACTCTTAAGCAATGTCAATTTTCTGGTTAAAGAATTTAATATTTACTTCTCTTCACCAGTTGGCAAATAACAAAATTCTAATAATTTCACAAATTGTTTTCAGTTCAAATGTTTTTTTTTTTTTTTTCATCTATCGTATCGTCATCATTATTTTCATTGAAAAACTACTCCCGTTATGTGTTGTTTCATAATAAAATTCTCAGTTGTCTAATTCAAAGTTGAATTAAAAATCCAAGTAAAATTATGATGAAAACTGGCTGCACAAAAACTATTCGGAAAATACAAAAATAATTAACAAGAGAGCTTGTTTCTGATTGTGACGTTCACAATGGAGAGAGAGAAAAAGAAACAACGAAAGAAAAAAAACAACACATCGAAAACAAAAAGTTAAATATCGTAATTAAAAAGACACATAAACAATGGTCTTGAACAACCAGTAGGGAAGGAAGTAGCACAAATATTGTCTGTTGTGGCAAGTACTTAACTAGTGGAAAATGTGGCTTTATTCTTGAGTCAATTTCAACATCAAGAACAACAACAACAGCAAAAATCATGGTAAAAATATTTGTCTATGGTGATATTTAGTAACTGGCGATCTGGTGGCAGACACAATATTATTTTCATTGGTCGGTAAAATAGCGACATGAAAATGTCGAGGTAAAACATTTCAAACAGTATACGGAAGAAAGACATTCGTTTGTCATCAATTTAACGCAAACTAAATTAAAATACTTTTTGTGTGAGCTCATGAATGAATAAAGGAGATGAGATAAAAAATGTACAGGACTCTTTGCCAGCTCCAAGAGAAAACAATGAGGATACAGCGAAAAACGAGTGAAATCCGCTGTGAAAATGGTTATATATGAGTTTGTTGAAATAAAAAATTTTTGAAATAAGAAAAAGTCAAAGAATACGAGCACACACACAAGAGAGAGAGGGAGAGAGTGAAGGAGAGAGAGAGAGAGAGAGAGAGAGAGAGGGAGAGAGAGACATGAGGGCATGAGGAAGGTAGAGAGTAAGTAGAAGAATGGCTGATGAAAAAAAAAGAGCCAAACGATGTTATATTGGTATGGAACAAAAAGGTTCGAATGAATGCTGGAAAACTCGCGTTCTGGTCCCCCAAGTTTACACTATAAACCATTAAGAAATACAATGCTATAAATGCTCTAGCGACACATTCGTCTATTTCATTGCACTAAGTACATGTGTGTACGATTGTATGTGTGTGTGTATGAACGGGTGTCGAGCGTGCACAAAATGTGAAGGTATGAGAGATCGAGTTATTACACGGCGTATATCCGGTATACTTGGCTTGGCATCGTACATCTATTACGACTTTATTTGATAATAAATTACATTGCGAATCTGTATCGCATTCTCTTGTTTGCTTTAGCATTCGATTCCACCGCAATACAAAACCAAACGAATCCAAGCTCAAGCTTTGAAGCACGAAGCACCGCCATTCAAATAGATAAGCGAATGACAGAGCAATATTGTTGTGTCTCGTTTATATATATGTTTCCCGTATTCGTATCAACTGCAATATGCTTTTGGTTTTGGTGTTTTGTTATTTCAAATGGGCTAATGGAGTGAGTGAGTGAATGAACAAGAGAAAGAGAAAGAGAAAGAAAGAGTAAGAGTGCGAAACATCTACGTCGCATATATACGTGCAAAGCGAACGTCTCATAAAAATTTGCACCGAAAAACTTTTATTATTATTAAATATTTAAGTTTTTTTTTTGTCGTCGCTCATTCGCTTTAAATCAGCACTCTAATGGCTTTTCAACTTTTATTTTGTGTCGGATTGCATACTATACTCAACTCTCACCACTGCATTTCTCTTTTTTTTTCTCTTATGCGAACAAAAAAATCAGGAAGTGGTTTCATTTTAATGCGGTTTGAAAATGTGGTTTATTAGTTATTGTGTGCGCCTTGATTGCATTTCGAGATTTTGGTCTAATGAAATCAACCTCAAAAAAGAATGTACATGTATGAATGTGCACAACGACAATAAACTAAAACCTAAAAATGGACTATTACAGTTGTTGTTTGCATGCTAAAAACACCACCAATTTTCTGAATGTTTTATAGAAAATGGCAGATTCAAACTAATTTGAAACCGAAATCATGGATGCAAATAAAATTGATGGCATAGTTGAATGCAGTGTACACTAATTGATTTGTTCGTGTTGAGACTATAGACTATGTTCATTTAACAAATCGTTTCGTCATTGCAACAAAATCATATTGAAATGGTATATAGAGAATTCGTTTTCTCTAATTTTATGCTGAAAATACAAAATATTAATTAAAATTGATAAACAAGGCAAACGTTTTAAAGTCATTTTTAAAATTTTATCAATTCAATTTGGTCAATTAAATTAGTGGAGGAATACATGGAAGCCATTCGAAATGTTTTAATGCATCAATTGAAAATCATGTTGAAACTTTTAAAAAGTATCAATTGCAATTTCATTCCTAATGAATCAATGTCATGTTTAGTGACGGATATAAAATGAATCGATTCGTTGATGAATGCATTATTGGCAATGTGTGGATGCCTATTCGATTTAGAAAATATAGAAAAAAAAATATGGAGTCAGAGTCAGAGAGACAGAGAGAGAGAGAAATAAAGAAGAATAAATCCGATTGATACAATGATCTGGTGAATTTTTTTCTCCACATTTAAAAGTGCATGAAATCAATAAATGATGGCATTAAATGCAAATTGACTTTTCGCTCTGAATAATTCTCTCTTGTTACTCAAAGTTTGCCGTTCCACTTAATACAATATCTTTTCTTGTAAAACGGCGAAATGAAAAGAGCAACGGGAAAAAAGAGCAAACTCATCATTGATAATGACGATTTGATTGTGCCAAGTGTGAGAGTGAGAGTTTGAGTGAGATTGAAATTGAGAATGAGAATGAATGTAAAAGACAACAAGCATTCGACTGTTGTTCCGTAGAACAATTCTTTATGCATTAATCATATAATTCCAAAAGAATGACTAATTTTCCGCTCGTTACCATTTTGATTTGAGAATTGCTGTGTGTGGAAATCGTATCATTTACAAATAAACACTTCTTTTCCATTGCAGAACAGAGAATGGCAGCCCGCGGAAAGGATGAATAAATAAAATTCGACGAATCAAATAAGTCGATAAATGTTGGCTTAAAGTTGGAAATGCTGTTCGGCAAACAAATGGACTGTGAACAACTACAATCAAGTGCTTATGTCGTCGTCGTCGTCGTTGTTGTTGTTGTTTTTGTTTTTTTTTATTCTTTTCTTTTCTTCACTTACAAACTCATTGAAACGTCGTGATTTTTTTTTTTGTTGCTTCTGTTGTCGGTGGGTTTGTTGGCTTGTGTTTCGTCGTGTGTGTGCACATTGTATTGCTGGATGTACGTTTGAAAATGCGGAAATTCTCTTTGGCAATGTTCACATGCTCGATTGTGCTGATTCAATTGCTCTTTTGTTTCGCACTACTCATGAAGCAACGAATGTTGAATTTGTAACTACGAAAAATTTTCCTAGACGATAAAATGCAATGCCGAATCATACATGGTAAGCCCAATGGGAAAGCTGCTCTCGAGGCTCACGATGCAAACAAACAAAAATACATTTGGAAAAGAAGCTTTTCGTGCAAACAATACTTGCTGCTATTGAATGAGAAAAGAAAAAACCACCCACCATACCAAAGGATTAGAATGAAAGAAAAAAAATTGTGCACGAGACGAACATGTTGAAAAATGAAGAATCAAAACGATATCACCATGCCTAAGCAGAGAAAACAGAAAAAGAACAAATCCTGCGAAAAAAGAAATACACACGACAAACACTCACGTCGCATACACCTGGCAAATTTTCACTTTACACGTGAGATTTTCCGTCTAAAACGTACGGCTTTGTGCACACCATCATTTAATAATGTTTATGTCGGCATCATACGCCAACTTATTTGCATTTGGTTCAGTATGAACACGGTCTCTGGCCAAAAATTCGATCACGAAAAGACAAAAACAACGAAAAAGAAAAATATAACGACAAACAGCTGAAATATGGAACATTGTTCAAAGCAAAACAAGAAACTAGTGCACACAAATTTTCGGTGTAAATGAAGGGAAAAATTAATTTGAATGTGAGGGTGAGAGTTACAGCAGTCAGTTTCACATTGAAAAAAATTTGTCCAACGAGTAGTTGAATGGCACTGAATGCCGTCGTGGACAATATGAATGAGAGAGTAAAAGGGAGAGAGAAGGAGAAAGAGAGAGCGAAAAAAAGCCGACGAGCACAAATTCAAAAGAAAAAAACGAACGCAGCCTGAGAAGAGGAACTCGTATTTTCGAATCTGATTCATTACCATTTAGGACATAAACCGACGGGAAAACGTTGTGTGTTGTCGGTGGAAGTCGATGAAGAACTTATGTTCGAGCATCCTTCTTTCCATCTCTCTTGCGACGTTTATTTTTTCATATTCTCAAGTTGCTGCGTGCTGGTTTGCCGTCGTTGTACCGTGAATATTTGTCTATTACATTAGATCGATGCTATTGGAGCAATAATGCTTTCTGTTAGCAGATTTTTGTTATCTATCGCGTCCAACAGCACCGACTGGTTTGCCTTGGTTTTCAATATTCTTTTTTTTTTCTCTCACTCTCATTTGGTATGTTCTTTTTCATTGCTGTTGCCGTTACTGTCGCCTCGCTGTTCGTATTTCCAACAGATTCACGCTTTCGAATTAAAACTGTGCCAAAAACATCGAGTAACAACGATCCAGAAACGTCAACAGCAGCAGCAGCTACAGCAACAAATACACGCCAAGCACTTTCAGCACAATTACCAACAATAGTGTTCGAAATAGCACAAACTTTTCAACACATTATTTTCTCTTTTACATGCGATTCCAGTACCGTTGACATGAAATAAGAGACACCAGGTGCAAGTAATAAATTTAAAAATTTACACGTTTTGGGCGGACAAATTATGGAATTTAAATGCTTTTAAACAATACATATTATATTGTAATATACAAAACATCTCTTGATTATGGTATATTATGGATGGTTGAAATGTGTCGAGTTTGAAATCAGTGCGTTTTTTATGTGTTATGCCCGTAAGTAAATCATGATTCACTTTATTCGGTCATTGATTAAATTTTCTTTTTTGACGGCGATTTTTCGTACATTGACTTCTTTTGCTGATGAATTATTTGACTATTTTGGATGGTGATGTCGTCGAACGACCCTTTCACAAAATTTAAAGAAAAAACTCTCGAAAAGCATTTCAATAAAATTCATTAAACGACGACGCAAATCAATACACTTTTTCCACCTTTATTTTGTCCATATTTTATTTATAATCGCTTTATAATTACAATGCATAATGTTTTTTCTTCTTTTTCTTGCTTTAAGGCAGAGAGAATTCTCTTCATCTTTTTCTGTTTCTTCACTAAAATTTTCACCCCTTCTATTTGCTGAGCGCTTTTATGTACACTTGAAAGTTCAATGCAAAGCTGTATTTCACTTTATAATAATATAATAAATTTCATAAAATTGCAGTATCTGAAGATCAATGCAACGAATTTCTTTCTTTCTGCGAAAATTGAAATAATTATATAGAGGATGGTAATTCAAGATTTTTCATTCCAATGGGAAATGTGTTGTCATAAAAATATAATTACAGTTACCAAATCGTCACTTTTACCTTTCATTTCATTTTTTGCTAACATGTGTATTGCCAAAATCAATTTTTGTTTTTTCTAGAAAAAGCATGAGTTGTTTCTAGAAGTTTTTTGCGGTTTGATGTGGCGAAATGTGGGCACACAAAAATTCAAATTCGAATTCAAATCGAAAAGTGGATATATTTATCAGAGGTTGGCAGTTATTCGATCGAGTTAATTTTAGATTAAACTTTGTGTCAATTCGATGTTATTGCCGTTTGATTTGATTTGGTTTAATTCCATTAATTCCATTAATTGGATTAATATGGCTAAATGGAACGTGTGATTTATGCCCAGAACAAAAATCAAATAATCGAAAAAAAAAAAAATAACAATCGAACAAATGATTCAATAGACATAGACAACGACCGAGAGAAAATTGTTTTTTAATTTTCAGTCCAATTTTCAGACAGAAATTGTATTACCATTTTACAGTTGCACATTGCGAAATGTGGGAATTTAATTAAAAATGGTGAATGATTGTATTTCATCAAACGAACTGTTGGAAAAATCAAAAGAGACCACAAATTGTTTATTGGAATTTACGCACTTTTGAATACGGCACCAGTTAATCAAAATTAAATTTTATTTCATGTTTTTGTGGCTTTGATAGTGACAGTTTGAAATCAGTTCGCACAAAAATGTAATATAAAATGATTGAAAAAAAAAAAAACATTTAATTAAATTCGCACTCCAATTTGTTTGAATCCATTTTGGTCAGAAATGAAAAAAACTAAATGATCTAAAAAAATACTGGAAAACTTTTCTTCGAACATAAAACTTAGGAGTATTTTCTCGTTTTTTTCTCTATCTCTGCTAAAAGAAATTTCAACAAACACACGCAATTAGATTCTAAACCACAAACTTACATTTCACTAAGGAAAAGCCAACAAATAACTGCAAAAGAAATTTTCGCAACAAAAGCTGGCTCAAACTTCGATAACACTTCATTTTATTTATTTTTTTAAAATTTATTTTCACAAATGAACGAAATCACTAACTGCACCGAACAATTCAATCACATAATTTTGATTTTTCGTGCAAAAATGGTAAAATGAAATATGATGTTCGTTTCAAGTTTTTTTTTTTTTTCTTACTTCGTCTCACTCACATGGAGAAAAAAACACAATTTTGTTCAAGAAAAAATTTATTCAATTTTGATCATTCACAGTCTGCAACACCGACAATTAGATAGTTAATGATGAACTGAATGGAAGTATGTTCTGTCGAATTCGATTTTTGGGGCACTTTCACCAAATTCCATCCAAATATCACCACGATCCGTGATAAACTGATGAAAACTTAAAACTGCAACGGAATATTCCTGAATCAAGTTCGGATGTGTGTTGTTTTTTGCTCTTCTCGTCTATCTCTCTTTTGGTTGTGAGCGGGACCCGCGTTTTCGTGTGCATAAGCTTGTGCGGTTTCGATTCATGTGAGAGAAAGAAAATCCATTCGATTCAAACATACAAAACGGACTAGTATTTTAGATACGATACGCTAGACAATCGACAACAACTCACTGTGAGTATATTACAGTTGCTGAACCACCGCATCGAATTGTATGTGGTGAATGCACATATTTCTCCTTCAGATCCTTTCTGTACGAACTGTTGTTTTTGTTTTTTCATCGCTGTTGTTGCTGCTGCTGTTGTTGTTGTTGTTGTTGTTGTTGTTTTTGTGGCGCTTCAAAATAAACAGGCAAATTTGATTCGCATCAGAAAGTCGTACGATTGGTTGGAAGCATGTATTATATTGAGCTACTGTAAATAAACCGTCCATCGAATGGCATGGAGCTGTGGCATCCTGGCGTAAAATGAAAACACAAGACACAATCAGACTGGATGCGCAAAATGTTCAGAAGCATGTGCTTCGGCACTGTTTATGTTGGATCACACAAGAAGATATCATCATCAAAGTTGATGCCATTGTAGCCGTCATCATAGTTGGTTTGCTGTAGGGGTAAAAATTGTATTTTGAGGAGAATTTTTCGAATGTTTTGATTTTTAACGCAGTCGCAGCACATTGCGATGCCGACAAACCACGTGGTTACAGGTCGCATGCATCTGTTTAACGTACTTTCTCGTGCATTATTCATTAGGTCGGCTTTTGATGATGCAAAACTAGCTTTCACTTATTGAGATTTATGTCTCATTTGAAAATGTATTGCTTTTTATGAACGAAAGGTTTTTAACCAAATTCAAGAATTAATTAATTATCTGATACTTATCCCAGGAATAAATGATGAATATGTGGAAATTTACACATGGAATTAAGAAAGACTGTGAAGCATAAATATTCGATTAAAATAGGTGAAATGAAATGCCGGCGGTCCATCGTGAAATCGATCACAAACGTGTGGTTATTGTTTTTATGGTGAGAAAAATTTTCGTTCATGATCTCGAGAAATGAGAGATACAAACAGCACCAAGGCAACGAAACCAACTGGTGAATGCCACTTGTGTTCAATCGATGCAACATTCTAAGAGTAGGAAAATAAGTCATCATCATGAATTCATTTTTGCAACAACATTCAAGTGTTTCTGTTATTTCAATGTGCAAAAAATGCGAAATATGTGAAGAGAAACATGAAACAGTCGTTCGGTTTTGTATTATTTTCTTTTTTAAAGCGAATTTTGTACAAAACGTTAAGCCACCCATCATAAAGTACTGCTTACATTTCATCAACACAATGCGCGTATCAGTGAAAACATATGAACGACCGGGGCGTACGGTCGTCGTGGTCGTCGTCGTTGCATCCGTCATCATAGTATGAAAATTGAGCAAAGAAAACAACAAACTGAAGAGAATTAATAATATGGAAACGAAGCGTAGTGAAACTACAAGCATTGGCTTGGCTTTCCACATTGTTCGAAGGGTGATGACGAAACTGTAAACGAAAGCAAATGAGCTAACAAAAAAGATCAACGGCTGAAAAAAAAATTTCATGGAAAAAACACGAGGATAAAAAAGCATACACACACACTACAGAACAAGTCTTCTTTAGCCATTTAAGCAGATTATATGGCCGGAGATATGAATGGACGGCTGCAAAAAATCACTCTAAACTAAAAATATTTAGAAATAATGGCGAAAACTTTTCGCCGACTCCATTGAATTGATGAATTGAGCACATTCATGTATCTGTAAATGGAACGATCAAAATCGATCCAAGCCGGGAAATTATGTTTGAATTCGTTCGAAACTTCACGAATTGGGATTAGTTGAGCATCGTGCATGGCTTTCATACAACTAAGGATTGACATGTGGAGTTGTTTATCCTCTCTTATACTTTCACACACAAATCAATGCATCCTGATTGTTATCAAAATTCATTGAAATATTACGAATAAAATTGATGACCAAGTAGCCGTGTATATGGGAAATGCTTCAAAAGTAGTGTATGATTTGAAAAATAGAAAGAAAAAAAACATAAACTCGTTTTGAAACGAACTCGAGTGCACAGTACCGTTAACAGCGGTTCTTGTTCACACAGACGTGAGAATAGCACTTGAATGAACACAGGCGGAGAAGCGGAATGAAAAGAAATGGCAAGACTGGAAGAGAGAGAGAGAGAGAGAGAGAGAGAGAGAGAGAGAGAGAGAGAGAGAGAGAGGGAGATAGATAGAGAAAGGAAGAAAGAGGGAAAAAAACTACACCGAAAATATAATTTGTTGGAGAGTGGACGATTGCAGTAACGCAATCACTCACTGCTGTTCGTAAAGTTGTATTTCGACAAGAGCACTCAGTCCGGTGTGTACAAGGTCGACATTTGCTGGCGCTTAGAGAAAATTCAGAAAGCGAGTGGGAAAAATAGAGGAAAAAACAAAGAACACTAGTAGATCAAGTGCTATCAGTATCCGCGGGAAGGGTAAAAACTCTGTCGAGTTAGTTTTTCCGACCAACAACCGGTCAAACTCAAAGAGAAGACAAAAAATATATAGAACGGAAATAACACCACACACAGTGCTGAAGAGAGAAAAAAATCCCACACGCAGAGAGAGAGAAAGGGAGAGAGAGCTCAACCAAATGGGAAAGAATGCGCTTCAGTTTATGGGATAATAGACTTCCATAATACACTTAAACTTATGCTCATATATTTTGTATAATACACTCGACAATATTAAATTGGATGAAGTGCATTAAAGTTATTATAACAGTTAGACGATGTATTTTCTATGCAATGCGATGCGAGCAAAAATGTGAGATTGCCATGAATGAATGAAATGATATGTTCGAGTTGTGCGTGATGCAAAAGAACGATGAATATCTGGAGGTCTCGTTTTTGGTCATTCAAACAAACATTGTGATAAACGAGATACGACATACAGACAAACACACAAACACCCATCATTGACTCTCGGCCAAAACTTTGAAATGACTCGAACGGAACAAAGTGAGATTAGAGTGGAGTGAGTGAGAAAGAGGGAGAGAGAGAGAGAGAGAGAGAGTTATATCGAGTGGGTGAATAAAGAAGAAAGAGAGTGAGCAAATGGCATTGTAAGTTTGTAACATTTGCCTAATGGTTTTTGAAATGATTGCAACTAATGTATGCCGCCACGAAATAATGAATACTTGATTTTGATTGCATGTGCTGTTGCATGCGGGATTGTGGCCACTGTTGATTTTATACATATCTAAAATTTAGTCATGAATGTCGAGTAAATTGTGTTTATTTGATCGGTCAGCAATGGTCAACAAATGGAAATAGATTTGTGTGAAGTGTTTGCTACCGACCCGCACGTATGAGTAATATCGACAAAAATGCTTTTTACCAACTAGCCCATCAATCTTGAGTGGCTTGACTGGCATGCCCATTGGCCATGCGTCGGCAATTTCCACTTTTATTTGTCACAATCGTCAAAACTTTTATTTGCTACAATCAAAATTGTATTTGCACAAGAGCATAAAAAATCGTTTCATCAAATATCGAATCGTAATGCCATGTCATCGTTCATCGCAATTTTATTATTACATACACATTATGCGTTTACAATCTCTCGATAAACTCAAATGATTTACGTTTCAACACTTCATTGTCGATTGTTTTATCTTTATTAAATTTGCAATGGCATTTAACACATTTCACTGAATTCCATGTAAATATTTATTGAAGGAAAAAATCAGATGATGAAGCGAATGAAATAAAGAAGGCCGCAATAAGTTTGCTATATTTATTGTGTATCCATATACTTTATACATATCACATTTGCCGATAAAGAAGCAGATGAAAATGAGAGAGAGAGAGAGAGAGATTGAAAAAAAGCCGTACAAAATGCGATGCATTTTGCCAAATTGTTGAAAACTACCATATTTTCGTAGTCGAGTCGAGAGCAAACAACCAACCGCATGATAATAGTTGCAGGCATAAGGAAGATACATGCATAAATTTGGTTATTAAGTACTTTTCCTGTGCATATTCAAATGTGATAATAATGTTTCGCCTTCGGAATACACCATAACAATTTCTCACGAAACTTTGCCAATTGCAAACTTTCAACAAAATCTTTTAGTCAGCTGCAATTGTACATATTTTTGTTATTGATTCATTCATTCTCGCCTTTACTTGTATGTTCAGATTTTTTCATCGAATAATATATTTGAATTGTTGACAACATGCGCGAAGATGAGAAAAAAAAGAATGATGCGACAAAAATATGCTGATGAAGCGCTCGATGAATGCATCTTGTTGATGCATTTTTACTACCAAAATTCATATTTCGATAAAGTGTGCAAAAAACCAATGAAATTATTTTACAACTATTCCAATTTTTCGGGCGTTATGTTAATAAATCAAAACAAAAGTACCATTTAAAGTCAGCGAAAAGAATTCCATACCATAATTAGTTCGGTCACAAGAAGCAAATAAGAAGTAAATAAATAAAGCAAATTTCAAACAACAAAACATTGCCAATGCAACGGCAGCAAGAATCAACACATAAAAATTGTATTAAATTGAAAGAGACACCAGGAAGGCATTAAATGATATGAGAAAGCAAGCCAGGCAAACTATGATTGTGAGTTGCAGAGAGAGAGAGAGAGAGTGAGATGTCTTGCTTGTGACTCGTGCAGCCACTCTTCCGTCCATAATTAAATTGAATTTTTAAAGGCAACGAACACAGCCAACCAACGCGAACGACATACGTTTTCAATATTATTTAACTTTGTTTGAATCTTTCTCTCGCCTCAACCGCTCTTAAATAAATTGCATAATAACTGCATAAAACAAGCGCTATCTTTCGCACGCTCTCTCTCTCACTTGCCGTTTCAATTTCTTCCTCGCCCTTTCTATCACTCTTTATCTTGCAATTTCTCACACTTTCTTGCTATCGCTCGCTCTTTTCTCCCTTTCCATTCAGAATATTCAGAATGCGATTGTGGGTGGTACTCGACATCCCTCTCATTCTCCCATTCAAGTTAGCAAACCTATTACATTCAATTTGGTTTATTTGCTATTTTGTTGCCGTTCAACTGGCCCCAACTATTTTTACAGCTTTATAGTGAAGGCTGTAAATTTTCTGCAAAATAAGTTTTATGTTACGTGCCCGTACGATTCGGCAAAATGAAAATAAGTTTAGACATTTTATATAATGTGGATACAATCGCAGTTCGCGAACGATACATGCCACGGGGTGAAAATGAAATAAAGTTAAAAAGAGGAGAGACACAAGCACAAAAAATAAAAACGAAAAGAAACATGCTGCTTCGATTCGTTCTCTCGCTCTCTTGCTCTAAAAGTTTCTTGCTCAGTTCTTAAATGTTCGTTTACAATGCATTATACTTCGTCATTCGAGAAAAGCTGAATGTTGCATTCACACTTAACTGATTCACGCGCTCACTTTCATGCTCTTACTATCTCTCGCCATTTCTTTTACTTTCTCGTTCTAACTGTCTATCTTTCTTTTTCGTTCCCAATGTGTCCACCAGACCAAATACAATGCTATAAAATTATTATTTATCTTCGTATTCGATTCATTCCATCACATCACATCGCACCCTTCATTCTCAATTTTGCTCTTGCTCATTGTCGTCGTCGTTGTTGTTGTTTTTTCTTCTTTTTGCACCCATGTTTTTCTCATCATTGTTGTTGCTTTTCATTTGTTTCAAAGTCGCACTTGTGTTTTATTTACGAAACAATACATCAAAATTCCATTAGGAGTAGTGTAGTTGTTCACATACGTTCGTTCAAATGTTACAGAGCACTAGTTTTCTATTTGATATTGTATTTTTGAACATCCAACTTTATCGCATTCGATGTCAAAATACCCGGCACAAAAGAAATTACATTTAGAGGAGACCGACGATGATTTTACACAATTTTGATAATTTTTGCATTTATGCCGTGTCATGCTCATTAAATTTCATAAATATATTCAAGGAAGAAGAGGAAAAAAGAAATTTCACGCATTTTCTAAGGGGTGCAAAATATTTCAATCAATAAATAAGCGGTAGAACATTTTAGATGTGGATTTAACATTTTAATCGGAGAAGCTAACAAAAAACTTAGTATGGATGAATAAAAAACCATAATTTTAACTTTGTTTCTAAACATTTTATTTGAATGGCATGTGAGAATTGTTTTTTCGATGAACAAGATGAGCTGCTGCTTTGAAAATGAATTTGGGATTCAAACAAGAATAAAAAAACTGACTACTTCGTAATTTATTACTTGTAAGGATGAAATCGTCTTAATAAAAAGGTGCCATATAAAATAATATGTTGCCATTGATAAATTGGGATGTTTTTTTTAACTTTTTCGAAAGCTTGTCGATTAAATTTTTTTTTTTTTTTTTTTTTTTCAAAAAGCTAAGCGATTTGTACGAAAAACATCAAGCAGCTATAGTTGAGTCCACAATCAATGAAATATGAGTGAAGCACGACAATCAATTTTCAATAAAAATAATAAAAAAATCCCTTCTAATCGATGGTACACACACACATACACACCCATTGATGTGCGACAAACGAAGAAAGAGAAGTTTTCTTGAGAGAGATTGAAAAAAAAAAACAAATGTAAAGCGCACAAATGACATCAATGTGAATATTTCGATTCGTGTAATGGGCCAACAATACGCTATGGAGATACGGTCGATGACGGTTAACATTTGACGGCAAAATCGTGCACAAGTATATGAAAAGAGAATGAAAAATTGACTGAGCAACCAACTGAATAAGAGTCATGATTTTGCTATTGAATGAAAAAGGGAAAACCGTAAAGAAAACATGAAGCGCGCATACGAAAAATTTATCGAATTTTTGTTCGTTCGCTCTTTTTCTGATTTTCTCTCTATTTCAGTAAATTTATGAACAGTGATTTGAGCTGAGATGGTCTCTTCCGAATATGAGAATTGAATGCGTGTAACATATGTTGGGAATTTAGTGTTCGTGCGAGTAGAGCATACCGTTGATGTTGCTGTCGTCGTTGTTGTCGTCATCATCTATTCGTTTCGACGAGACAACGTACAACAACTGGACGAACGTGTAATATGTTGTAAAATATATTTCTGGTCGATTCGTAGCGCATATAAACATATTGATAGACATATCATAGACTCCTAATATACACACGCTGCTGCTATTACTGCATTCAAGTTTACAAATATCTAATGTTGTTAAACATCGTCTATCAAAAATTACCAATGGGCAATAGGCGAAAGAGCATTTGTTTGCTCCTTGTTTGAACACTTTGTTCACCATCGAAGCACGATGGTGAAAAGGGCAAGAGAAATGGATGGTCTTCGAGCTAGTCACTTTCAAAAAATGTTTTTTAACCATACATTATCGACGTGGATTATGTGCTTTAAGGCACCAGTTTGGACAAAGAACGGTAATGCTATCAATATAAACGGTTTCGAACAAAGTTCAATGCTTTTGAGCACGGTCGCTGATGTTTTCGAACATAGTTCAACCATTGAAAGACACACACACACACACACACACACAAAAGAGAGAGAGAGAGAGAGAGAGAGAGAGAGATACGGTAGGAAATACAGCTGCTGAAGATATTAAATGTTCGATTCGCAAAGTCAATCGATTTGGTCGGTAGATAGAATGAGAAGAAAAATGTTCGATCATTTGTACGGATCGATTGTGTTGTGTTGGCCAATCATCCGGTATTCGATACGGTTACCATTATGTGTATTGCTCATGTATAGTCCAAACAATATGCATTACAACAACAATATTACAGCCGATTACAGCGACAATAAGAATAATGTGAATCTCTCACTCTCTCTCTCTCTCTCTCCCATTGAATGTCGATAATCAATTTGTACAGGCATATGTTTGAATCGGCGCATCAATCCATTCCCTTTCTGTGCAGAAGTTTGTTTCTGGCAAATCTTAATGCGAAAGATTAGGATAAAATCTAAATTGGTCAACAACGACGACGAAATATGAATGACGACGTTGCTGGTTCGAATTGTTAGAAGTTTATCGTTATTCTGTACCCCCATCCCCATCACCAACAGAAATGCCGAATTGAAATGGCAATAATCATTATTATTTCCATAATACACAATATGCTGTGCATGTGATCTAGTAACACTCGGGTGAAACTATTGCATTTTTATTGAACGATATATTGGTCATGAATTGCCAGAGACCCAGGGAACAAAACAAGAAGGCTATTGAGGAAAAAAAAAATAAGAAAAGCGATATTTTCGTGATGGAAAGGAAATCCATTTTGTGCAACATGTTTTTCAAAAGAGAAAAAAGGGAATTTGGAGAGAGAGAAAAAACTCATAATAATATCATGACCGAACAATCAAATCGTATCAATTGTAACGGTACAATATTTATGTACAGCTCGTTTTTATTGAATTAGGGTTCCACACCGACGTTTACAAGATAATGGCACATACAAATCATACACACATAAATTGGCCGTAAATTATTTTATTAACAGCAAAGTGCGTTTCGCAATTGTCTCATAAACAAATTCAAATGGCATAATCATTTCATTCGGAGGCATTCGGGTCTGAACGATGTGCGTACGTAAAGAGTAAATTGATGACAACGATTTATTTTCCGTTTTTTCATTGTTATATTTCTATTGTTTCATTTCATTTTCATTTTCATTTTCATTTTGTTTACATTTTGATAGTTTGTGAATAGACAGTTTCCATTTAAGATACGTTTATATTATGGTGAAAATTACGAGATAACAACAATTAATGTGAACAAAGGCTGCCTCATTTTCATGGCATATCCATTTTGACGCACAAAAATCTGGTAGCCACATCATTGCCATTGAAATTTACAGATTGTCTATGTACGCGAGAGTGTTGACTGTTGTGTGTAATTCACATTCCCCAAATGTATTCAAACAATTTGACTGTCGCAAAAAACCAAATAAAGCGCAGATATAAAGTCATTTATCTGGTAGAAAAACACGGCAACACACTCACTTTTTTTTACATTTATTTCGTTGCAGCAATAGAGAAGACAAACGAAAAAAAAGAAGAAAGCATACACAAGGCACAAGATGATGAAATAAGTAGTGGAACGACCGAGCTGAAAGAATTACGGTGTTGCGAAGCGTACACCAGAGACAAACCAAGAAGTTATGACCAAAGATGAAACAAAAGAGCAAAATTATGGATGTGTGTGTGTGTGAGTGTGGTCGCATTACTCTCTCTCTTCTCTATCCCTCCTAACTCTATCTCTTTCTATCACACTTCCAATTGCCACATAACCATTAGAACAAAGCACTACCGGCTGCTAAATAAAGATAAAAATGGGGATAAATGCCGGTCATAAAGCGTAATTTTTTTCTCTCAACTCTCACTTACTCACTTTGACTCACGCAATTTGCTCACTTGTCATCAGTTATTTTCCATTTTCCATTCGTTTGTGTCTTTTGGCCGTGCGTTTCAGGGGTCAGGACTATAGTTTCATTTTGATGTGTGCGTGTGAATTGGATTTATACAACTGAAATGCACAATGTCTTTATAACATATAATGATGGTGAGTCAAATAAAACCGGAGTGCCTCATTCAAATGCGAAGGTCTCTCTTCCAGCCGATCAACCACTTGACAGGCTTTGACTTTTTCGTGCCAAAATGAAAAAGACAAGAGAAAAAAAAAACCCAAATCGAGCCCTAATAAAATATCGCATAAAATATTAAAAGAAATACAAGCCGCCGATCACACAGACGATATTTATAAACAAATCCATTGCCATACGCACTGCGATACTATCTCATTCTCTGCATTCTGTGCGGTGGCATAAACGTTCCCATGGGTGATATTCTCTCAACAAATAGGTTTAGATGCTATACAACATGAAACCTTTTAAAATACATTTTTACACAATAAGTCCATAATATTTACACACGTACGAGTGTGTGGACGAGTACAGCCCATTTCAATACCGGTGACACAGAACTAAATATCGAGTGTGAGGGAGAAAGAGAGAATGTGTGAATGAAAAAAGGCGCATCGAAAGGAAACCCCTTTCGTATGGACCACATGGAGCACACATCACAGCCTGAAAATGAAGCCACATAAAGCGAAAATGCCAAAATGAACCCACTATAACAATTCAGCTCTATCTTAATCACGAATGAAACACGAAATGGAGACAAAGTGAATGCTTTTTTTGTCAGCTAGAAAAATACATCTTTTTATAATATTCGAGCTTTTTTTGCTTTCTCTCTATCTCTTTCTCTTCCACTCTTCCTATCTGTGTAGTCATTGTGTCTGCGGTGGCTTTATGCGACGTTGCGAATTTTATTCCATTTGTCTTTGGTCAACAGAAGAATCTATTGAAGTGAAAATATCGCTTCGTGACACCTCCAGACTACGAAATTGCGTGTTGTGAACGGCAATGGGATGAATGTGGTTCATTTCATTTTTCTCAAAGGGTTCAAACAAACAAAACAAAAAAAAAAAAAAAACGTTCAACTGATAGAGCGCATAAAATGAAAACGAGCATCGAATATTCAAAAAGATGCTCATTCTTACATTCACATTTTGAAACAATAAAAAAAAGATCCATTTTAATTTAAATAGCCATTATTATGTTGCTGAATTTCATGCAATCAAATAAAATGCAAAATTTAATGCACTCCTGAATGACAGCGTGTGTGTGTGTCTGTGTTTTTAGATTGTGTACAAAATAAAAAGAAAAAAAAAAGAGTTGAATACACTTGACAAACACAAGATATGTGTGTTCTTTTAGAGGCTAATTTGCAAATTTATATTTCATGTGTGTTAAGTGCTTTGTTTAATTGCACGAAGAAATGGAGAAAATGTCAAATTTTTAGTAAAGATCTTTCCCCAACTCAAGCAAAGAACTAGCAATTGTGCTTTTTATTAATAATATATGTTAGACTTTCCATAATAAATGGCTTTTTAGACATCTGACCCAAAAACCATTCCACTAATATGTATGTATACTATACGTATGGTTGGCTGTATTCATATGCAACATCAAAAATCATACACAGACGAGACGATGAAGCATCGCCAATGGTTTTGTCCATGTCATGAGATCCTTCAAAAATGTATGTGTCGGAACTTAACTAACGAAGAAGAAAAAAATCACAAACATGCAAACATGTGAAAAATAAACACATTAGTTTAGCCAGTGAATGTTTATATTGCGGTTGCGATGAGTTTACATAAATTGTTAAGACGAAGTTTTCAAGCAATTTATCATCATTAGTGGTTAATTCGTGTTCGCTCATATTTTAATAGCGCATTCTCATGCAGAAGAATTGGAGACCCCGACATTTTCCAATGCCGGTCATAATAGAAAATTAACTAGTTTCTAAATATTTTATGTTTGCTTAAGAATAAGATGAACAAGTAGAATAATCAAAAAAAGGGAAAGCTTTTGTTAAATTGTTTAATGCATATCATTATTGTCGCATTATTTCAGTTCGATAATTTCTTTGAATTGGTGATTTAGTGAAAATGTTTTTGGACTTAATGTAAACTTCTCGAAATGGACAAAACTCTATCATTTCTAATCATTTGTCGCATTCTCTTATCTTAATGATGTGAAAATGCAACATATTTTATTGAAATTGCTTTTTGGATTTTCATTTTTCAAGCACTTTCAATTCACTTCATTTTTGATGATGTTGAAAACTTAGAAACAATACACCAATTTATGTTCGAGTTTGAAGCATATAAACACACAAACCCACACACACACACACACATTCGAAATAAAAATGATTTCCCAAATAATATTCAATTGTTTGAGTGTATACGAAACCATCGCCCCCAAAATACTGTGCACTCAACAACAGACGAGCAAAAGAAAAAATCTTCGAAAAGAAAAATGATGTTGAAAACTATTTGAAACATGCTGTTTTATTTTGTGATAAATGTCCATCATCAAAAAGCAAACAAACCAACAGACAGAATGGGAACACAACGCAAAAATACTGCGCCACAATCACAACTTCTTAAGTACAATTTAAGTAAATTCAAATAATATTCAAAGTCAAGGGAAAACTGTGCGATGGAATATGTGACCAAACGAGCTAAATGGAAGAATATTGCCGGAAAAACTTATTCGGTAGTTTGGTGATTTCGTTGTTTTTTTTTCTTTTTTTCTTCAAAATTTTTTACATTTACTTGGGATTTGCTTCATTTTGCCATTTTGCATTTTAAAAAGTCACACACATTAACCGCAACACAGATAAACCGAATACCAAATGCAGCAGTCGAATCATATAAATACAAACTGCTACACACACATACAGTGAGAGGGTGAGAAAAAGAGAGTAGAAAAGAGCGGCTGGTTTCAAATCGAAATGTACACGGAAAATATTCGGAATAAATCGAAACGGTACCCAGATGTCTTTACTGCAAATGAAATAAAATCTTATACCCGAAAACTTTATATTTGTTTTGATAGAAAAACTTTCATCCTTGCGGAACAATAGCAGAAAAAAACATATACAGAGGGAGAGAGTTGAAAAAAGACAATCATAGGAGAAAAGAACATATGAGAATGCGTCAATAACGAGTCTATAAATGGAGCAAATGATATTGGCGATTTAAAATGAAACAAAGCCATTTTGTCAATAGGCAAATCGTTTTTGAGTAATGCAACAGCAGTATTCCACTTTTTACCTTATCAAACCAGCGAAACAACGATCCAATCATATGAAAATGGTGGAGATTTTTATTCTTGTTTTGTTTTTTTTTTTGCTTTTTTTTTTGTTCAAAAAGTGTTTTGTATCGCACACGGTGAGAGCAGAAGTGAACAAGAAATACAAAAGTAACTTGAAGAAATAAAAGAAAAAAAAATGTCACACAGCAAAGTTTTAGAGTAAAAAATTCTGTGAAGTTGTTGTGAAAACAAAAAAAGGACGTTAGTGTTTCTCGAATTGTGTTAAATATAACCAGGAATAAGAAAAGTGTCGCCATCATTTATATTCATAACCAATGCGTCAAAGCCAAAAAGTCTCTAATGCCTATTTAAAAAGATATCGGTGACAATTCTCATCTGGCGTTTTATTTCATTGTGACGATTTATTGGATTTGCTTTTCTTCTTTTTCTCGTAATTTTTTTTTCTTCTTTGATTGATTCCGATGGCAAATTTGTGCGCATTGCGTGAACCCACACCTACGAACGCTTTTATAACGTTCGGATCTTTTCTCTCGCACGTATTATTTTCGACACAAATTAAATCGATGCTTTTCACTTTCATTCGTTGCAAATTTGTTCTAAATGAAATTTTGTATCCCTTTTCATTTGTTTTTTTTTTTTAAGTCTCTCAAAATACATATTTCATATCATATTCTTTTTAACTTTTTTTGTGTCTCTCATGCGATTGAAAATATTTTTCGCTTATAGTTTGGCACGTATTTATGCCACATTTGTTTCTATTTTTTGTTTTTTCTTTTGTTTTTCAACCCGAAACGTTTTGATTTGATTTTGAGAACAAATTTTCTTTCTTTATAAAATCGAAAATAATGACGAAACGTGAACGTAACTGTAGCAATAATGATTGGAATAAGAAGAAAAATGTTTGCACGAGTCAAGCTTTCGAGAAAAAACAAATTTAATACTTTTCATAATGAATGATCAATAATTTACTAGTCGAGACGCTACAATTCATTTGCTAGATCGACGAGACAATTCGTTTGCTAGATCGACCGTGCATCTAATAAATATTATTTGAATTTTTCCATTCCATTCGAGAGAGAAAAAAAAAAATATTAATTGAAAATCATATAAAAATGTGTTGAATTTCGAATTTTCAATTAAATCTTCCCTTTTTTTCATTTAAATATTGAAAACAGGAAACAATTTCAATCCGAAAGTTAAATATAACAAAAAAAAGAGAAAAAAAAAATAAGCAGATGAATCGATTGCATTGTATTAAACTCATATTATTTCGGCTTAAATATCGCTGATTTTACGAACTTTGTTCGTACATATGCTATTGACGTATTCCATTCGTCAGTTGGTAAATCTGATCTGGCTGACTCAGTTATTTGCAAAAATTATCTATTCCAATATGTGGCATTTCATCAAAAAGCACACAATAACAGAAAAAATGCCAAAGCAAAATAACGAGTTAAAACCATTCAATATTGAGGGAAAAAAGAGAAATGCGCCAATGAAAAACGAAAGAATCGGTTTTGAATGTTTTTCAAAAAGAGAAGTGAAGAAGAGTGAAGTGAAGTGAATGAGATGAATACACAAAAAATGCACATATTTGTTTGCACAAAATCTACGTTCAACGTTTATTGTTCATTCAACGTTCAACACACGTCTACATGAGCAATTTTCAAAGTGCTTTTTCAATACGTTTCCCGTTACAAATCGCATCCGACAGACTTGCAGAATAGAACGGCTACGCTTTTTAGCCAAAAACTGATTGAATGCCCAACCGCGAACGCCCATTTCCACACTGAAATGTTCAATTGAAATGTCTGTGGTTATGATGACTGCTCTCATTCAAACTCCTACGGTTGGCTGGCTGGCTGACTGTACTATAATGATGTGAAACGTATGTTCGAAACGACCAAATAGATGTTTCGGCAACACAAGCATTGCAACAATGGAAAACCGCGCGAATGTGTGAAATAGTCATGCAAATAGATTTGGATTGAATTAGGGCGCCGATTAAAAATTCGCCAAATTTGCATTTTACATTTTCAATGGACTATTTTGTGCTGAAAACAAAAAAAAATTGTTCCATACAAAACCAATTTTTGTTAAATGACGTCTCGGCGAACATAAGCTTTGACTCAGGAAAAAAGTGAACTAAATCGCCGAAATATATGACGAAAAAAGGTTCCAATTTTGTGTAATTATGAAGAATATCTTGCCCAATTCTTGAATTTTTAAAATACATTTCGCTGTAAATTTTTGTTTCTATTTCACTGAAAGATCAAAATGTTAATGACTTTATACTCTTTCGCTGAATCTGTCTTTGAATTTGATTCACGCCACGCGATATCATCACTGAAATGTGATAAAAATCGAAATGAAAAAAAGTAAAGAATGTCAATTGTTGTCAACTAACGACTTTTTTTCAAATAACCAAACGACTGAAGCTGTTAAGTCGTAATTGAGTACTGATGATAAATTCGCGCTTACTAAATTTTCGTTAGATTCACTTCGGTCGTTATCAGTTCAATTCATATGCAACGGGATGAGAAAAAAAGAGAAATGGTATTTATCTTTTTTTATAAACCTGCTGAAATATCGAATCTTCACTGAGTTATGGTTTCAATGCTGTTTCCTCTCAGTTAACTCGGTATCTTTTGTTTTCAATTCCCTATGCAGTCTATCTGTATGACGAATGAGCCACGAGTTCGCGGTAAAACTTCAAAATGGATTTTGTCGATTTTTCACTTCCATCCATTTGCGTTCACACCGTTCGATTTTTTTCCCCCATCAATTCTCTGTCTTTCTGTCTTTTCCTCTCTCTCTCTCTCACTCTTTGTTCTCTTTGTTTCTCTTTCTCTCTCTCTTTCTCTCCTGCGGCTGATCGTAAATAATTCGTAACAATATGGATTCGAATGCGGTTTTTAATAGTTTCAATGGTTTTTTTGTGAAGCATTGCAAAATATTGGCAAAAAAGTTGGAATTGGGAGAAAGCAAAATAGACAAAGCAAAAGGAATTGGACAAAGCAGAAAGAATTGAGTTGAAAGAAAAGTTGAAAAAAAAACTCGCATAGTGATAATTCATCATGAATGTATCGGTATTAAAAAGTGAACGAAGAGTTTAGAATTTTATTTAGTTTTATTTGGCTCATCTCATTCGTAAGTGGAACACGATGAAGAAACATTTGATTCTGATCAATTGTTAAGTGTTGCTGACACATGCCGACTCTTTATTTGAAAAGGGGATAACAGCAGAAGAAGTAAAAAACAGGCTTGAAATGATTAAAATGGCACAATAAAGTGGCAAGGAATTGCCATTATACTTGAACAATTTAATTACTTACACACAGGATAATCGTCACGACAAATGCAATGTGTGTGCGTGTGTGTGTCATATAAATCGGCTGAAATTATATTAAATGGTACAATAATGTTGTGTAATCTTTCTTGCGTCGTCTGTCACACTGTACCAAAATGGATTGAGAGCCAAAAAAGAGTAAAATGCGAATAAAAACTTTGAAAAGTTTAAGTGAAAAATGGCAATAAACGATTTTTCTATATGAAGTACCACATCTGTTTTTAATTGCTGAAATAAAAACACATTTTTTTTTTTTTTTGGCATTCGTTACCAGAAATCTTCTGAGGCTCTTATCAAGTGGCTTTGTTAGCTTGAGCCAAATAACCATCACAAATATACAGACAGATAAAGCGCATACACATAAAGAAAATGCATAACCACCAAACCAATCTTTGGAACGTAAACCACACCGAGAAGGATTGAGCATCAATTCCGTTTATTCTGGATAAATTGAATATAGTTACAGCACATAATAACGTACTTATTTCGATAAAACCGCACACACACCCATCCACACTTTTATAGTCACCCACAAACTTGCTCACACATACTCATTTCATTTGCTCATCTCACGGCAAACTGGCAAACTAACAATTCAAGCAAATACTTTACGATTTGTGAGCATATCACATAATTCCAGCGTCAACAGCTTTTAATGTGAAGAATGCTTGACAATGGGCGGATACTTCATTTTATTTTCATTTTTACTTAAAAGCTCATGCGAATGGTTTTCATGTAAGGCATCAAACTGAACCATTTGCCACTTTAAATGCATGCATGAGTGCACAAGTAATTTGGATTTGATAAAAATTGATTTGAATTTTCTCAAAATCTTGAATTATTATGCAGTTTGTATGAGTTTTCATCGTGAATTTATGTCATTCTTTTTTATTCATTGGAAATTAATTTGTTAAGCGATTCCCCAGAAATTTTACCTTTATCTCATGCAATATTGTAATGTTATTGATTTTCTTGTGAAAAATTCACTTGACTTTGAAGCATTCATCTATTACAAAAATGCATTGAAATATTTCATTTACTATTTTCATGACATTCAAGTTGTAAAAAAAAACTCAAACGATTCAACTATCAAAACTGATGCTATTTTATTGTTGAAACACTGTAGTTTTTACTGGTTGTAATTTTGATGTATTGAAATTTATTTGAAGATACTGCATACATAGTTCGCTAAAATGTTTGGCCTATTCTTGTAAATTGAGTGAATATTTGCTGAAAATAGAATCAAATCCAAAGTAAATTTATCACATTTTGAATTATAATAGTTTAAGTCATTACCTGCAGCTAGTTCAAGTTATCGTTCAGTGAATTTCAACATTGGCTCCTTTACAATTTGTTTTCTTTTGCATTGAATCATTTCGAAATGGCAAAATGGTTTACGATTAAATGCTACTGTGTCTACGGTTCAAGTGTATTTCGGTCTGTATTTAATTCATGATTTAATTAACCTCTTTATGGTCGCATCTCTTAAATGCTTTGATTGAGAGCTATACAGAAAATAAACTGAACAATTTAGAAAAAGAAAATGAAAAAAAAAAAACAGAATTCTCTTATATAATTTCATCGGGTTTTGGTGTTCAGGTTTTGGTACAATATGATTCAGTTTCATGATTTTCAACTGAATTTTCAATATTCAATTTTTGGTATTCAACAGAATCTCTGATTCAAATGTAACTGTCGTCTACTTTATCACGAACATATTCATGCGGCACACACGAAACCACTAAAGTGCATTATTTGAGTAGATGTGTTGGATTGCCCAATTGTCTGTGCATTGCGTTTGCATGTTGATTTAAGGATATGATAAAATCCATACACGATTTTCGAATAAGACACACTTTGTGCATTGATTTATCTTGGATGCGGAAGTCAATGGTGACTGTTATCGGCACTCTTTCGTTGGTCCAGCTACTTTGTGTGTGCGTGTGTGTGTGTGTGTGTGTGTTGTGTGTGTGTGTGTGTGCATATGCAAGAGTTTGTGTATCGCTTGTGCCTAATTTACACAACTAAATGCTAGAATATATCGACTGTGGCTGCATTGGTTGTGAGTGTTTGTTGAGTTTTAGCGTCAGTCGCTCAAGCACGAAACAAACAATATTGAATGAAATGAGAATGAACACTGCAAATGAATGGACACACCAACAACTAACTTCATCGAATTCAGAATGCATTCCAATTCAAAATGTTTCCTATTTAATATTTTGTTTCAGCTGTGCTAATGACGAATGCGCTCATTTGAAAACGAAAATTGAAATGTGTTTTATTCGTTGTTGGCATTGTGCATGGCTCAGTTTGCAATGCAAATGCTGCAATTGTTTTAACAATTTTCGGTTCAGTCAAACCAGCAGTATGTGTGCGTGTGTACACTGTACAAAATGCATTTTGTTCTATCATTTGGCATGATGTAATGATGTGTGCTGTGAATGTTGTTAGCTGTGTATATCGAAAATGCACACTGTGCATACACAGCACACTGCACAACAGTACATCCAATGTATTTATTAAGTGTCGATGGTGATTTGATATTGATATCATTCCGTTTATCATGTTGGCTTCGAAAACAATGTGAAAATGTGACTTTTAGATGGGAAAATTTCTGAACAATGGCCATGCAGGATGTTTCAATTAATAGCATAAAACCGCGCAGCCACACTTTAGCTGCTGCAATTAAACTCACAGCTGAATTTATCTATGGCCACGTATTTAACTTTTCATTGGCATCATGAACAACATTTTCAAATTTTACTATGGAATTCTACACAGTTTCATGGAATGCCATTTTACATTTCAACATTGAAATTTTCAAATTGATTTCGGACACAAAATTCAGTTCATGTGAATTTAGTAAGTAAATAAAATTGAAGCGCAAAGGATATGTTTTATGTTGATTATTCTTCACTTGAATTCGTCTCACTGACATTCTTCGTTCAAACTTCCGCTTATTTGATATTCCGTATGAAAACGTGTGTTAAAAAATCTCAAATTAAACGACTAGAATTGATAATAGCTAAATTGGGACTTTTTTCTGCATGGAATATTATTAACTCAGATATTTTCTATTGTTCAATTTGAAAAACTCTATTTATCTCACACATATAACTCATGATATTCATCAACAGTTGAAATTAAAATACAAACCCATTCGAGACATAAATGAATAAGATGCGTTTCGTTTGAAGTCACTTTGCGTGAAATATCATTTCAACAACACATTTTTTTTAAACATTTACATTTAATTAGGAACATTTTTGAAATAATAAAAGTTGTAGCATTTAAATTGAATTGTAATTGATGTTTATGTACCTGTGTTTTTAATTAAAACTTCAAAACAATCCCGATAATGTAATCATTTCAAATGAATAAATGTCAAATAAGCACAAGTCGATTTAAATATGAAACTGTCGCTAACAAATTGAGCGACTTTTCATGTAATATGTCAAAAATGTTTATCATTTGTTTGTTTGCAAAAAAAGTAATTAGTTTTTTGTACCATCAAAATAAAAATGGCAAATGGTCAACGGGTTAATCGTCAACTCAACATAAAAGTTGAATGCATTTATGATTTTCATTTCGATTTATCGTTATTATATGTAGTTGAGACTCTCAACTTTAGACAAAAAACAAATTGAATGAGTGGAAAACAAATTTGATTCAAAGTGCCATGAAAATTTCTACTCGTAAAAAACATATTTGAAAAAAAAAAAAAAAAAAAAAAAAAATACATCTCTCCGTTGTAAAAAAAAAATCTCCTCTTTCTACTGACCATGTATCATTCTTTTGAGTGCATCATCAAAATGCTCTTTACGACAGTTGTAACCACAATAAACGGAAATTATGACGTAAAAATAAGACAAACGGTTTTCGAGTTGGGCTGTATCATAAAACCGGCACTTTATTCCATAAATTTTTTTTTCAAGCTCTTTTTTTTCTCTCTCTCTCTCCCCCCCCCCCCCCTTCCTCTTGTCTCCTACTCAACAGTTCGATTTAACGTTGAAGTATGTGAATGTTGATTTAGTTTATTCTCCAAACAAAATTACGATAATTTAAAGCAAATATAAAAATTTCATTTTAGTTTCGTGTTTATTATGCGCGTCGTGTGTGTGTATATGTTTGTGAATGTGCCAAAAGTGGATATATATGTAGTAAATAATATCGTGGGAAATTCACCGCATGTTACTGCAATTCGTACAGACAGTTACACTTTATGATGAGTACAATGTTTCGATTCGAATAACATGTGACGTATGCGTTCAACCAATGTAGGCAATCAGTCCATCGAAAATCTTGCAAATGTAATCGACAGTTATGCGAAGCAATGTGTATAGTATGTGTGTGTGTTTTTTTTCCTTTTTTTTTTATTCATTTTTTTAACTATAATTTTGAGATTTTTCACAAAGTGCCGCATGCAAAGATATGATGGTACAATCTGTTCGCCTTGGAAATAGTTTTTGAAATTACTCCATAATGATTTTTCTCATCTATTCTTTGCAAATCGTTTCCGAGCGCAGCAGATTTCTCTAATCGGATTTATTGAGTTTTGAAGAGTCAGTGAAATCGCTCCACAACTTTAACTTCAACATTTTAATTTTACATTAGTTTTACCAACAAATGTACATTAGATATAGTGTTTTCGAAAACTTATCGCAATTTGGGATTCTTCCTTTTCTTTAGTGGTTACACATACACACTAAAAACAAACATTTCTATACAAAGAATCGTTAAGTTGAAAAATTAAAATTGAGACTAAATCTATTGTCTCTTTTACTTATTTTTTTTCCTTTAAAATGCATTCGTTTCGGTTTAAGGAATATACAAATAGCGCATATATTATGGGACTTTGAAATGCATGATTTCATGAGCAAGTAGGCATTCTGAAGTACACGGTAAAAAAACAATTATTTAAAATAATAATCTTCTAGATAAGTCTATTTAAATTACCCTGAATTTCGAAAATTCTTCAATAGTGACAAAATTGGATGAATCTACGTTTTCAAAATCAAAAAGTTTGCTGAACGAAGTATTTCACACAATTGTTACTCGGAAGGACATATTTGATACAATTGAAATAAAATGTCAACAGTAAGTCAATTCACCTTCTTTGTTTCTATCAAATTGTATCTAACAAAAAAAAAATTATTGTCTATAGAATCCGCTAAAAAGACCCGATGAAAAAATGAAATTGACAGTACATTTCAGTTTGTCGAAGTGTAAACAACCTTCTTTTTTTTGCTTTGAATATGTCAATTTTCCAACCGACGAAACGTAATTTGCGGGAAGCTATGCTTTTCTGTTTTCATCTGAAGAAAAAAGGTGCTGATTGTCATCGTTTGCTGCAAGAAGCTTACGGGGACAATGCTCCAACTGATAAAACTGTTGAGAATTGGTTTCAACGATTTAGAAATGGTGATTTTGATGTGGAAGACGAAGAACGCACTGGTCAGCCAAAAAAAATTGAAGATGAAGAATTGGATGTGTTACTCGATGAAGATTCGTGCCAAACGCAAGAAGAACTTGCAGAATCATTAGGAGTTGTTAGAACAACTCTTTCCAAACGATTAAATGCATTGGGAATGATTCAAAAGCAAGGATATGGGGGCCACACGAATTGCCGAGAGTAGAGATGTCAAACGAACTTTTTTTGTCCGTCCGTCGGTCCTTCTTCTCAAGAGGGACGGATCACTTTTTTTTGTCCGTCCTTCTTCTCAAGAAGGACAGACCAATTTTTTTTGTCTCATATATATGAGTAATTAATTTTCCATGATGACAATGCTCGGCCACATCGCGCTCATGGGCCCAAAAACTATGTGGAAAATGTCGGATGGGAGAATCTGCCTCACCCGCCTTATAGCCCAGACCTTGCCCCTTCTGACTACCATTTGTTTCTTCTGAAGAAGTCAAAAATTGGGTCATTCCATATTTGGCCTCAAAAGATAAGTCGTTATTTCGGCGCGGAATCCATATGCTGCCAGAAAGATGGGCAAAAGTCATAGCTTCTGATAGACAATACTTTGAATGAAAAACATTGTATGATATTCTTTGAATAATTCTTACTTTTTTAGAAAAAATCGAAAAAACTAATTCACACTACCAATATAACTTCTTTGTCGATGTTACAAGTGACATTATTGATACAAAAAACGTCGTCAGTAACGGTACAAATTCGTGGCCATGACCATATGCATATTATTATCAAACGTATCATCATTGTTATTGAAAAAATAAATAAAAGAACAACAAACATTTTTTTCCCTAAAAATTATGTAAATTCGGGACATTTTAACTGTAAGTCTTTTTAAATTATTTTATATAAAAAATGGACGGCATTCTCAAATTTAATCACTAGTAGCCACAATGTCCAAAATTACATTGTTTTCATCCAACAAAACTCGTTTTTTGTGAACATAGTTAATCAATTTCAATTACTTAATTTGTTTATGTGAATATTCAAACCTTGTTATAGCATTCTATCAATAAAATATAAATTTTAAAAATTTTTCAAAATTTTTCTTCATTCTTCTTATTTAAAATTGTCAAATCTCGCACAATAAAGAACATAACCAAGGGCACAAAGAAAATCTAGAAACTGCCGTGAATTACGAAAATGCATATATTTTTTTTCAGTTTTGCTTGACAAAAATAATTTTTGAATCAAACGCCAAATCCAATTTTTAAATTGAAGAACGAAAAAAAACTTTTTTAATTCCTACATATTCTCATCTTTAGAAAATATGTAAGGTCGTGTTAAAATGCGTAAGTTCTTGAATGAAAACAAAATCGTTTGTGTTACATTGAAAACAAAAACATTTGCCATATTTGCAAAGTTCACAGTTTTGAATTAATTATAAAATTTTAAAATGAAATAGAATCGTCCTAAAGTCTTAACCAAAAACCAAAAAAAGTTACACAAAGAAGCTGTAATAACATGTTGATTACATGAAAAGTTGTTTTTTGTCAAAAAGTAATGTAATATAACTAGATTCATTCTGTGCTAAATTGTATTTTGTAGACAAACACACGACATGCGGTTTCAAAATCAGCACAAAAAGCTGAAATATTAACGAAACTAAACGCAAAGATAAATTAGAACAATTCAGTGTCTAAAGACGAATTGTGAAGTGGAACAAAAATCTGGATGTTGATTCGAGAGCAAGCGAGAGAGAGAAAGAGCAAAAAAAGTTTGTGCAATTCATTTGCCTCAACATGGCCACTTTATCGTCAACTATGCCATTGAATGCAATCTGCATCACACTCCGTTCCCATTCAACTATCTATTATCTGCTATTCATGAGATTTCCTTATTAATTTCTTCACCATTCAAATACTAAATGTTTCGCGCGCGCAAAAGATATTCACCAAAAAAGCGAGCACAGCATCGAATCTTTCTTGTCTGTCTAACTAACGTATATTTTGAATGGCTTATGCGCGGAAAACAATGGCCCAAAGAATGTCAGTTAAAGAGAATAGAGAATTTTCAAGCAGATGAAAGAATGAGAAAGAGAGCGCAAAAAAAGCGACATATAATTCATTGTTTTCAGTGGTTGGCTGTGGTTGTTGTTTTTCGAATGCTCATTTTCTTGCCAAACAAATCCGGTCGTTGTTTTTTCTGTATTTATTCGCTAGATGAGTGGTGAGCGTGAGCGCACACGCGACCATTTTCCATGCAGATATGCTGAACATCTGTTCGTAATGGCTAATTAAATCCTTCCGGCCATTGTGCTGCTGCTAATTTGAAATAAGATTCCTTGAATGTGACCGAACTAAAAACCATTTCATATCGAACTAAGCGAACAACGAAAGGCCGAACGAAAGGGGATGGAGATGAAAATGAAAATGAAAATGAAAAAGAAAAAGAAAAAGAAAAGGAGCAAGAGAACGAGTTGTGCATTCAATTTTTCCGCCTAATTCGATAGATGCTTGGTTTTTTGTGCACGCAATTTCTCGATTTTTGAACTGGAACAGTTGTAATATGATTCTTATTATGCAAAATGAACGGAACATTCGGTTTGAGTTAACACCCGTTGGCCAAAATCAAAACACTGAATGCCAAATATCCCGAAAGAAATGTAAATATTTTCAACAAACAGCAAAATGCTTGCCTATAAAAAACGATTGCTGACTGATTACTATTAGTAAACTCAAATCAATATCACACCTTTGCTTAATTAAGCTAAGTGAAGATGCTTCAAAATCTCAAGCATTTGCTTTGAACTTTTCTTTTTTTAAATCAAAATCCACGAACAGTAATTACACCCATTGTCTCTCAATCTGAATTCAATTCATGCAAACCTAAGGCATCAACTTCATCGTTACACGCAACGATTAAAAATTACACACGGGGAAAATGTGATATTGCGCGACTTCGTAAACTTCGCAACATAGCATTTTCAAAACAATGAGAACATCATTAACCTGTGTATATGTGTGTGAGTGTATGCAGCGGCTGAAGAGTCTTAGTTCATCATCGTCTATTATATTCAATGGAATTGGAAAATTTTCTCACATTAAGTGGTTTCTCATGACAAAAGCCAAATCATTTGCGGTTGGTAAACGAGGAAAATGGGAAAATGTGCTAAGGTGTTCAGTTCATTACTGGAATTTTCCACAAACGCATATAACGTATTCACTTTGTAGCACTGAAAGTGATGACAATGATAACACCAACATCCAACAGAAAAAAAGGATTCCGAAATTACAATGTGAGCATCGGTATGCTTTATGTTCGTCACAACAACATTATCTCATTTCACAGCTTAGATTTGAACCGAAAAATTATACTTGATTATAGACGGATTTTGAACGAGGAAGTGTTTTGTTCTTTAAAATTGCTGAAATCAGAACGATCAACTAATTGTTAATATATAAATATTAGCATCCATCATGTGACCTTTTATATCTTCAGTTTGAGTAAAGAAATAACAATGTGATCAAACAATTGTTTCAGCATTACAAACTAAAATTTACTTTATAAAATATAAACGTTGATGATTTCTTTTGATCAAATCCATGAGATCAAACAATTTCCCATTTTTGTGTTATTTTATTTTATTTTGCAGTTAAAATTGTACAAAATTTCAAGTATTCATCAGATATTACAATCTCAATATCGCTCTTTACTAAGCGTGATTCATATTGTTTTGTACATTTGTATCGCCACTCTAAATTGTTTCCTTCGGTTTGATAACGCATTTTATGAAGTCAATGGTATGTCTGTTCGTGCTCTCTCGTTTTCTAAAGACAACGGTGAAGAAGAAGAAGAAGAAGAAGAAGAAGAATATTATTAGTTTTTTCTGTTTATTTCATTTGTTTTTCGCAAATCCACCGAAAACTAAAATCGAAACGTAACGGATGAATTGACACTGTTATTCTGGTATTTATGAGAATGAAAATACTGGGAAGAAGAATGAGAGAGAGAGAGAGGATGAGAAGGGAAAAAGAAAGAAAAGGAGTGAGCTAGCGAGAAGATATATAAGAGCTGAGAAGAGAATAAAAGAGAAAATGAGCAGAGCAGTACAGTCAGAGAGGGAGAAGTAAAAAGAATAAAAGATGCCACAACAAGCGACCAAAATAGAAACTGAAACAAACAAGCTGCATGAAAAGGAAGAGATGAAGAAGGAAAAAAAGAAGACAAACCATGAACGTGATGAGATTACAAAATGTAGTGAAAGCAATCGAATGAGTTAAAATATTTAATGGTGTATTTTGTATGTGCATGTGGTTATTGGTTTTTGGCCATCGCCACCATACCAACTGTTGGCATAAAGGCGGGCGCCAATCAACACACACCATTCAACTGAAATAGAAAACTGGATTAGAACGCATTAAATTACATACCAATTGGAATGTATCTATTGTTAAGGTCCTTTGTGTCAGTACTCTTTTGCAAAACGGCAAGAAAAACTGTGACTACAATAACAAACACCAATTCGGCGAACACGTTTCATTTACCGCGCGTATTCGAATCTGATATACCATGCGAAATTGAGAAAATTCACATTGTACCGAGATCGACCTTTCTCTGTCGACACTAGAAAAACAATGACAAAAAAAAACACATTTGATTCGATTCATTTATTCACCATTTCTCATTACGCATTTAGCCAATTCGTGCTGAAACTTATATTTGTGCAATTAGAATGACAAAATGAGAATATCATTTGTTGACACAAGCGATTTGTATAAAAAAGGCACAAGCACAAATCTCAACTACTTATGCTTCTATAATTAACAGATCGTAAACAAACTAAAAGTCCGAAAGCTTCTTCAGGGGATCATTAGTCTCTCGAAGTATATTCAGATTTGCTGGAAAAAAGCAAATGATCGAAATAATAAACGAGAAGAATCAATTCTATGAAAAAATGCTTAGATAGATCTACTCCAAGTCCGAGGATGTACGGACACAAGTTTTAAATTGAAGACATTTACATTCTTTGCAAAAGATAAATATTTCAAATAAACACATTTACATATTTCAACAAAATGAAATACATTTATAAAATAAAACAAATATTTTCTTCTTTACATGTAGTCAGTAAACGCCATGATGTGATTTCATTGAAAACATATAACTATACAGTTGCATGGATAGATTCATTGTTATTCACTTTCCAGTTGGAAGATAAGAAAATTTGTATTAAATCAAAATCAGCTGTAAATGCCACTACAGATGGTTTCAACATGAGTTTAAATTGTTTGAGAAATAATTCTGAAAAACAAATATTGAAGAGTTTGCTCAGCTATGGATATCTCCAGAGCTACGAGTTAATTTATTTTTACAATATCTATTCACTGCTTCCAGTGCATATATTACAATTAATTTGAAATAAAAAAAAAAAAAAAAAAAAAAAAAATGTGTAAAAAAGTGTTTTAAAAACTTTAGAATTCGTTGAAGGAATTTTTATCGCAAAAAAATTAAATACATCCATCGAAATAATTTTGCCGACACATTCATTTTTTAAAATTACTACAACTATACACTCACAAAAATTTGAATCAAAAGTAAGACGAAAAAAATCTTATATTCGGAATAAGACGATTTATTGTCTTATTTTTGAAGTTTCAGTGAATTTTATACTATTTGTTGTATTATTTTCGTTTTGAAATCATATGCTGTTTTGAAATTTCATCGATACATTTGACAGTTCACACAAATCATGATTGCAATCAAGTTTTCTCTTTCTAAAACATTCCCAATTCGAGTGATGCTGTGTATGTTCTCTCTGTTCTAAAACTGTGAGGACGGCTTATTTTTACGTTCTCTTGTATGTGTCGTATGCTAATCCAGCAACGCTTGAACAGCGAATGTGTTAGAAAGAGAGAACTCGATTGCAAACACTATTTATGTGATCTGTCAATGGTGCTGATGAAATTTCAAAATAAAACGATTTTTTTTCTTAAGTTTCATCATTTAAAATTTATACAAAAAAGTGTATCAAATGCACTGAGATTTCAAATAAATCGTCTTATTCCGTATATAAGATTTTTTTTCATCTTACTTTTGGTTCAAATTTTTGTTAGTGTATGTGGTAGATATTACCAAATGTTCTACTTAATGATATTGTTGATGTCCCATGTCTAAATCACAATGGAATTTATCCCAAAATTCCTTGGCCTTGGGGGATACAATTCGTGCGAGTACAGAGTCTTTCATACAAATCATGGAGTTTTTCAATGTTCAATCGCTTTCATGTACGTTTTGCGAATTTTACGAGTTCTTACAGTGCTCGCAAAAAGTTTGGGTACAATGCATGTTTTTCAAAGAAATTGACGTTTTTTGTTGCTCAAAAATTATATGAAGTTATAATTTTTTTCTTTCAATTTCTTCAGAAGGATTTTAGGTCAAACTAAAATCTTCATCTTCTTCTCAGAACAGAAATTTGTATCGTGATTCCTTTACAGATTTTCAAAGGCCACAAAAATATCCGATTCAATTTACATATAAAAATGGTCATTTTTTGATATTTCCACGCACATAGCCGAAAAAGTCCATAAAGGAATCACGATACAGATTTCTATTCTGAGATGAAAATGAAGATTTTAGTTTGACCCAAAATCGTCCGGGGATGGCATTCTATACTACCAATATATTTATATTACGTTGAACGTTAAGTACGTTGAATGTGGCGCACACACTATAATCTGAAATGAAACACAAACGTCGGTGTAGAAATTTGTAGTTTGACAGATGTCATTGTTTGCATTGTTTTGATGAATAGGCTTGAACAACACAAGTTGAAAATAGTTCCATGCAATTTATAGTGAGGACGACGCTGTGCCAGTCACTTTGTTTGACAGATTTGCATTTCCCGAACGCCTAAAATCCTTCTGAAGAAATTGGGAGAAAAGAATTATAACTTCATATACTTTTTGAGCAACAAAAAACGTCAATTTGTATGAAAAACATGAATTGTACCCAAACTTTTTGCGAGCACTGTACGTTTATAATACGAGTTTGTGCGAGTTCAGAAGCATTGACAATTATTGATAATTTGTGACGTATCAAAATGGGAGTGTGCTTGAGCAGGTGTATCAATTCAAATATTTGGGCTGCATCTTCTCTGAAGACGGCAAGCTGGATAAGGAATTTGAACATCGCAGAGTGAATGGTAATAAATTTGTTGCTCAACTTAGGTCACATATTTTTAATAAGCGAGAGTTGAGTAAAGAAAGGAAGTTGATGATTCATCGGTAAATCTTCAGACCAACTATCACGTATGGTAGCGAAAGCGATTATTTTGTTGGTGTGGGATATTAAAATTTTTGTATATTTCGGGGTGTCCTAGGGACCAATGGGAGAAAGAATTAGAGGTGAGAAAGTGTGTGAGGATTTGAATGTGGATTCGGTTGATGAGATAGCAAGAAAGTCTAGATTGAGATGGTATGGTCATGTACAGCGTATGAATGTGTATCGTTTACCAAAGTTAATTTTGAATGCGGAAGTGAATGCACCGAGAGGTAGAGGTAGACCGCGGAGGCGAGATTTGGATTCGGTTAAGAACGATTTGAACGAAAGGGGGTATGATTGGAATGGGGAAACTCAAGACCTGGCTCTCGATAGGATTTGCTGGAGAAGAATGGTTAAGGGGCTGCCATTACAAAACAGACCAGACGCTGAAGGGAAATAATGGTCTTTAAATGATTGTTGTTGTTGTTGTTGTTGAGAGTCCATCCGCTAGATCATTTCCATTTTCCAATTCAATATTTCCATATTTGATTTTGCAAAAACGTATGTCATCTCTAAATGTTAAATAGTTGGAAAAATAAACTGTAAGAGATTCAGTTTGATTGTTAACAGTGTAAAAAAGTGTAACGAGAAATGTTTAATGTCATGAGGGATAGAATTTCATGAACTAAAAGTTCATAACTGGTCAATTGCCAATTAAAAATTGATGTTCTTCGATTTCCAACAACTGAACGGTAAGCGCCAAATGGTTAAAAATGTATTGCGTTAATTAACCCTTTATTTTGAAAAATATTTTCAAGTACAGAACTTAATTTTCAATAGTATTTTTTGTGTCTTGTATTCATTTATATAATTATTTATATTTTTAGCAATTTGTATAAATATTATTCACATTTGAAACAAGAGATAGGCGCGATGAATATTCGTCAACAACATTCTTTCCCTCTGGTAATTGTATAAATAGAATTGAGTCGTACACTTTTGAAACAAGAAATGTAGTGTTTATTACATTTATATTACTCTATCAAGTTACAAGTTAAAAGAAAGCATCTAAGATGAATCGTAATTTCTTCATATTTCTTCTAATCGTCTCAGTTTCCGAGGTAAATAATTTTCAACGGAAATTTTTCAACAATTGTGGCGTTGAGAAGAAAAGTGAATTAAGCCAAAACATTCCATTTGAAAGTGAATCGTTTTCTGTATTTCTAGTAAGAAATAGAAAACCTTAAAATATTTCAGATCTTTAGTATTTTTAAAGGAAATTTATCTCTATCCGTTATTGAGAACAAAAATTATTCACATTCAAATGGAAGATTTCAGTTAGAATCAATTTTTACATTCATACCGAATTTCAAATTCATTCATATATTGTAAATATATATTCAACATGATATTATACAATTTTAGTTAATTGTTTTTTTCAACTAATTGTTTACAGATGGTCCGTGCTTATTGGGATAATAATCCAAATGCACCTAGAGAAATTCGACCCGAAGAAATACCACAATTGGATCATGAAGGGAAACCAATGTTTTACGTTAAGAATGTTGTTGGCGTTCCAGCCTTTGTTAATTCCATCTTACAACCAATAATAAACCCAGAACAATCAAACCAAGTTCAGTCTCAAACAGGTCAATATACTAGTCAACAACGCAGCAATCAACAATACAGCAGTCGACGATATAGCCAATCCCCTAGCGTAGCGGGTGATTTGCCACCTAGTTTTCCTCCTAGCAATACCGCTAGTCAATTCGGAAACAGTAATCTTAGCTACCCACCTAGCGTACCACCCACCGTTCCTGGTAGTAACCGACTCTCCAAACGAAGGTCTAATCAACCTGATAGCAGACTTTCTAAACGTCCATCTACTAGCCAACACCCTAGCGGAGTTCCTAGTGCACCTCCTAGTGTATTTCCAAGCGCACCTCCAAGCGCACCTCCAAGCGCACCTCGCAGTAAAATTGGTAGCAAAACTTCTAGTCAAGTTAGCAAATCCCGTAGCAGTTCTAGTAGCAAACCATCTATCTTACCCCCTAGTGCAAGTGGTAAAGGACGAACTAGCCAACTTGCTAGCGTACCCCCAAGTGCACCGCCAAGTGCACCTCCTAGCAAACCACGTGTGTCCAGTAGCAAAAATGTCAAGAAATAAAGTCGAATATTCAAAAGTGAATTTTCATTTAACAACATCATGTTATACATATTGAAATGAGAATAAGAAAATGTTAAGATTATTCCAACTCCATAAAAATGATTTAGATTTATTTCGAATTCTTTCTTTTATTCAAAATGTATATTACTTAAATAATGATGATAATAAAGTGCATTGCACACAGTTCTATAGAAAAAACACCATTCAAATATCATGAATATTGTCTACATTTATTTGATCTGTTTTGCTAAATAAACTGTATCATATAACGTCATGGATAAACAAATAACTATATAGTCAATTCGTACAATCCATTGTTTTTTACAAACCGCTTTAATTTGAAGATGAGATAAAATGGCGTTAAATGTTTAGCGTGGGTGATGCAAAATGAGACATCGAAATGAGTTTAAATTATTTCAGAAAGATTTTCATTTTCTTTAGATTATTAAAAATTCGCGTCTGTAACAAGACATTCAATTTTTCTAAAGGGAAATTTAAAAAAAACACAATATTAAGATCTAAATTCTAGTAATCACTTCAGCGGATACATTTATATAGGATTGAAACGGTTAAAAAGGAATTTGCTTCATGGAAATTATACGGTTTTGTGCTAATTACATTATGCATAAAAGTTGAGATTTGAAGATATGGGAATGCCGTGTCATTTTCAACTAAATTTTTTTATGCGGACAGTTGATGCAAATATCTTTAGAGACAGAACGAATTATTGAAGAGTTCAAATTAAAGAAATTGTGGAAATTATGATTTATTGAATGAAGGAATTGTTAGAACAGAACATAATCAGCGTATGCTGTTCAATATGGCATGTTCTACTATGAATCTATTTACAATTGTCATAGTCGGAATTCGAAGTAGTCATCCAGAAACCTTGAAATTAGCCTTGAAATATTTTTAAAATTATTTTTAATGTTTATTACTCTCATTGAAGAAAATCGAAATCTTTTGAGCAATACTTTGAGATCATTTTAATCGATTAGTTTTTCATTACATGACATTTTATGTAAAGAACATTTGCAGACAAGAATATTATAACTAATTATCAATAATTATATTGTTTCATATAAATTTAGTGAAATTATTTACTCGAAAAATAAATTAAAACGATTTTAATCTTCAGACAAAAACTAAAAATATCGAAAATGAGAAATAAAATTAATAATAAATGACAAAGCAGTTGAAAGTGTTCAGGAAATAAAGAAATAAAAGCATAAAAGAATATTTACGTCAAATTGAAAGAATGATAACAGCGTGTTATAATTGCGTTCGAAGTAAACAATGTAGACAATAGTTGAAATATATTTTTGGCTTTGTGAAATATGAAGAACTTTTTTCTCGCAAAAAAAAAAAAATTTGCGTCAACAACATTCTTTTCCTTCGAAAATTGTATAAAAAGCATTGAGTCGTCACAATTAAAATAAGAGTTGTGCGCATTAAATTTGCGTCAACAAGGTTCTTTGTCTCAGGAAATTAAATAAATTCTATTGAGTTATTCACATTTGAAGCAACGACTGTACAGTTAATTACATTCAATTTATCCAAACACATTAGAAGTTGAGAAAATTAAAAACATCCAAAATGAATTTAAATTGGTTCATAATTGCACTAATCCTTTCCCAGGTAAACAATTTTTGACGTGATTTCACTTTTCTGAATGTTGAAAAAAAAGAGGAAAAAATTAAATTTCTTTCTTTTCTTGAAAATAAATATTTTTTGATTTATTTCTTCGTAGATGGTTCTGGTTTTTGCTAGCGACGATGAATCACAATGTTCTGGTCCATCATGTCCAATATGTCCAAGATGTGGAAGAAGACATCCACCTATGGTAGCAGGAGTGCCACATTTTGTAGTTCTTGTACCAACTTATCCTGCACAAATTGGAGCTGTACCGGCCATTCAAGGCAGAAATAATGATATAGTCAGCTCCTTTCGCAATGCTGCTAACAGAATTACAGCTGCTGCAAGTAATCTTTTGGCAACTAATCAGCAACCAGATTCAAACCAACATCAGTCCCAACAACAAAGTAGATACTCTCAACAAGACCAACTCCCTAGCCAACCAGCTAGCCTAGCCCCAAGTCTACCTGCTAGTTTAGCCCCTAGTAGAACCACAAGTTACACTTCTAGACGAGACGCTAGTCTTCCTCCTAGCGTACCTCCTACCATATCTGGTACCTTAGGAACCAGCAAAGGATCTAGACCAAATAGCAGAGCCCCTAGCAGATCCACTTCCACTCCCAATAGCAAACCACCAAGCAGATCCTCTAGCCAATCCAGAAGCCAAGCCCCAAGTGCACCCCCAAGCGCACCCCCAAGTGCACCACCAAGTAACCCAAACAAAACCGTTCGTAGGTCTACTAGCATTCCCACTAGCAAACCAAAAGACAGAAACTCTAGCCAACTCCCTAGTGTGCCGCCCAGCATGGATAGCGTAGGCCCTAGCATACGTAGCAATTCCGTAGCTTCTGTCAAACCCCGTAGCATTTCTGCTAGCAAACCATCTATCTTACCTCCTGGTTCAAACAGTAAACGGACAACAAGTCAAACCGCAAGCTTACCCCCTAGCAAACCTGTTAAGAAATCAAATAAATAGAGTTTTACCAAACCTTAGCCTAGTTGCTATTAAAATCTTTAGTCGACACTCTATTAAACACCCAATTGATTCAATGTAATCGAATATCTGCTGGAAAATTTTCATTTAATAACATCATAACATATTGAGAAAACGAATAAAGAAGATAGCAAACGCTTAAGTCATTCAAATACCATATATAATGGAAAATTGGTTTGGATTCTATCTCAAATACAATACATTCATCTTACTTGAAATTATTGCTTTTATTCAAAATGTATATTCTTTGAATGATGATGATAATAAAGTGTATTGTACACAGTTTAATAAAAAAAAATTGTGTTTTCCGTTTTAAATTTAATTTATATTGTCTACATTTTTTCGATCTGGAATAACAAACAACTGTATTGTACGGTTCATCTTTATTCACACTTTAATATATTTTGAAGACGAGATGAAATTTGGTTGAATGGAATTTGAAGCCATTTTGAAGATATCGAAATGTGTTTAAATTATTTCAAAAAAGAAGGGACTAACAAGGCTCGAAAAAAATGACAATGTGGTACTTCCTGATCCTCCTGTGTATTTCTGATTTTTTCCATTAAAACTTGGTTAAAAAATTATGACGTTTTGAGACTTGAGCTTTGAAATTTGACGCGTCTCCAAACAAAATAGTTTTATTTATTATTTTTTTCATTTCTTTCGTATTTGATTTTCATAAAGGCGGTAACAATTAATTTACATCAATATTTTACACATAAATTTTCATTATTTCATTTATTTAAAAAATATTTTATTATATTTTCGTTGTTACTCTATTGTGATTTCGCATGAAACTTTGACCTTTTGTCATAAATAAAGAAAATTCAAGTCCAAGCCCCAAACGGGGACGTCAAGCATTTAAGTTAGTTAGTCTTTTCTTTCTTCATGCTCTTCAGATAATCTGGAGAAAAATATTCATAGAATAGTTCCAATGGATGCGAAATTATTTGAAATGCCTATTTAAATATTTTCATCAAAAACATGTATAACATATACCGCGCGCACACAAAAAAGCGCGGTTAATGTACAGCGGAATGCGGTATCTTGGCTATGTGCGGTGATTTTTACAGTAATTGCGGATAAATTCCTTCTGTTTAGTCGAAAGATAGGAAATAATTTACCACATTCCGTTCAAAATTGACCACAAATGTGATTGAACCACCTACAAGGTGTTATTTTTACATGGATTGTGGTAAATTATTTGATATTTTCTAACCAAACAGAAGATATTTCACCGCAATTAGTGAAAAATTCAACGCACGATTAACTATCGTTACCGTATTTCATTGAACATGAAACATATTTTACAGAGTCTTTTCATCTCATCTTCAAAATATCGTCGGGGTGTAAATAATAGTGAATCGTACCAGTTTCTCAAAGTTGTTATATAAAAACAGTTTGTTTATAAAAATGTAGGCAATATATGTTAGAAACTTCCAGCAAAAAACATGTGTTTCTGTTGAATTGCGCAGGATAAATATGAAAATTTTTTCTGTATAATAACATTGCATACTGACATGTGTCGGAGAATAGTTACGTTTCTAATCGCAAAAAAAGTATTCAAACAATATGTGCAGCAGTTACAGATAATAAACGAAACAAATAAAGATCTCCATAAATTAGTAGAAATAAGTATTTTTCTTTTTTCACCAAAACACTTCACTTGATATTCTTTTTCGTCAAATTATATGAAATATATTTGGAGAAAAGTCAAATTCATTTTGATATCGTCTGGAATGTTATGTAGTCCTGAAAATTGTGTTTAACACAATGCGATTTCGTCTTCAAAATACGTTGAAATGTAAATAACAGTGAATTTTTATTACATTTTAAGAGGAAAACATGATAATTTTTCCATTGAATTGTGTAAAATACACTTTATTATCATCATCATTTGAATATTATACATTTCGAATAAAAAAAAAAATAATTTGAAATAAGTTGATTGTATTATAATTGTGGTAAAAGTTAAGGACATATTTTTGGAGTGTTTGAATGTCTTAAACCTTTTATCATCCGCTTTATTCTCTCAATATGTATAATATGATGTTGAGTTTTTTATTTCTTCGAACGTTTGCTAGGTAAAATTGATGGTTTGCTAGAAGCTGGTTGGCTATTCAAGGCTTGACTTCCTTGTGCTCTGGATGCTCTACTTTCAGGTAGAGTTGGTGGTTTGCTAGTGGATTGGCTACCAAGTTTGCTACCGGCCATGCTATTGACTCTGCTATTTTGACTAGCAACACTACCAAGTTGGCTACCAGGAACGGGAGGCTTGCTTCCTGGTTGGCTCATGCCTCTGCTAAGTCTGCTATTAGGAACTTGAGATCTGCTTGGATTTTGGCTAATAGCTGGCTTAGAGGACATAGGAACTTGAGATCTGATTGAAGGTTTGCTCATAGGTGGTTTAGAAGCACTGCTTCTACTAACTCTGTTTTGTGATTGGCTAAATGCTCCTTTGGATTGGTTACTAGCTTGACTATTAGCACCTACGCTTCCGAGTCTGCTAGGGGGTTTGTTAGGTGGTAAACTGGGGAGTTGACTATTAGATCTACTAAATGGTTTGCTACTGTTTGGGCCTTGGCTAGGTAGTCTGGATGAGCCACCAGGGTTGCTAGGTGGTACGCTTGGGGGCAGGCTTGGGAGTTGAGATTGGAATTGGTTTGAGTTTGATTGACGTTGCTGCTGCTGGGTTAATCTTTCCAAATTTTCTGCGGCAGCTGTTAGTCTGTCAGCAGCTGTATTTAAGTTATCTACATTTCCTGCATTACCTACGGCTCCTACAACCGGTACAAATGGTGAGAGTAAAACCACTGGAGCTCCGTAATAATGTGGATGTTTTCCGCCACATTTTGGACAATTTGCACCCACACAATCTTCTTTTGCAAAAACCAGAATCATCTGCAAGGATAATAATGAAAAAAAAAAAAAAAAATTATAAAAAGAATGCAGTGCGGTAAGGATTAAAATATTTCTCTTTTTTCTCACATTCTAATTTTCAGTAAAGTGAGATTATATAAAAAATTAATACTACAAAATAATGCAGCATTTTACTAGAATATTTATAATTTAAGTATTCAATCTTCGAAAACTACATATAAAACAATTCAAAGTAAACTGCTTTTACAAATTATTGTTTAAAATTGTCTAAAAAATTTTTTTTTTCTATAACTGTTTACCTGGCAAACGATAAGCGCAAATATGAACAAATTTCGATTCATCTTAGATGTTTTTCTTTAACTTGTAACTTGTTAAAAAATTTGAAATGTAATAAACTGTTCCAAATGTGAATGGCTCAGTTATATTTATACAATATCCGGAGAGAAAAAAAAAAACCTTGTTGACGCAAAAATTTAATGCGCACAACTCTTATTTTAATCGTGACGACTCAAGTCTTTTTATACAATTTCCCAAGAAAAAGAATGTTATCGATGGAAATGTCTTGCGCATAGCTATTATCTCAAATGCAAATAACTTAATTCTTTTTACAAAATTTTCCAATAGAAAGAATGTTATCGACACCAATTAATTACGCTGGAAAAAAACAAATTATATTTTACATAATGCCAAATAAGGTTTTTACTATTTGTCTGCATTTTTTACAACTGGCGTATACATTCGAATTGATGCTATTATCATTTTTTGTTCTAATCAGAATACATAATGTATTAAGATTAATTGAGATGAATTTTCTAAACACTCTAAGAATAAGAAATAATATTATTATTATTCATAATTGGTGCTTATAATTTCCTTGCAGAACAAACCGGTTAATTAGCTGACATGAAATATCAAATATGAATTAAAGCAATTAATAAGATTGCGTCAGTATTCTTACAAAAATGAGAATATTTCATAATTATAAACGAATCATTTGACGAATGTTTATTCGTTACGAATGTTTATATTTTATTTTCAAAAACTTCTTTTTGCAGACACAGAAAAGAACTTTATTTAGATAGACATTCTCTGTATGTACGTCAAACGCTAAATGTCTGTCACGATAAAAGTAGACTAAAATATACTCATTGAAGCACTTCAATTGTCTGGTATTTTTTTGTTTATTCATCGTCTAAGAAAAAATGAACCAATGCATATAATTATTTGTTTACAATCAAAACCCCTCTGTCCCTCGATCTTGCCTTTATAACCAATAATTATATATTTTTGAATACTTTACCCAAAAGTTGCTATCGGATATTAATTTCCATCATACTTCATTTTCATGCCAGAAATGCATTTCTATGCTGCAAAAACGAATTTCATCGTCATTGCGAAAAGGTGCTAAATTTAACTAAGTTTTGATTTCAATGGAAACAAAACATATTTATCGAAATTAAACCAATTTGCTTTCATATGCGTCAAAAAAATGTTTTGCTTTTATTATTTATTGAAAATTTTGTTTAATTTTTACGCTTTTTCCTTAGAGATCAAATTTTGAGATGAATTTCGAAAAAAAATAAAAAGTAAAAAAAAAAAATAAATTTTTCGGATTTTCTAGAATGATTTTTTGTATCTGCCAAAGTTTTGAAAATTTTCAAATTTCATTGGATGAATGAATTTTATCATATAACACCATACAAAAACCAGATTAATATGCCCCATTCATCATTGTATACATTTCTATTTATAAATTTATTTATTGTAAAAATACGAGGAATTGCTTTCTGCTACTAAAGATGACATCAAAATAAATGAAAAATTTATTCTTTATTATTATTCGAGTAGATAGAATATATTCAGTTGAACAATAAATGCCAAATATTATTGAATTCTCCCAATTTATATATATCGTCGAAGTTTAGCTTCTCTTAGCATTGCTTTTAGTCCATCAAGTGTCTCCAATGCATTTGGAATAATTTGATTTGGTGGCAATACGAATCCATGACGACCTAAAAGAATAAATTTATTAACATTTTTCATTTCCAAAATCGATTTGGATAGAAATTACCATTGCGACTATCACGAAATTCAAAAGTATACGCCAATGGGACATTTTGTGTGGCATACACCCAGTCAATGCTAGTGCCCGATGCCAAATCTGTAAATGAATTTATTCATCTCAAATATTTAGAACTTAAAAATTTTAACAAATTATTGAAATTGTCTAAATAATTAATGCATTATCCAAATTAGAACAGCACAAAAATTGATTCTTTTCTGTTGGACATAGATCATGCAATTTTTTCTGTCAAATTAGATTCTGTATATTGAGTTGAATGTAGATTTGTTTGAAGAATAAAACTTTTTTAATAATTAAACATTACTTACACAGAACTTCAGAAATGCTGCCGATTTCATATCGAGTGCCGTAACGTTTTTCAATTCCATCTCTAGTTTTCAATCCAATTTGCATCTGAAGATAAAATATATGAGTTGAAATTAAAATTAAATTTAAATTTAGTTTGATTTAGATGAAAAAAATATAAAAAGGTCACCAAGCTATTGTAATGTGGAATACGTTGTTTTGTAGTTCCCTGTAATAGAACATTTTTAGTCATTTAAATTTTGTAGAAATTTTATTTAAAAGCATCTGTCATGTATAATATTCTTACATATGGAAAGAGTAACATTTGACCATATGAATGAAATGACAAATACAGTTTAATGTTATCAAAACTTTTTATAAACTGTGCAAGTGCCAATGTTTCTGGTTCTGAGAAAGCTTTCGCTCCAGCAAATGTTTCCGAACAGGGATTTTTTGATGCTCCATTCTCTGAACAATGACAAATCAATGTTTTTGAAAAAAAATGTCTCTTTTATTAGAAAATGAAAATATACCTGCAAAGTGATAATTAAAATTTCGGTTTGCGTCAGCCCCAATACACGAGCCGGATTGTGGTTTTCGATTTTTTCTCCACATTCGATTCTACAGATTGAATCATAAATTACATTCATTGATCAATAAAAGTAATTTCAATTTACTTGCATTTGTAAATGAATAAATGTATCCATCGACATTAACCACAGGAACAAAAATCCAATCATAATTATTAGCCAATGGTGTAATTTCCGGATCATTTCCAACTTGAGGTCTTGTTTGAGGTCCATCTGATGTTAATAATGCGTTTAAAATAAAAGTGGTTGTTGCTGCTGTAATCCATTCCCTTGCATGAATCGTAGATTCAATGAAAATTGTCGGATTTTTCTTGAAGAAGAAGAAGAAGAAGAAGAAGAAGAAAAAGTTAATAATAATGTAAAACTTTGAATAATAAAATTTAAATCAATTTACTCGTTCCGGATGTTTTGAAAATTTCACTGCGCGAATTGTGCGTTTTTCGTGTGTTTTTCCAATATTGTAGTTCGTTAGAAACTTCGGGTATTGTTGTATCATTTGATCTAACCAACTATAAATTTCATTAATCGTGTGATATTTTCGCCAACCAAATGCTGCTCGCGATTCAATCTCTTGCTGCTCTTCATCGATCAAACTGAAACATTTTTTGGTGTTAAACATATGAATTTTAAATAAATATCAATTCGTTATAACCTTTGCAAATTTTCAATATCAATTGTATTTTTCATTTCAAATTTCTCGCAAAGTTCACTCATGTCCGAAAATTTATGCGGTGGCACCAGAATCTCAACGATTGTTTGATTCGCAGTTGGTGGTGTTAGGAATAAAAATGAATCCTGATGATTCTCTATCTCTTGAAGCACTTGCAATTGATCATCATTTTCAATTTCAATTGAATATACACGATAATTGTCAAAGCGTGCCTTATCACTAAAACTTACATTGAATCTCACAAAAAGAACAATTATTATAATTGCTTTCATTTTTGAGTTATTTTGAAAATATACTTAGATTTTTTTCTGTTAAAAGTTTTTGACGATGAAGAGAATTAATTTCAACTTGAACTGGCTACAAAAAGTGATTCGTACTGATTTTATATGAAATTTTGAGAATTTTTATGAATATTTCACGAATGGTTCATGAACTGTGTGCGTTCTTTTATTTGTCAATTAGCATGAGAGTTTATTTTATCATTTAAAAGAAAGTGTGAAAAAATTCAATAAAATATCAACAAAAAATAAGCCCGACACCGATGCACGATCAAGAATAAAATCAAAAATGGACAATTGAATCAATGCATTATTTATATCAGGTCATTGCTCTTTCTGTTTACCTATGATGTTACTTGATCTCTAGGGGGAAAGAACTGAAACAAATGGTGCAAATACTGCAAATGAACGCCAATAAGTATGTGCGTATTTACACTTTACATTTGTTCTTGCTACGGATAAGACAAAGCAACGTGAAAAAACAACAACAAACTTTGTGCAAATAGCAGCAAATGCCTGCAAATATGCAAATAGTTCTTTCCCCCTAGCTTGATCTCTTCGATCGTGATTAATATACTTTTATTTACCTTTCAAAAAGAATAAATATTTACCCTTTTCCCAGCTTTTTTTACTTACAAAAACATTTACAAGTAAAAACTTTCAACGAAAATTATTTTTTGATGTGTTACTTTAGTTTGTGAAAGATGAGATCAAATAAGTCTACTTTTTTTTTTTAAATATATTTCAATATACAAATAATGATATCAATACATTGTACACATACTACTGTGGGCAAAACCTACCGGGAAATTTAAATTTAAACTTCATTGGTCTTCCGATAGGGACAAGTGTTTTTATTTTTAGGTTGGCAGTACTGTCTTTGACATCTGTGTCAAATTTCATGACAATATCTCTATTTTTCAAGTAGTTTGGTTTGTGATTTGTGAGCAACCAAAAGTGCATTTGGCGATTTTGCACATTTTTTCCATTTTTTTCTCAAAAGAAGTTATAATAAATTTTGTTTGCAATATCAAATTTCGACAAACAGATCTTTTGAGATCATATATTGAACCTTCCTCTATCGAACTGTAATAAGATCCAGGTTTTTCAAACGACAGAAAATTTTCCTAGAAGTTGAAGAACACCTAAACCTCTGAAAATCGGCTTGAACGACCATCAACATCAAAAAAATGAGAAAATTTTCAGTGAAACATCGTCGATGAACTTTAAGAGTGATGGTTAGATCTCTTGGTTCTCCACATAAACTATGAACACCGTTTCAAAAGCTTTTTTTTAAGTTAAAAGTTCCAATTCACGTTTGGTTCCAAAACCATGAAATTTCTTTGATTGGTTTTTTTTAGATTTTTCCACCAAAAATTCAACTCATATCGTTCCGCAACCACCTTATTCACCTGATTTAGCTCCGTGTGACTTCTGGCTGTTCTCTAAGCTAAAAAGACCGCTCCGGGGACATCGTTTTGAGTCGATTGAAGAGATTCAACGTGAATCGGCGCGCGCTCTGAAGGCCATCCCTGCCAGTGACTTTTTGGCATGCATCGAAGATTGGAAAATACGTTGGCATAAGTGCATTGCGTCGGGAGGGGATTACTTTGAAGGCGATGAAATTGATTTGGAAGAATAAAAAAAGAATTTTTGAAATATAACCAAATTCCCGGTAGGTTTTGCCCACAGTAGTAAATCTCATTAAACTATGCAGAACCATATAGTGTTTAATTTGGACCCACAATAATGTCACGTCTTCGAATAATCACGATTTGTATTATTCAATTTTATTGTCCAATAAAATACCGAAACGAATATAAACCAGAAATTGAAGAAAAGAGCTTATTAAATATTTATCGAATAATGTTTACCTTTTAAATATTGTGATGACAAGTAGAGAATCGCAAAAAAAAAATAGAAAGAAAAATTTGAATCAGATTATTCGCTGTTTCCTTATACAATAATCTCGTTAAATCATAAAGTGTTTTAAACATCGCTTATCTCATATCAAAAGATAGAAAAAAAAATGATTCTCACCAAGCAAATTACTTCCCCACTCTATCTCAATTGAAATGTGTTTCACTTCTGTCCGTCAAAATAGTGTAAAATCTTATTTGGTTCAGCACCTTCACAAATGCACAGATGAAAAGAATAATAATTTATGTTAAATGTTTCAGCGCTCGAGTAAATTCAACTTTTGTATTCCGCAACTGCATTTTCATCAACAATTCATGAATATTCAGGCCAAGTCGTTCCTCTTTTTCTTCATTCCCTCACAGATTTTTCGATGTTGTTTTAATCCTTGAATAAAACACGAAGCTATCTTTAAATGCGATTAAAGCGAACAGGATAAAGGAGAAGCAAAAAAAAGTCGGAGTAGAAGACAAAAATAAGTATGAAAAAAAAAACAACAACAATAGTTGAAGAAAGATGAATGACAATGTGATAAAACTTTTAAATTGAGTTTGGAAAAGTGTTGGCGGAGCATCAGACGAAGGAATGCCGGCTGTCACAAACGATTCAAGTGCATTTCATGGCAATCGTTGTCGGTTTTAGGTGAAGACAAATTAAGCGTCTTTTGCCATGAATTCAAGTAGAAATTCGCTCTGATGGTATATAATTCATTTTCAAATGGCTGCATAATTTTTTCGTACAAATTCATTGCAAAATTGTAAAAATAAAAACGAATAAGAAAATGTTTCTTTGTGCATGACATTGAAGGTAAATATGAAAACGATGATTTTTGCAAATAAATAACATATTTTTCTCTCTGCTTGAATAGTCGCTCCTTCTTTCTTTCTTTCTTTCATTCGATTATTATTTTAAGCCTTCAGCACTTTAGCAATTGTTGTTAATATGGTTTTCGACATTTTTAAATCGACTTATTTTGTTAAATTATGCATAACATCTACACATTTAGCATTTCAAAAACCGCTTAAACTTTCTTCATCATTGTGTTTAGTAGCAATTAAAAACATGAAGAGAAAAATGCCCATGCAATGAAAGTATTTTAAGTTTGTTAAAAAGTTTTGCTCGATGTTTCTTTTTCCTTTGCTCGTCTAGAAACAATGCTGACATATTTAAAATTGAAGTTGCAAACATTGTTCTCACAGTGCAGCTTCGTTTTGCACCAATTTTGTGGTAAAACGCAACACAATTTTCGAAAAGTCGCCGAACAGTTAAGAAACCAATCGGCTTCAATTCTAAACGTTTCGACCACCGGATGCTCTGATTTCAATTACAAAGTTAACCGCATCGATAATCATGTCAATGTGAACTAATGCGGAAATATTGATAAAGACATTGTCAACAAAACTGTCACAATCGAATTGTTTGTGCTCAAATCGATTGATTGCCATTTCTCAGTCGCCGAGAGAGAGAGAGAGACCCTCAACTCTCTTCATCGCCATTTTGCTCGTCTTGTTTCTCTTTGTCTCTCTGATTTGCTTGGTGCAAACTACGGAATTTCACATAGAGTTCATTGAGGTTTTTTCTCCTATTTCTCTATTTCTCTGTGTTTCTCCATTTTTTTTTCTTCTTTCTCTTATCGACTCTTTCTATTTATTTCTCTGTCCTTTTCTTCCAATTTGTCTCTCCAATCCCTTTCTTTCTTTGTCTTATTCTCATTTCTCATTCTCTCTCCTCATTGCTCCTCTTTTCCCATTCTCACTATTCTATCTACATTAAGCTTCATGTTCCCTATGCACGCTCTGTGCAATCACATAAAACAAACGAACATAACTGATGTTCAACTGGATAAAGTTGCCCGGGACTAAAGTTGATGTGCGACAAAGCACTCAGGTCGACACATTCTTCTTTTATTTTTTTTTTGTTTTTTTTTGTTTTTTTTTTTGTTTTTTTCGTTTAATGTGTACAGTAAACCAAAAAGGTCAGAATTGACAACGTAATCCATCTAATCAAATTGTCAATAAAAATTGTTCGTCTTCACTTTGTGGCTTTGGAACGTTTGCTGTATGGAATTGAAAAGCGATTGGTTTGAATGATTGGCTCAATTGAACGGAAAGATGAATGAGGAAATAAAATAACGTTTGCCGTTTGCTATTTGCTTCAAAAAAAAAGAAAAAAAAAAAAAATGTGTTGTTCGTGTTTCATTTTGCTTCATTCAATTTGGTTTTTTGCTCATTGTTTGTCGAGAAAGTGAATCAATAAGCGTCGACAGCTACGGAATCCGCAGCAATGGCAGCTTGTCGAGCAAAAATTAGAATCAAATTCAATTTAACTGTCGAATTTTGCGCCAAATGACAATTGAAATCAATTGAATTTTTATCACCAGCTCGTTGATCTGTTATTATATTGAACAATGAATCAAATTGAAAACTTGGTTCGAATTGTTACGTTTCATATGGACTGAAAATGAAATATGGTTTTTGTCTATTGCTCAATTTGATTCTGAATAAAGAGGAAACCTTTATATAACTTTGTATAAGACATTGCCACTGTTTGTGATTATGATTGTTATTGTTATTGTTATTGTTATAAATTATCATTTCAGATAGATGAATTGTTTTTCTCACACTCTTCAAATTGTGATTTTGGCAATTGAATTGAATATGCAATATTTCGACAGTTGTCAAAAATCAAATGCAATGGAAGAAAGTTCATGCTTGGTCCATCTTTTACAGTATTTGTCATCAATGAACAATGGAAATGACGGAAAAGAAGGAGAAATTGAAACACGAGTCTAAGGCTTATGACAATAGCATTAATAAATGCAAGACGCTATTTTGAATAATTGAAAGGGTGCAGTTGTTATCGCTTCAAAGCCGCCAAATACAATTCACTTTCGCACAAAATGCACAATACGGCCAATAACACGAATATGTGACGATGCAAAGTGAATGTTGAGAAAATCTGTCGAATTTGTGATGCGGTGATGAGTGGCAAAACTGGTTAAATTAAATTTGAAAACAAAACTTTTCTGGGTGATAGTTGTCGATGTGTAAACATAATTGTATGGGTTTTCCACGTTGGTGTCGACGAACAATGTACGGAATCTTTCAAACAATTTCTCAAACACCGCATGGCACACCAACTTAGTCATAACCACTTCCCGAGCAATGGTATCAAAATGGCAAACACACACTATAAGAGAGAATGAGAGAGAGAGAGAGAGAGAGAGACTCACATGCAGATCCATACATGCCAGCGAACAGGAATACATGCATAACGACAACGGGCCCAGTTAGAAGACAATATTTGTACGAATAACGTAGTTTAATTTTACATACGATATTCGAAATGCAATCTAAAATTTCAAACACATGTTGCAATTTTATGAGAATATCATATTCGAACATTTGGTGTTTGTGAATGCATACAAGCGAAGCACCGATTTATTTCGACAATGACATATATACATATATAGTTGAGAGTAAATGTTTGGCGTTTCGTTTGTTATCAATTTTGTAGGGTGGTTTGACGATTTGAGTTTCATAAATCCGCTCTGCAAATGTTGTCAACAGCCAAAACATTGATTTCTTTTTTTTTTGTTTATCATGAAAATCAATCAAGCATATATCCGTTTGTTTTTGATAAAATTGTGATGTTGTCACTTGAGAGATGTTGTTAAAGGAACCCTATTTGCGGATAAAAGCGTATTAAATGCATTTCTTATCTTGATGCATCGTCGATGGATACATTATTAAGTGCATTCTCTCTACTAGATTGCACAATTGTTCTGAATCATTCATTGGGATGGATTTGAAACGGTTGAGAGAATGAGTGAGTGAGTGAAGGAGTGAGTGAAGGAGTGAAAGTGAACGAGCGAGAGGGATTGAGGAAGAGCACACAGAAATAGAGATGAACTGAGGGAAGAAAAGAGAGCAAAAGAGACATGTACCACTTATTCTGAACGATGTTTGTTTCGGTTGGCTAGAGATATGCATGTTTGGCCATTCAATCCAGTTGTGGCATGTTGTTCGTATATTTGAACTATGTTTATGTCGATTCAGTTTGGATCTTTTTGTTTAATGCTCAAATTCGATACGAACTGCCCTGTTTTCCGATTTTCATCAAAATATCCCAAAAGTTTATTATGAAGCTGGGAGATTTCAATGAAAATCAACATATTTGTAAGCAAAACATATTTGGAAAATGCATATGTGTTTTTTTCTATCAATCTCAAAACAATTTCAATACGATTTTTGTTATGAATCGATGTTGTTTCGTATTTAGTCATGTTTCAACCGATGCAATTTAGAATTATCATGCAAAACATTTTTGAATATTGAACACTGACTAAGGAAACCAACCAAAAAGCTTAATAATGAATTCGTATTCATTTCAGCAGACATGCTTTTTAAAATAAAATCGATCGCTACTTCCTCGATTTCTACCCGAATGCATAATTTTAGCGAATTTTGTTTTTTTTTTTTGTTATTGGTGCCCATTGAAAACTAAATTAAAATAGCGACGGAAGAGCAGTGAATAACATTTGTAGGCGTAAAATGCTACTAACCGACTATCGATGCAGTAAATAATTGTGAGCACGTAGCTGTTGTGAGTTTTAAGAGCGACTCGAACAAGTTGTAATTTTAGTCAGTTGAGCACATCACATTCGCATTCGCACCCATTCACACATATTTCAATTCAAATGTTGCGGCTGCTGTTTTTCCATGTCAAACGTGACTCGCGTAACAAAATTCTTTTTTTTTCAACATTCTTGGCTTTCTACACTCGCACTACTTTCGTCGACAAAAATGATTTGGTGTCGAAAACGAGCGAGCGCGTGTTTGAATTGCAAGAATCTCACGCACGCACACGAAATAAAAATCGACAAACAAAAGGTACTGTTCTGACGGATGACAAAAGCGAGTGAAAGAAAAAAAGAGAGAAATGAAAAAAAAAAAAAACCAGGAGGAAAGAGAAAGGGCTTAAAATAAAACGGTCGATTCACTCTTTCAAAAGCACACACAATATCCATGGAATATTTTGATTCCATTTTCACAAAAAAAAAAAAAAAAAAAAAAAAACAGTTTTTTATGTGTCATTTGTTTATTTACAAATGGAGTGATTGTTTTTTTTTGTCCGTGTTGCTACTGTGGTGTTTTTTTATTTTCGCTTTGTTTTCTCACGCCCATGATTTTGACTATACAAATTGTTTTAACACATGCACCACCATGAAGCTAACTGAATAACGTCATAAAGATGTAATTTTGTCACACATTTTTCTCTCTTTTGTATGTTGCAAAAGCTGCTGTTTTTGTTGTTTCGTTATGTTTTACATGTAAATAAAATGCCGAGCATACGTAATGCAATTTAACTTGTTGAAACTGATTGAAATCGCGAGCGAGCATACGCTTCACATAAATGATTTTGTTCTTGCTCGATTTGCTCAGTCATAGAGCATTCACTATTAACACGTTTAATGTCCCTTTGTGAAAAAATGCAGTAAAAAATGTGTCGGCGGGGAAAATAGGAACGCATAGAATACATTTTTTCCGTTGAAATTGAAGAAGAAAAAAAACGGTACAGTTTAAACAGTCATAAATGGAGTCTATGATGCGACAACGGTTAATTGAACGATCCAAATGAAATGCCATTATATGACTGCAACTGAGATTAGAGCAATGGGTGGAAAAAAATGACTCTGAACAACATTTTTTTTTTTTATACCCATTGAGACTCTCTATTTTTTCCATTTTTCAGTAACGGTTATGCAATTTGACCGAAAAATGTCACACATAAAGCAAATGGGCACAAATCGCCAACGGTTAGGATGCGCAATATTTTTGTTTCAGTTATTACCACTTAAAATAAAAAAAAAAAATAGAAGAAATACATTTACAACCAACAAATATCACGTTTTGTTTACATCACATGAAACGCAGTAAAATACTTAACATATTCATTTTTGCAATAAACATCAACATTGTATTTACAACAAGCATATACTGCGGCTTTGATGCTCGAGTGCAAATTCCAAGAATGACCAGATAAGCAGTGATGCTCACAATCACACACACACTCATTGCAAACACGAGGGTATTTTATCCATAACATATGGATATCTATTTGCTTATGCTGTGATAGCTCTCTCCTTCTCTCGTTCTCTCTGTTTCTCGTCTGTATTCGTTCGCGTGGAAACAGCATTTGATAAGAAACAATGACCCTTTTATTCAAAATGGTCCCAAGTGAACTGTCACTTGATATCAGTCTTTGCCCATTTGTGGTATGGACATTCTTATTTTTTTTCGTTTCCTCTGCTCGTCCCTCTGCACTCCTTTTCGATTTTTCCATGCTGCATCGCGAACAGAATACCAATTGAAATGTTGTTGTATGATTCAATGTGTCGCTTTTGTTTGTTTGCTTATTTTTTTCCTCTTTCGCACTAGATATAAAGTGTAGGATTTTTACAACATATATTTTTACTAATCAAATGACCATCCAAAGTGAACATTCACATTTTTAGATGGTTGGTGCGGCTCATGAATTACAATTCACTCGAGTGGAATTACCACCGAATAACATGTTATCACTTTTCCGATTGGGAAAAAGTATTGCTTTCATTTAATATTGTAACAAAAGGAGTTTTCACTTGTTAGATTATTTACAATGTTAGAGCGATATTTTTGTCAAACAAATTATCAGAATTTGGTAACGTCAAGTTTGTGAAAGCAATAAAAATGGAAAAATGATACAGTAAATACGCAAATGGGCCCTTCTCGAATGAATTTTTTGTTTCGAAAAAAGTTCATTTTGGTTCGATGAAACTGTTCATTTTAGCTTGTAATATAAATAACAAATACATTAAGTTAGATTCAAAGTCAGAGTCAATGTCAATAGCAATGCAATCCGATACGAGAGCCGCAGATTAACACTTCAGGTAAATATATTTTGTCTCAACTGTACCAATTTTATGATATATCTACGTGAGTGTATCATGCATATCAAAGTTGCAGCAAAAAAAAATTGTTGATAATCTTCATTTTCTATTGGACTTGGTTTAGATTGTATATTTGCATTTGTAACAAATGTTTTTTTTTGTTCATGATATTTTGTGATCCTCTCATACTGCTTCAAATGTTCAAAACTTTTCATTTGAATAAATTGTTATAAAAGCAAGAAGAAACACATGCACATAATTCCCATGGGAACAAAATCTGTTCATTCATAAGGAAGAATCTGATTTTATTTCCGATATTCTTGAGTTATTGGCAATTCACGTTTCTTTGTCACATTACTTCTTCAATTTAAATGGCCGAATTCTATGTGAGTTGAACAAATTTGCAATTAGAAAGTTTTCGGGCTTCAGTCGTGTCAATGCACAGAAGTTTGGATTTTGCTTTACCTAGCTTAAGGTCGAGTTTCTTGGTGTATCATCAAACATTGAAAAGTTTTTTTGGTATTTGACTTTAGGACAACGTATAACAGTATGCACGCGTAAGTGTTTACGTAAAGTTGGTTAAAATAAAGCCGACGCTACTAAATTAAACTGAAATTTGTAGAACCAAATCCAACTGCGGTTTTGATTCTTTTTTTCGTTCAATTTTTTTTTTTTTTCTTTTTTTTGATCGCTCTCTTCTGTTGTCCCTGATCAAACTAATTTCCAATGCCACAAGAGGCGATTCGATGTAACAATGAAATTAGTAATCTATTGGATTGAATTTATGCGTATTGGTGACTTGGTAATGGTATAATTCGGTGCACACAAAACAAAATTAGAGAGATGAACGAATTGAAGAAAATAATCTACTACTTAATATGCAATGTTGGTCTTTGCCATTAATACAACAGAAAGAAATACATAATTTGAAACTTGGTTTGCGCTCATATTACACGTCTCAGAGGGTGATTTCGCACGTAACACAAGTTTCACAATAAATTCGATTTCTCTTCTTTTGCTTCCCTGCTAGCTTTAACGGTAATTTTCAACGCGCGAGACATTTGGTTCGAGCGTCAAACAAATTGGAAATAAATTCATTAGTGGCATTTCCTGCAGTAGTATCTTTTAAAAGCCATGATTAATTTGAAAACGATAAGATCGAGAGAGACAGAGACAGAGAGAGAGAGAGAGAGAGAGAGAGGTTAGAGAGAGAGAGAGAGAGCGAGAAAGAGAGAGAGAGAGTGAGAGAAAGAGAAAAAGAAGAAAATTCACAAACAAAAATACTAAATCTCAGGCTCCTAAAAGGAGATAAATTAAAATAATGACATTGAGTGTGAGATTTTCTGGAAAATCACATCAAACTCGAATTTCCAATTGAAAAGCACTTCATTCAAAAGAATTGCAATGAAAATCAATTAAATACTCCGCGAAGAGTGTTTTAATACGACTTAATCGCCGTTTTGCTTTTGCTTTTGTTTTTCACTTTCCTTGGGTGTAAATTGAGAGAAATTCGCGAATAGCTCATGGAAAACTTGATACGCACTTGAAAACTTTTGCGGAATTTATCGCTCTTAACAATTGGACATTTGACGATGTTTTGCTCCAATGAAATCAATGATTTCACAAGAAAATTATCTGCAGGATTTTCCGAGGTGTGAAACCCCCATTTTTACACACCTATTTATGCGATAAAACCAGCCCTTGAAATGAATTCGTCATATTGCGATAGAATCAGACCAGGAGCAATATGCCAAATGCGTGTAGAATACACAATCTCACAATACAAAATTCTTTAGTTGAGACAAAATCTTACCTAACATTGTTGTTATTTTACATGATGTTTTCGCACCTTTTGCAACGAAACCAACCAACTAAATACGTGTGCGTGTGGCTTGTGTATCGGCTTTTAAATTAAATTTATAATGAAATTCCCAACGGTAAAATAAACCATAATAGCAAACAAGAATACGGCTGATATTCACATAATAAAAGTCTCACTTGCCGTTTCACATTCGTTATTTAATACAACGTTCGTGAATGAAACGCTTGTTTATGTGTTAAGAGAGAGAAAGAAAAAAATTAGTTCGACATTTGTTTATTTTGCACATAAGACATAAGCTAAACAAACTCGTTCACACAAGATGTGTGTATCTATCTTATTCGTTGATTTTGTCGTCGTTGTCGTCGTCCGAAGTCGTTTTTTCAAATCTAAATACTTTTGCAACTCAATTTGTTTATATCATTGTAGTGCTTTCAATTTTTTTTACGTTTTATCGCGTTTGTTGCGCTTGTTTTGGTGCCAATTCAACAAGAGCAATGACTGAAACGTCAATGGAAATTTGGTGGATTTCATTTTCTTTGCGTCGTACATGCATAAATTGAAAGAAAATCCGTGCTATTTCGATAAGATATTTTCGACGTTTTCTACACCGTATTACAATATCATAGCGAAAGCTTTCCATTACCATTCTGTGTTTGTTGCCCAAATCAACTGGAAATAAACTTATTACATATTTTGCAATAGACATTGTTTTACATTCACAGTTTGGCATGCTCTCTGGTCTTGTAATACTCAACAATTCTATTATTCGATGGAGACAAGGACACTACTATTGGCCTGATACGCGTAAATGAAATCCATCGAATATTCGGCGATATTATCCGCATTCGCAAGCAACATTCGGCACTATTCGTGGTGTGAATGTTTTGCATATTTGTATGTAAATTTTACATATCCCAACGTGCAATACGGTGACACATTTACAACTGTTTGTTTGTTGTTTTAGCACCTATTTGAAACTGAAATATCCGCTGTCGACGGATTTTTTTAGCCTGTCTTTCACCACTCCTTTCATTTCTCTCTTCACTCTTTTCCTTTTTTCCTCTTTCCCATCTTCTCTCTCCTCCCTCTCTCTCTCTCTCTCTCTCTCTCTCTTTCTCTTTCTTTCTTTTTTGTGTGAACGTGCTCTCGTAAAAAAATGTTACATCTTTAACCATGCTATTGATTTTTAGTGCCATTTTCAATTCTAGCACATCGTATTTTGGATAAAGGTGCACATTTTTAGTTCTTTTTTTTCTCTTTTCGCTATTCGATTCCGTACTCTGTAAATTCATGTGTTTAGAAGCAACTTGATAAAATAAACATTTTGCCCTAATCATTTGTGAAATTGAATTGCACAAAAAGCATTTATTTGTTACCTAGGATCAATTTTATTTCCATCAAAATTACTTTGAACCATGTATTTAGTTTTTTAACATTTATTATCATACATGTTTTTAACACATGAATTCCGTGTTAAAACACGTCATCTATTCAGATAGAATTTCCACATGTTAGACGTATATCTTAGCAACAATAGCTATCTTATTACATCGTGATGCAAACAATTGACTTAAAACAAATACTATGATACCTTCGAATTAGAAACAAATTTAAACACAATATTTATAATTTGGTCGTTCGTGTGGAAAATTTCGAATGAGGAATTTTATTTTGAGAATTGTTTGAAGAGAATTACGTATGTACTATTTTTATTCAATGAAACACGGCATCGATGTGTGATATATAAAACGAAGCTTAAAAATGTATATAAGAGTATACAATGTATGTTTACATTTGAATCTTCTTTGCATTAGACCGCGAAATCTTTATTTGAAATGAAAAACGTGAAATTTTTTCTTTTGACATTTTTGTCGCTTTCGCTGTCTATACAGGTAAACATTTTTAATTATTTATTTTCAAAAAATTATTATTATTTTTTTTTTTTTTTTTTTTGTAAAATTTGTTTGTTTTGAATACTCAGTCAAAATATGTTTGATGTTATTTTGTTCATTTTTTCTAGTTGATCAATGGTAAAGGAATTTTATTTTCCGAATTTGTCGAGAGTTTTAGTGCGAAAGCATTAAACCAAGGAGTGAACTTAAAACCAAAGCTGAATATCATGCTACAAATTAACAAAAATCTAACCAAAATTCAAAATAAATTCCATGCAAATGATGCAAAATTATTTGTTGAATATAAAGATTTAGAGAAAATAGAGCGAAAAGTGCCGAAGGATATGGTTATCAAAGGGAAAAATTTACGCGACATTTTGCAACAAAGAATCGCCAATATTAATATCAAACAAACTGTGAATACCGCAAGTATTTTTCGTGAAATTAACACAGAAATGCAACCGCAAACAGTAAATAAACGCAGTGAAATGTTTGATAGGGAATTCAAGAAATGGTTAAATAAAACCAATGACAAGGCGTATTTTGAAAAAGTTGGAAAAGGTATAAAAACAATGGACGAGCAATATACAAAGTTAAATAGAAGACTCAAAAATGCATTGCAAGTAGTAGATGATAAAAGAGTTGATCTTGATAAATCTATCAAATTAGCATATCCGATAATCAATAATATCCTTAACGCCACTTATATTTATACTGCTTCTGAATATGCTCTACAACTAGATAAGAACACACGTGATATAGTCATCAGGCAAACTGTGTTATTCAGATTTTATAATAAAGTAAAAGATTCACTAATTTTATACAACAAGAAACGCACCGAATGGGCAGAATTTCTCATTGGATTGAAACCAACCATACCAATGATTCCAGAGTACATATTTTCTGATTGGAATAGCGATTAGAATGTCAATATTAAACAATATTGCGTGTGAATAAACAGATTGAATAGAAATTTTCAAAACGACACTTTCTTTCCCTAAAAAGACTAGATTTTATTTCAAAATATTACTGTTTATTTTCAACGTTTCAAATAAAGAAATTTTATTGAAAACACTCATCTTTTCATCGTATTTCATGCTTGTAGATTTGTACATCACAATAGCGCAAATATGTTAACAATTGTTAACTTGAAATAAAGATTGAAATTTAGGTTAAAAATATTTTCAAAAAATGAAATTATCAAATTCATCACGAATGAAACGGTCGAAAAAAAGAAATATTTAAACCATTACTTGTCAACGCGATTGAGATGCATGATGACACATATTGCAGTGTGCCGTTGTTTTCATGTCATGCGGTAAATAAGAAAAAGTTTAGCACATTAAAATCCTGAAGTCATTTGATCAATTTGTGTGTGTGTGTGTGTGTGTGTGTGTGTGTGTGTGTGTGTGTGTGTGTGTGTGTGTGTGTGTGTGTGTGTGTGTGTGTGTGTGTGTGTGTGTGTGTGTGTGTGTGTGTGTGTTTTTGTGTGTGTGTGTGAGTATCAAAATGGACATATAAGAAACAACGAAAATTAAATGAACACCAGCTGACGATGGAACATAAGATTTTATTAAGTCATAAAGTTGCAGAAGAAAACGGAAAAAGAGACATGCAAGATGCGAAGAGAGGCTAAACATAGGAGACGTGGTATAATTTTGAACTAGTTGATGGCTTTTTACTATGGATGGCTAAAAATGCTCATTTTGAAAAATACGATATGATGATACGTGGTGAACTTGGTGAATGAGTGAGAGACAAAAAGAGAGTGAGAGGGAGAGAGAGTGCAGTAGTAGATTAATCGATGAGTCGTGTATTGCATTGAGCACATGGCCATATAATATGAACGATTCGAGGAAAACTTCGGTTGGTTGAAATTCCAGTTGAGTGACATATTTATTAAATAAACAGGAACATGAAGCAAAAACGAGTAAATTGGATAAACAAAACAATAACCTGAACTGAAACATAAAATGATTTATTGGCATGAGAGTGCCGGCAAAAGTGACACTAGTTTTGTCGCAGCAGAACTCGTTTTGTCCGCAATATCGGTAAAATTATTAAAAACGAAAAACAGAAGATGAAAACAGAAACAAAAAAAAAAACAAAAAAAAATTGTTCCATAAAACGTACAACACACTAGCATCAAAACTAACGTTGAATGATTCATTCATTTCAAGCTCAAAGTCATTTTGAAATCCCTATTGCAATTTTCCAGCAATTTCTTTCAATGAAAGCAATAATTTTTCGTGCAAGACAGTTAGTAACCAATTTATATCGATTTAGTTTGTTAATTGCACGGCTCTGGGCAAATGATTTTCCTTTGGAAACAGAAAAAAAAAAAATAAACCAATATTCAAAATGAAATGAAGAAGCACCAAAAACCATTTAAACCAAATAAAATGGCAATAATTTCTTTCATTTTCAAACTGACATCCATTTTGCCCTTTCCATTTTTCGTTTTCACTTTACTTCTTTCTCTCAATCTTTTTCCAAAACATTCTCATGAAAAATACAACAATTTTCAAATAAATTACAACTTATACCGCTTCTGTTCATTTCGAAACAGATCTCATGTAATTTGCTACTAATTATTGGCATGTATATCAATATTCATCGCACATACACCATGTGAACACAATATATACATGCCGGCAAACATCTCAATTAACCTGTTCGATCCTATTGGGAAATGGGAAAATACGATTTGCGAACCACAATAACAACGAAACCAAAATAACAACGAAAAACACAACGCACACAAACACACGAAAATAAAATAAAAACGAATCCTCGCTCATTCGATTCTAAATAACTAATTTAAGACAGTTTTCTTTTTGGCCCATTCTAATTACGACCATTGCAAAGTAAAGTGGGAGAATTGATGTAACCGCACTCATGATACTCATACAAATGATGTTGTCTATTAATTTGGTATTATTTCCGGATCTGTGTTTAACGCGGTGCGCCGCAAAATTGAGCGATTTTTGGATGGCGAACATGTGTTTCTCATTGATAATTCGTGTCGTTTTTTCCCATTCTTTTTTCTTCATCTTGGTTTTAGCTTTCACTCTTGCTTTCATTGTTGCCTTTCATTTTATTCATTTCAACGTTTTTCTTCTCATTCTCGCTTCCCATGTCCTTATTTGTTTTGAGCTTGTGTGATTTGCTGTTTTCGTTTTTCGTTGTCTCATGATGTTGATTGGCTGGCAGGGTATCGATACGGTTTCAGCCCCTAATGTGCTATTTTACCATATGCATGCTATCGGCATAATAGAGTTTTGTGGTGAAGAAAAACCAAAATATTCACGCGCGCCACAATGATAGAAACCATTGAATTGGTTATCGACGAACCCTTTCGAAAATTTGATGGGTAATTTTCTTGTTTGTGCACCGTATTCGTAGAGATGAATATGTTCCAAAGAGCTTACAAAATAAACATCATCATTTAGGCATGCTTATATTTTTCCATCTTCTTTATCATCTTCCTCTTTGTCTTTTAAAAAATCCTTTACTCTTTTGCACCAAAATAACTAACCGATCCATTTTTCTAGAGAATGAGAGGTGCACCAACAACACTCATTGAACAAAAATTGCTCGTCACACATATCACACACATCACATATATATATATATATATTTATACCGCGTGTGCGAATTTTTATATTTATTGCAAATTTAGTTTCCGAACCCCAGTTCTATATCGTTGTAATTTATTTTATTATCATTTACTTTTTTTTTCTCCACTTTTTCTCTGGCACATCAATTCCATTTTCCGTTTTCTTTGTTGTTCGCGATTGAGAGAAATGTAATGACACAAATGTATGAGAGAATGAAATAAAAAATCATCAACCGGAATGCGGTTCGCTTCCTAAATGAGAACAGATAAAAAGTTATGTTATGAAACAAAAGGTAGATCTTCTGTTATTTATCTAGAATTCCTAGACTAGGAATGTGACGTGCGAGGCCGCATAAAAGACTCGTTTAATGGCATAAGCAGTAATTTCTCTCTCCCTATTTGTGAAAAGAGTGCACAAAAAAAAAAAAAAAAAAAAAATAAAGACGATGTCTGTGAAATGAAAATTGAAATAAAATGATTTTCAAGCCAGAGCGCGCACATCTTTCTCGGCACTCTCTTTTTTTCCTTATATACGGCGTGTGTTTTTAATTACAATGTTTCTGTGTGCCGACCATATCAATATCGTTGAGGTGCACTCGGTGCTACAAATTATCGTGGGAAAGTAACAACGATGACAATGACGATGACGATGGTAAAGACGACAATGGCAGCATTCGAAATGAGAGTCTATATAAAGTTTATGGTGCAGCAAATACCGAATAAAGCATGCCATATGCATTACTTGACTGGGGTATCTTCAATTCTCGTTCACTTTACATTCCATGATACGCAATTATATACTCAGGTGATAGACTACAAATGACAAACGCTCCATCGAATCTTTTAACCGAACAAGATAGAAGTAAAATGTCTCATAGATCTTATAAAGTAAAATGAATCAGAAGGATAGAGTTTAAGCGACAGCAAAGAAGAGATTGAGGATGGTTGAAAGTAAAATGCGCAGGCAAAACCCTTGGCGTTAATTTGATTTTGAAGACTCAATTCAATTATAAAGATGAGAAGAAAAATGCTTGTGACACACAATTGAAAAGATATGGTGAACACATAACATTATAAACTTTTAAGTCTCTTTGGACGATGCGGGAAAAAACGGAAATTTTTTATATAAAAATATGCGTTGGATTTCACAATCAGATGCTCGGAAAATAGAACGAAAACCTTTCAAACGAATATTTGGCAATTCCACCAAGTCTTTTAATAGAAAAAAAAGAGAGAAAAACCATAACTCTATTAATTCAGATTAGAAACTCGGCCACATCTTTGAAACAAAATGCAATTTTTGTCATCGATTGTAGGGAACATTTCTTTATTTTTTTAAGAATACTCTGAATTTGATTTGCGCAGCCCATTTTTGTGTATTCCAAATGCTCAGTTTGAAATAAGAGTGTGTACATTTTTGAACTTACTTTGAGGAAATGCGGATTGTATCATGAAAATTAATAAGTGGATTTTTTCTGAAGAATTTTCGTCCTCAGTGAAAACTTTATAACGATAGACTATTTGTAGATTTTATGATTCATTTTACTGAGTAAATCTTCATTTTGTTGAAGATTTTCCGACAATAAGCGGGTGTTCAACCAAACACTCCTCTCAATCTGAGCATTTAATTCTAATTTGGTGCATTGTCAATGCAATGCAATCAAACAATGTATACGATTCGTTGTCGGTTTCCATTCGGGTTGTTTGGTGAGAGAGAGAGAGTGTAGTGTGCGAAGAACATCGAGACAGAACATCGCATCGTGTCTTGGTCGTCCAATATTTTTTTTTATTTTTTATCATGATTTATGGTTTTTAAATTATCTTTAAATGTTATATGGATCAGTGAACAACTGGAAAATTGCCAGTACATATTTTTCCATGACACCGTTCATTCGCTTCTTCTTTTTGAAGTTATTTGAACTGCCGACATTTTTTCTCCATTTATATAGAGCGACGAGAAAATATGTTTTATATTGAAATAACAGTGAAAAAGCGAAAGAGAGAAAGAGAGAAAGAAAGAGAAAGCGAAGACGAAAAAAGAGAGAAATTCTCGTTTGGCTCTCGTTTCAGTGGTTTCAAATACAGTTTTGTGAAGAGTTAGTTATGGTTCATGATAATGCACACTGCAATATTGAAACGCGCTGCCTACACCCCATAGAACATCTCGTTTTCACTGATATGTGCACCGTCCGTATAATAGGAAATGGGCCATTTTCACATTCAACTTTCTAGTTATTCGCCGCTTCACTTCACATTATCAATGCCATTTAAATCGGTTTTTGTTCGGCTGTTTGTTCTCTGCGATGCAACATACAACGTATGGCCGCTTAGTTGCCGAGAAATGATATTCAAAAAATCGAAATGCATTGGCACAACCCAATACACATTTACACAAGGTGAATAAAATTCTTTTGCATAATGTGATGACTGTCTTTTCCAGTTTCGATTATCTCATGAAAACAAAACACAGACAAAAAACAACACTGAACGCATCGAAAGAAAGAGAAGAGAGCAGACAAGGGTGGAAACGAGAAGATAGGACAAAATCACCGCAATAAATTCAATATGCAGATAAATTGCATAGTCAAAGCTATAAATTCATGATTCGAATTATTGAAATCACAAAGCTGTTGTCATTATCTCGCCGCACAATTTTTTTTTTTTTTTTTTGCTTTTAATATTTATTTCTTGGCTGAAATGCAGCCATTACCATACATATCATTTAAAAACGCATTTAATTCCGTTGATACGGCAATAAAGCATTTTTTCGCTCTCTTTTTCTTGATATTTCCCCAAAAGCGTATAAATATTTTACCACGCGATCTAAACACGTGTAAAATTCCGATAAATATGATAGCAGGATGTTGTGAAAGGATCTCATTGTGTATTTTGGTTGTTGTAGCATGGCTGAATGTTGAACGCAAAAATTCACAAGAGTTTGGCTTTTCTGAATGATACACGATAGCTAAATGATGTGCATCTCGGTTCTCACTTTATTCCACAATCATGTGGGTGTATGTGTGTATGTGCTCGCACGGTTATAAAATTAAATTCTCTATGTAATTGGCAGATTGTATTGTAAACCAAAACCATAAAAGCGAAAGCAAATTATTGTCAAAACAGATGCCACTTGCAATAAATTCTCCGCAATTTTTTTTTGCCCGTTTTTCACCCGCTTCCTCTCCCTTTCCTCGAAGAGTACGCATTTGTTTTCAATTTGAACTTAACATGTCTGTGGATGAATTAGGCAATACACACCTTGTTGCAAATTATATTTGATGTTCCAAACATAATGCAACATTATTTATATGCTTGATCTGAAAAAAAGTGAACCCGAAGACTCAAGTAATATAAGTAGTAAGCGTATATATCATTTACAAAATACTTTTCGATTCAACACAAATGGAAATACCATGAAATGTTTCTATTGGTGAATTGTATACCATTTTACATCATTTGATTTTCAAGTTTGTCATTCGGTATCGTCAATAAATGTAAATGATTTGTGATCGGCTGTTTCTGTATTAATAGATTTATTTGTTTCGGATGGCATCGAAAAATGGTTGTTTGAATAAATGTTCGACAGGTGAAACATTTATTAAAATGTGTCATTTATATGATTTTTCTGCGCATAAAAACCCGTACAAACTGTTGCCAAACATAAAATGTAATGAAAATATATATAAAAAGTGAGAGGGAGACACAGAAATTGGGGGTGAGTGAATCACGCTTTGCGGTCGACAAACATTTTTATCATTATGAATTTGTGTGAAATGATCTCAACGGGATATCGTATTATTTTAATGGCAAATATTTTCCGAATTTAACGAGTTGAACTTTGTAATTTTAATGGACACCAAATGACCATTAAGTAATGAGATTTTACGCCCCAAAGATATCAATTTGAATTTTCATTAAATTTATGGCTCTCTCTCTCTCTCTCTCTCTCTCACTTTTTCATGTCATTTTGTCGCTCTCACCGTACCAAATTGCACTGAACAGAACTATATTGAATTGGTGTCTGCCAATAATGTTCATCAATATCTGTTGCCAGCATTTCGAAACAATGTTTTCTTTTCACAACCTGGTTTTTTTTTGTCGTTTCACATACTTTTAGGCGCATTTCATATTCGAATTTTATGATATGATTTATTCATTCATTTCAATAGCATTCAATGAAATCAATTTTTTTTTTTTTTAAAAAAACCAGTTTCAATGGGATGAATTCATTGAGAATTACTTTTCAAAATGGATTAACGTAATATATTCAAAGTACGCAGCTTCAGTTCATCAATTTGGTCTTGCTTGCAATCGCTACTGCTTTTGCTTTTTTATCATCAGATTACGAAATTTACTACTTTCAATTCATGCCGAGTACACTTGAAATTGTCTCCCGCAATTATTTAATACAAGATTACATACATATCTAGCGCTTGCTTAAACACAAACATTCTATTTACAAAATGTGTTTTATCTTAATCTCATAGTCAGTTTCGGACATTAAATATTCAACACTCGTACGGCACTTAGTTTATGACCATGTTAGTTTAGCTATTGTGGCTTCTTTTAAATATTTTTTGTAAAAGGAAAATAAATGAAACGAGCCATTTCCATCAATAAATTCTTATGTCTATTCATAATAATTCGGTATAATATTGATAAATCCAATGCGTGACGTAATTTGAATACAAAATATTACTTGAAGGAAATACAAAACCAAACGGAGTAAATTCTGGCCATAATGTAAATGAGTAAACTTTAGTAAAGTGTATATACTATGAACGACTAAAATTTGGTCACTAACAACTACTTACAGAATTCACCCCATTTGATGAACGCATGCAATTCAAATGGATCTGCATTCGACACATATAATAGAATTATGGACTATCACAAGCCTATTTCATCTTATCTTACTCATCTTCGTTTTCATTTTCATTCAATCATTGATCCAACATTTAGATACTAAATTTAAACTTTATTTATTTATTTTTTTTACAATCGTGACATTTGAAATTATTCATTGACAAAACATTTATTTTACTGTTATAATTCTCTGTCTAATAGATAATCATCATATTCATAATCATCATTTGATTCTAATATAAATTCGTTTTCTTTATGTACAGTTTCATTATCATAGAAATATTCATTTGCTATGGCACCGGTTACTCTCCTGTAAAAGGAAAAATAAAAAAATTAAAAGAATTAAGTAATAATTTTTAAATAAGAAATTTATCAAAAATATTGATTTTAATTTACTCGATGAGTTGTATCATCTCATCATAACTGTATTCAGTTCTTCCATTTGTCAATTCGGTTTCCAGTTCTAAAATCGCGTTATGCAGAGTGTTATTCATTCGTCGAAACACCCCAAGTGCATGACTAATATTGCGCATATCATCGGTACCATTCAATGCACAAAACATTCCAAACAATAAAAATATTGAGAAGAAAACTCTTGAATTAAGCATTTTGAAGAAATGCAGATTTATTGATTCCTTTTTTCAATGATTAAAACCAAAATGACTAACTGAAAGTCACTTGAAATATAGATCAGCGCTAACTAAGATCGTTAACCGAATATTGTTAAATATAAATGATAGAATTTGCATTTCACCAATTGTTTAATGTCACGAAAATTGTCACATTCATATGGAAACAAACAGTAAATGTGTTTTTTTCTTTTTTGAAGGACAATTCATTGCGTAAAAATGAGTTGAAAAAAATTCGTGTTTTATTTCATCGTATCGTGTAGTTGGTGTTGTGAGTTTCTTGGGAAGAATTTTCGTTTTATTTGCACAAGTGTCAAATGAAGACATTTTTCAGTTTGTGACTGACACCATTTTTCGACATCGAGTGTTTTATATTGAAATGTAGAACAATCGATTCAATTGTTATGGAAAACAAATTTAAAAAATAGGAAAAAGCGTCTGAATTTAGGGGAAAAAAAAATAACTAAAAAAGTTTGCAATGACAATGTGGTAATCTGTAGTAAAATATTTCAAATTTGTCAACTAACTTTTAACCATTTCTAGTGCAATTGTGTTGATGTAAATTACTGAAAACTGCACGAAAACGGAAACACCACATTAGAAAACTTTTCTTCATATCGTTTGACGTACCGCAAAGCACTTCAACATGCAATTTGTCTGCATGTTATGTAAATGGTCAAAGTTGGTACAATCTCCAAAATGATTGAAGGAGAAAAATGACCAAAAATCACAAAATGTGCTGAAGAGATGTGGATATTTCGAAAGGTGTACTTTCGTGATATTTTCGTATACATGCATGAGATATTGCACAACACCTTATTGATTTATCAATATTTCATTCAAATCAGTCAATAGAATAGGAAAGTTTGCATGTATTATTGGTATTGAGGCGAGTTGAATAGCATCTTTCCTCGGTATGTAAAATGTAAAGAGATTGCAGCACGATTTCTATTGTATCATTATTTAGCAGTAACATAACAATTGTTCTGTCTGTGTATTTCGAATGCATTTTGATTGCGATACAATTTCCGAAAATGTTTATTTTTGGCACAAGAAGCTGAAAAGATAGCTGATATTTGATGAAATAGCATCATCAACCGCATATACTCACAAAATCGTTGCAAAAGCTCAATAAAATCTAGACAAAGAGTAGAGATGAGACACAGGCATAGAGAGAGGGAGAGAAAGAAAGAGAGAGAGAAAGAGCGAGAGAGAGAGTGAGAGAGAGAGAGAGAGAGAGAGAAAGAGAGAGAAAAAGAGAGTGAGAAAGATGGAAAAAGAGAAACTGAATTGAGCAGACTAGCAGAACACACTTTAAATTATTAGTAGTTGAATTCTTCTGTTGCAAAGAATGCATGTATATATCAAAAAGGGAATACATTGTTTTCACAACGAAACTAATTCTTTATGCACAAGTTTTGTACGACGACTCTATATCGTTGCATTACCAACACATAAATAACAACGCCACTCAATGTCGCACAATTTTGTTGATTTGGAAAACTCACCATTAGTTTTGATCAGACGACAATTCGCATTGAAAATTTCAATTTGAACACCTAGTTGCATCTGGTTTGCTAAACAAAATTGTGGTCATAGAAATCATACCATTCTTTGTTGATGAAAAAAAAAGTATTTTGAATAACAATCAATAAAATCTAGGAGTTATAGAACTTAACTATGCGTCCTCATCAACGTTTTATTGAATATGCTCAACAAAATATTGGAGTATCCAAAAATAGGTAAATCCAAACTAGCTTTGATGCCAAATTCTCATCGAGAATCACTGATTAGATGAAAAGTGAAAAAAAGGAATCGAAAAAGAGTGTGAAATCGATGACAATTCTGTGTCTCAGATTATTTTTTTGCACAACAATTCGTAAATTTCAAAACAATGCTATTATTATCTTTCCCAAATCCACCGCATGAAAATACCCGACGAAGTTCACGTCATGTTCTAACTTTTTGAGGGCGGAAATGTGAAAAAAGGACTTAATTGAAAACAGCGAAAAAAAGATACGCAGCAAAATAACAAAACAATGGAACGTGCAAATAATGCAATTAGATTTATGTTAAAGCGAAAAGCTCGCCATCATTGTACACCGACACCGAAGTATATATGTTGTTCATATTTTCCCATTTAATATTGTTGCGCTAATTGTGTGTTCGTTGAGTGAACATTGGTTGACGGTTATTTTTATCAGGCCTCATTGTTGATGCCTTTCCATTGGATGCTAAACAATGGATTGACGTTTGCATTGTGGTGGAGAAAGATGAGCGAGTGATTTTTTGATGCTTATGTTTGTGTGCAACAATAATTTTCGTCTCTCACGAAGCAAAATTGGCGTTGTTGGTTTTAATTCGATTTGTATGTCGATAAAACCAAAATTTATACTTTTTTTTTTGCTTTTCATTTTCGACTCGAATTGTTGGCGGAATTGTATAGATCGGTGGTTACGTTGTCTGAAGTTTAGCATTCAACTTCAAATTCGTATATTAAATAGTTCGACGCAAAAATATACGAAAAGGTATTGTATTCAGTAATATCATTTCGACTGTTTTTTTTTTTTTTTTTTTTTTTTTTCAATTTAAAATTTAATAGAAACATTTTGTGTGTAGTCGATGCGAGCATATTGTTCACATGAATTGAGGTTACACAAATTTATTTCGATTGATACGAAAACCTCTTTTATCATGCTGTCTATGTATTCGATTTGGAATTCATTTCATTTCTATTTGCCAAATCTATAGAACCGCATAAAATATCTGTTTATTGCGTTAGATTTGTTTGAATGCTTTAAATCGATGCACATCGTTTAATTCGGATAAAATTGGCGAGAATCGTGTAATGAACACCTTTATTTATCTGAAGAGATAGAAATGGATGAAATCAAATAATCAAGTGAATATGCCCAACAGCAATGTTACTGCATACTTCTAATAGCGGAACTACCAAACGGTTTGGAAAATGAGTAACATTGGCATTGGGGATTTTAGCTCTATTTTCTGCCATTAGCAGCATGTATTCGTTTAACGATTTTGTTGACGTTCAACATTGACTCAAACGAAATTTCAACAATGTTTGCAATCATGTATCATACATGGAAAATGATTTGAATACGTGCTAATACACAATCAACACTCGATTTTGTATGGCTTTTTCATTTTGATACGTGTTTTGTTAGCGGCGCGTACACATTCCAATATATAAATTCTCGCCTATAGGACTATAACAGCCACATTCTAATTACTCGAACAATCTCGATCCATTTTATCAACTAACCAAATGGGCCATTTTAGCATAGAACACTCATCATGATGTGCACAAAACTGAATTTATTTAGAGAAATTGCATTGCAATTTATTTGGCAGAGAACGCACATGATATTTTCAACTTTATTAAAGTAAAAGCTTAACAGAAATTTACTTCAACCTAATTTAGACAAATGTTTCGAAAAAAGTTCTACAAATCAATAGGAATATTTTGGTCAGCAATTTGAAATAAAATGAAAAAGGCAATTTCATTTTAGTTCTCTGTTGTTCATTTATTTCAAATATCGAATTCTATAGAAATAATAATGTGGATGGAATTAACGGTAACGCTTTAAATTTATTCTTGTTATTGGTTTTTTTTTTTTTTTTTTTTTGTTTATAGAATGAAATTAAAAAGACTCATGGAAAATTGTCATATCTGATGAATAACAGAATTAGTTGATTGAATTATTTCTTAAGTTCTTCGCATGTCAATGAAGCTTCATTGAAAATTGATCCTTCGCCGCATGAAATCAAACGTGGATGACCTTCAACGCAAGTAATAAGATGGTGACTGTCGCCTGGAATTGCATATCGTGGATATGGCCAAAAACGTGCTGATGGTGAGCTTGAATCAACTTTGGCTGGGCATTTGAAACCAACAACAGCTGCAAACAAACATGGCATTTTCAATAAATTTATAAATGCAACAATTTCAATCATATGAATTTGAAAATCATCAAATTTTTAATTATAATTTCAAAGTTTGTAATTACAAAGTTTATCACAGAAATGAAGATTAATTGACAGATTACCTTCTGGATTGCAAATGTGGAGAAGTTGATCTGGCCAATTGCATCCGTGAATACGTTCATCATAAGCCAAACCATCATCGCAATGATGTTGTGATGGTTCACCGAAAGCACATTTTAAATAAGTGGTCGAACATTCAGCACTGTCTGGATAAATACCGAACGCATATTCACATCCAGGTGATGAAATTGGTGTTGCTATGATAAAACGAACAAATTGCATTAATTCACCGCTTAATAATTGTAATAAAAATTCAATGTAATTATACTTACGGTCGAATTTTCGTGTTTCACAGTCAACGGCCCAATTGTAGTTACAATGATGGTGTACATTACCCTTACCATCGAACAATAAACCATTTTCGCATGTTTCCAATGTTAATGTTCCGTTTGTACATAAGAAGAATTGGTCACAATTGTCTGGGTGAGCATAGGCCTATTGAATTAAATGCAGACGAAATTATTAGTCTGACGCAATAAATGCAAAAAAGTTTGAGGCAAAAAAAAAAAAAAAAAAACAATTCCAACAGAAATTCTAATGAAAATCTCAGTAAAAATCATGTACCTGTTCTCCATAAGGTTCTGGGCAATGTGGAGCAGCTGCACCGTGGGCTATAAATGTGAAAATAAAAACATTTAATAGTTTATTTTAATACGAAAATTTGTATTGCGCGCAAATGTCAACGAATAAACCAGTTCTGGTTTCTGAGACGTCATGCTGTGTCAAGCACAAAAAAAGCAATGCCATTATTCAAATAAGTCTATACTATTTCACGTCGACCGGTATATTTCATACTATAATGTGACAAACAACTAACGAAATCTCTATAATCATCGATCATTTCATCGAATGGAAGTTCAAGAAAAGAAAGCAAAAATATTGAAAACATCAAATGATTCTTTAAGATTAGTTGATGATAGATCACATTTTTATGCAAAATCAAATAATCTATAAGACATTGATTGCAGAATTCATGCATTTTGATGTCAAAATAACAAATGAGTTTTATTTGCCGTTTGTTGAATAATCACTTTCATGTTGAGTGAAATCTATTTTAAATGTTTGGTCAAAAATACAAATCAGGATTGCTCTTATTATGAATTCATAAAGTGCTCAAAAGCAAAACACATTTTTTCCGCAATGGCATTGCACAAAAAAAACGGATTCAAAGCCTCAGGTAATATTTTTCAAATGAAATGCGACAAAGCGGTAATTTTTTCGAAACAAGAGAGAGAGAGAGTCAGAGCTAGAGAAAGAAAGAGAGAGACAGAGAGAGAGAGAGAGAGGTAGAGAGAGAGTGCGATAGAGATAAAACGGCAACGAGTGAGAAAAAATTCAAAAAGATAATGAACGGCTTTTAAATTTGATTAAACGAAAATTCAACCATCATTTATTCCTTAATTTAATCAACGATATATCGCTATAAACGTCACAGAAACTGAACAGCAAATATTTGTGTTGATATGAAATGACTCGAAGCCACAAAAATAGCACGTTCATTGAAAATAAACACATAAATATTTTTAACGATCCACAGACATAAAAGAAAAAAAACCTCGAAGACTGAGAGCAGCACTTTCATTTGATTTCCATTTCCTCGTTTGTTTTTGTGGTTGCTATTTTTTTTTTATTAAACCATAAATCATGAGCGTCAAAATATAATTTTTTTCACGATTAGATTTCCATTCAGTTTTCGTATTGTATGAAATTTTAATATGACACTTGAAACAACATCCATTTTATTTTATTTCATTTCATTTCATTTTAAATTCAATCCTATCTGAGGCAAACTAAATCTTACGTTGAATCCATAAAATGTATTATGGAAAATAATTGATGAAATCAAGTTTTTGACGAGAATCGAATAATTTAATTTGAAATGTCAATTAGTTGATATGAAAACGAGTTGAAGAAGGTCATTTTCGATGTTATCACCATGCCAATACTGTATGATAGTCACACATTGAAAGACGTTATTGAATCATAATGAATGAACATATTTAATTTGTCCATCGAATACCAAACGCTTTTTGAACCGTTACTAAAAGCATACCATTGCAATGGCAAACTACTTTATTGAGTCTTCAAAATGTAGAACTGTTAAATCACTTGCAGAATGAAAGCAAGAAAAAAAAAACAGCGAAAAAACTAGACCAAAGCAGAGCAATGTTGTAATTAAAATTGGCAAAAGAAAAAGTTTAATTGAGTTGCTATGTGCTTACAAGTGAATAGTCGAAAGAAGAAAAAAAAAAATAAAACAAGCCAATAGCTGGCAGTTCATTCTACAGGCGGCTAGTCAACAAGTGAAAATTTGATATGTATGTGCGAGTGGCAAAAAACCAACAGCCAACTGACTCTGGATTGTTAAATGAACAATGTTCATGTCAAGCAAAAGCCATAAAAGCTATCTGAAGTATAAACAAAGATATCGGACGGTCTGTTTGCACTTCTGTCGATATATTGAGGCATTCTGGTTGGTGCGTGCTCACACAAACACACTGTGCAATTTAAAGAATGAACTACACGATTTGCCAACTTTTTCTTGCTTTATGTTTTCAGTTCACAAGCTATGGCTTGTTCAATCGTTCACTCCCGCACAAATAGCATTTACATTCACCGACGCCAATTATTACTTAATGAATGTTTAATTTTGGTTCACAGTTTTTCTCACATTTTTCACCTTGGATTGATATGCAATGCAGTTTCGTTTGCATTCGCTGTACAATTTAGATTGGAGATATAGGCTGTTTGGAATTTCATTTTATTTGATTTTTTTGCTTGAAAAAAACGCAAATATTGGAATAGACGTCGGTTCCAATGTCAAATAGAAAATTGTCTTTCTTAAAAAGAGATTGGTTCCATTTTGATTATTTAATCGATTCAAAAGTTTCCAAACAAAAAGTACAAACATAAATGAAAGAAAGAAAACAAAAATTGTATCGTTTGGCTTGCAACAACTTACCCAGAATTCCAAATGAACAAATCAACGCAACTGTAAACAATGTTCGATGCATATTTCTGTATTCGTTACAATCGATGTCTCGAAGAAAATAAAATGGTTGCGAGATGAATATTGTGTACCAAATTGCGGTAGATTATGCCCTTAAATTTTTGATTCACGTAAATCACAGAACACGTTCTTTGATCGAAACAATGAAACGAGAAAATGAGACAAAAAAAAGAAAAAGAAAAAAAAATCATATGAATGAATTATTCCATAATTTTAATATTCACATCACGCTTTTTATTGTATTTCTTCACTTGTGTGTGTGCGCTTTTTTATCTGTTCGTCTTTCTTTTTCGAAATGGTGGGTATAACAAATAATTGAATGCAGTGCAGGTAATGTCTTTGTTACATCGTCATTCGCAGACAATCGAAAGACAAATTCCCTAGCTCGTTTTCGTTTTATTGCCCATGCAATAAAAAAATTTAACAAAAAAAAAAAAAAAAAAAAACTGCCGCGAACCGAACAGAAGAAAAAATCAGAACTCAAAAGAAATAAATCCAATCGAATTGCAAACAAACAAACAAAGAAAAAATTGTATGAAACGAAAAAAAAAATCAATTCCAAATGTCTAGAAAAAAAACAAATCGTACTTGATGATGTGACTCACAATCTTGCCTTTCCGTTACTAAAGTTGAACACCAACTAAAACTAAACGAATGTTGCTTTAGCATAAATTTTTAAAGTAAATTCAACACCAATTGTACTAATATCGATGTATTGGTGCGTGCAAATCTTTCTTACACTTTTGTATGTAGCAACGTTTTAACCATACGCTTCTGTCTTCAGCGAGCGAATGGCCATCGTTGCTAGCAGTTACAACAACATCGAACGGCAGCAAATAGCAGACAACAGCGGCTGCAGCAGCAACATGAACGATCGTTCATCGTTAATCATGTGTGGAATATTGTGAATGTAAACGAAATACACACAGTTCACATTTGAATTTTAAACGAAATTGCTGACTTTCGTACAATCTCTGTGTGTGAATGCATAAAACAGCCATAAAAGAAAGATTTGTTTGATTCGTGAAAGGGAAAGAAAGCAATAGGCTGAAATCTATTTGTTGTCGTGTCACAAAAATGGTCTTAATCTTTCGGTGATTGGATACGGAATTTGTTTTTATTTGTTCAACAACAAAACAGCGACGCTGTGGTTTTTTTTTCGTAACGACGTATGTGTTGTTAACTTGAAATTGCGCAGTAAATTTTGTTTTCTTTTTCAATAAACTACAAATGCATAATGCACCCACACTTTGGTAAGCTTAAAATGTGTCGTTACAAGCTGCCCGCTTTGTCATCACGATAATAAATTTTTACATGGAAATTACCAGCTTTCATTTCAGCGATTAATCATAAAATCTTAATGGAAACAAACTTAGATAAGCCTTTAGCCTTCGTTTGTTTATATTTTTTGTTGAAATTCAATCAATAAGAGATTTCTTTGGCTGAAATATTCATTCAATAATCAAGTTGACGAGTTGATGAAATAATTTTCGAGGTGGACCACTTTCATTAGATGCTAATTATCGTTTAATTAAAACCATTGAATTATCAAAGTTCATTCAATACAATTGCCGATCGTCTTATATCGACACGAGACCACACAGAACAAACAGCACCAATTATCCGCTTACTCATGTAATGATCATTTTTTGATTTGCAATTTTCGGTCATACAGTCTTTATTTAAAAAATGATATAAGAGAATTGCCGATGAACGGAGGACAGCTAATTGAAAATAAACAACATAACTAAAAACGAAAGCGCGGTATTATTTGGCCAATTTTGCCCACAACATTGTTCAATACATTTGCGACTTTTATACATATATTTTTTTCACAATAAATTTCACAATATCCTCGAATCGTTCGACTTTTATTTTATTATTGATTGATTTTCCAAACAAATTCAAAAATTATTTTTAGAAGAGATAGATTGAAAGAGGAAAATTAGAGATAGAAAATGAAAATATTAAAAGAAATATTCAAATAAAGAAAGGTAGAACAGTAAAATTGGAAAGAGATGAAAAAGAAGAGAGAGAGAGAGACAAAGAGGGAGAGAGAAATAGAAATAGAGAGAGAGAGAGATAGAGGGAGAAGGAGAGAAAAAGAGAAAAAAAGAAAAAGAAAAGAAGTTGAATATAATGTAGAATGAAAAATATACGAACTAGAATGAGAACAAAGCTGGATAGTGAAGAAAAGAGAGAGAGAGAGAGAAAGATAGAAAAAGAATCAGAATAAGAAATAAGTAGATGAGAAAGAAATGAAGATAGAAAGGTAAAAGTACATTGGTATATAAGTAGCAATCCAGAGTCCAGAAAAGACATAAATATTTGAGAGCAAGAAACTTTCTACTGCTAAAGAAGTAAAAGTAGAACAGTGAAATCAACAAAAAAGGAATGAAAGGTTTAAAGATAGATAGACAGTATACGAAAACATGAAAGATAGAATGATAGAGATAGTACAACAAGAGTAGAAAGAGTGAAATGAAAAACTATTATTAACTTAGGTGTTTTTTTTATAATTTTACATAATAAAATCTCTTGTTTGCTGTTGTTGTTGACGCTATGGTTTTTTTTGTTGGTTTTTTTTTTTCATAAACAAAACCGAAAATTAGAAACAGCATTATGCTGAACTGAAAATGATTACAAACGAAGAAAAATAAGTCTATCGAATGGCAACAATCATTGATTGCACATAGTTTATTTTCTCGATTTCTTCGATGGTTTTGCGTCATCAGAATCATCTTTGTACCAGTCCTCGCTGTGAAAACAAAGAAAAACAAAAAAGAAATCAATTGAATTGAATGAGTATTCATAATTTTGCAAAAAAAAAGCAATGTATTGTACTCACCATCCTGGAACGTTTTCTGGTGCATCACACATTTCTGATGCATCGTTGTATACTTGACCAGCCGGGCAACCGAGAGGACGTTTGTCAATACCGTTCAAGCAAACATAGAACTTTTGACAATCAGTTTCATGTGGGAATTTTGGATGAGCAACAATTTGTCCTTTGTCATCGCTTACTTTGGTGCTTTGGGTTGGGCAACGGAAGCCGTCATCTTCGGTATCTAATTCTGAAGCAAGTTCTAAAATAAATACACATGGACGCTAACGTCTACATACTTCAACTTCAACTATGTTTTTGCTTTAATTACCTTCTTCGGATTTGCAACCTTGACGGTTTGCTGAATCAGGCCAGACACATGTGCCAGAGTATTCGTCAAAGTGCAAACCAGCTGTACATTTGATTTCAATAGCATCACCATCGATACAATTGTAGAAAACATTACAAACGGCTGGATTTGGATGGGCGAAGAAACCATTTTTACGCGGACAACGATCGTTTACACCTTTGGGAGGCTCTAAATAATATACAAATATTGATTAGTTGAAAAGAAAGTGTTCAACAATCATAAAAGAATGTTTCGAATGTATTCAATGAAAACTTACGAAGTTCAGTACGATCACCACAATCAACATTGAATGGTTGATCACATTTATTCTTTAGCCGGATGCCTTCATCGAAAACTAAACCATCTGGACACAATTTTTCTGTGGCAACACCATCATCACAATCGTAGTACTTGTCACATTGTACTGGATCTTGGTATTGTCCACTTTTATCATTTGGACATTGGAAACTTGATATTTCTTTTTGGGCGTCTGCAAATTGAAAATAGAAAACAAATAAAATCAAATTGTAATAAAAACAAAATATGAAATGGAATAACATTTTCATTTCAAAACAACATAACTTAAACATAATAATATGTAATTTTATTACACGACAGATACGATGTATCGCCAACGCTTGTCGTTGTCGTTGTTGTCGACGACAGCGTCAATATTTCCATGATTGCCATTTAACTAGCATTAATTCATGCATATAAATATGGTGTGTCGCTTAGTTGTTTAACAACTTTCTAAATTCATATTGGCAACGGTCTCTCTTGCCAAAGCCAGCCGTGTTGCTATGTTATTGTAATCAACGATCCAAACATACTGATCAATATGAATGAATCAAAATGACGAAGAAAAAAAAAAATAATACAATTCTGCGGAACTGCAAACATAATATTACAATGTGAAACAATACAACATACAGCTCGACACCCGTTTATCGACTTTCTGAGACACGACATCAATTATGTGTATCAATATTGGTTGATTCAGCACAGGGTCGCAATAATTTGATTAATTTTTTTTTTTTGCTTTTTTTGAGATTTTTTTTTTCTCTCGTGCGCGCAATCTGTGACTTTAAAGTCGAGCAAAATTGATTGAAAATCGTCACTTCGTTGGAATGAATGTGTAAGCTCCTAATTTGAAAGATTTATATGCTCCTAATTTTAAATATGAACGATGCATATAGATTGAAAACGAGAGTGATTTTTTGCGCATCGGCTTCGTTTTTTTTTTTTTTCTTATTTTCGAAGAAAGAGCTAATTTAGGTACTTTATTTTCGCTTGTATAACGAAAATGGATTCAAAGAAATTTCGATGATAAAGAAACCAGTTTCATCATACAACCAACCAGAGCAAATCGAATAAGATATAATCGAAAAACAAGCGAATGAAAGCCGGTTTTAAATATAATACAATTTTTTCTTTCTTTCTTTTTCGTGTTTCTGTCATATCAAGTTGTGCGATTATTATTGTAAAATCGAAAGTATTTTGTATGCAAATTTTAATGTTATTGTTATAGCGCGATTATATGTCGTCTTGTTTGAATAAGCGGAAAAAGTCTAATCAACCTGATGGATCATTTCGAATGGAATTGGACAATGTGTGAACAATACGGACAGCATCGAGACAATCAATTTGCCAATTCATTGAGTTTGCAAGAAAAATTAAAATGTTATAGCTGTTCGATGAAATGGACAACGACTCTTTGTAATTATTATGATTTCACTTATTCAACATTCTATGTGATTGCTGCTTATAATTAAAATCAATTGTGTTGGAATAATTTTCATGCCTTGAATCAAAAATATTTGTGAATTATTTACGATGGATGGGAAACAATTTAACTCATTTCATGCAGTTTTATTTGTGTAGAATTGTATTGATAAATCATGGTAAATGAATGATTTTAGGTCACCATTAAAGATCAATCGATTGCATATTTTCTGCTCTGAGTATTTAATTTCAGATGTAGAAAAGGCACGAGAAATCCATTTATGTTTCAAATGACATTTTGATTTTTCATTTATTGGCATTTTAATGCACATTTATTGACCTTTACCATTTTGAATTATATTTTAAATCAAATTGAATGTTATCAAATGAAAAAAAAAGGAAATTCGTTTCAAATGTGTTGTGATTTTGTGCATAATTCTTATGCATAATTTAAATTATGAGTATTTTCAAATCTTGAATCGGTTTTCAAAATAAATCAACACCATTGCTTAATCACTGTATGAATTCTTGAAATTTTTTGGTGGAAAAGGTTCGTCTTCTGCAAAAATCTTTTCGATTAAATATGCATTTAAAGCTCCATGGAACATTCAACGATGATTTTTTTTTGTCACACGTAAACTGTCGCGTTGTTTAATGAAAGTAAAAATTGAAATTTTGAATACAGAAATCTTTCTCCAAAAATGAAAAAAATACCGAAAATTTATGATTTTCATAAAAACTAAAACAAAAAAAAAAGAAATAATTGTCAAAACTCACTAGTAAATGCCAATGAGGCGAGCACTACAACTACAACAAAGCGATTCATATTAGTTAAAACTGTGAACTTATATTTGTTGACTTAAAATTGATTATATTCGGTGATGAGTTGAAATTTTCGTTTTTATATTTTGACCTACAACTAAACCGTTCCGTATGAATTCTTAAACTACGGCTCCACATTGAATTGTCTCTTACTTTTGAGGACTCCCTTCTCAAAAACAAAAAAGAGCAACGCGCGCACCGATTTCGTTATGCCATTACATTACGTTCGTTTTAGGTTCGTATACGTTGACCGCAGTTCAGCGGGACGGTTGTTGGTTTTTTTTTTTACCTTTCAGCTGGTAAAACACATACATTTGCATTGATGTATAATTGTACTGAATTTTCTTCATTCGTATGAATGAAATTTCGTATTATAAATAAATTTGTTATGATCTAATCCAATTTGAAAAGTGTACGAAAGGAATTGATCGGTTTAATTGCTTATTTGCTTGCACAACACACCAAAAAAAAAACATTTCAAGTGATATTTCGACTTTGGGCTATATTCAACCTTGTGATGTTGCATTTGTTGCACTAGTTGTCATTGAATTCGATATATCGCGAATCTTTTTTTTTTCTTTTTCGTGTGTTTTAACGTTCGGCAATTTGAATACCTTGACTTTGTATGCACACCAAGTGGTTTTTATTTATAAAAATAAAAGTCACTTTTTATTTTCGTTGAACCGGTAATTGAGTGTAGATTGCAGATTCGGTTTGATTTTGTTTGGTTTGATTCAGGTCGTGCTTATGCGTGGTTTCAAATCAACATGATTTCCCATCAATCGTGATGAACACTCACTTTATACAACAGTTTATTGATCTTAAAAAGGCGCGCACAAAGTATTCAATGATTTATTTTTTGCCATTTCATTGAATAATCTCGCTTCCCGAGAAAAAGAGATGAAGACGTGGTAAAGAAGATGATGAAAAAAGCGAGCATGGAAAAGAAAGCAAATGCCAACATTGCGTTGATTTTTTAACAATATAATAAAGATCAATGCGTGAAATTGTGCTCTGAATCGATACCATGAAATTATATAAGCAATTGATGAACGTGTTTTCTTTGATGTAAATATGCGTGTTTTGCGTTTTTTTTTTTTTTTTTTTTTTTTACTTCTCTTCATACAATTTCGCACTGATTCTCGTTTTCATGATTATGCACACTGACACACAATCCAAGTGGAAGTAGATGTTGGCCAATGACCAAAAACTGGTTATCAATGTATTCCAAATGCACTATCGTTGAACGAAATAAATAAATAAAAAGAGGAAATGATGTTATTGGGGCTTATGTGTGCATTTCTTGAACTCTTGATTATTAAGTAATTATTCAATTGGTGAGCAACTTTGTTTCAAATGCAACAGGAAGATGTGTAATGTGTATGTGTTTCAGTTTTGTATTTCAAATCGTCTCAAAAGTTGTTTTTTCTTTACTAATTATGTTTAAATTTTGTTATGCAAATGACCAATTCAAATAGTAAATTTTCGACATTTTGTCACCAAATATGGTTTACACCAATTCTGTTTTATTTAAATTATACACTTAACATATTGCTGATGTATTTGCGCATGTTAATATTTTAATAAGTGTTATGAATACGTTTTTTATTGTTACTCGCATAAATTTGCGCATTTATTAAATTATAAACAGCAATATCATCAACGAATGAACGAAAAACAAAAATAAAACTTTGGCTTTTTGTGTGTAATTTTAACAATTCCAAATTAATGCCAAAAAAAAAAATTTCACAACGAAAGAAAAAATTCATCTTTATTTCAATGGTTTGAAATATGATGATGTTATTTTTTTAAATTTGTAATGTTCGGTGTTGGTTGTGTCTTCTTTATGAAACAATACGAAATTGGCTTGCTTATTTATGAATAAAACGGTTTTTTTTACGATTGCTCTGTTTTGGTGTCAATTTGCGCTGATTTCCCAATAAACGCCTTTCGTCTCTGTTCAAATATAGCTTTGCTGCGTTTGGAACGTGTTATCTGCGCTTGATCAAGCACTTCATGCCATTTTATTTCAATAATATCCGCTTTGGTGGCGTCCAACTGTGGAAAATTGACAAAAAAAAGTGAAAAACGGCAAACGAAAACAAATGAAAAAACAAACGTCATTTGAATTACAAAAAAAGAAAAAGAAAAAGAAAAAAAATACCTTTTTCTCGAGTTCAGTTTTTATCGTGTCATATTGCATTTCATCGATGGTGCTCGTTAGCATATTTTCTACATTTATTGTGATAAAGTTCAATCGTTCGGCTTCTTGGTCAATATCTTTTGGTGGGATGAGTCTCGCACGAATTTCACTCACTTTCCGATGAATTTTATGGAAACTTTCTTCAATTGCTCGCTTTTTCTCCGCATTATATGCCTGCCGATCTCTTTCTGGTTTGATTTTTATTGCAAGTTGCTCGGGATCAAAGCGTTTCAATTGTAGCATCGTTTTCATAAGACGTTTCACCATCATATCTTCCCATTTTTTATGCAAACGCTCCGAAAAATCAAATACAACTTTTGATTTAACACTTTTTATCGCCGGCCTTCAAATCAAATAATCAATTCCATTTAATTGATGCAATTAGAAACAATTTTAAAATTTTAATTAGAGACATACTTTGATTTAACAGCTATGCTACAACGTCGCTTTTCATCCTTGAGCTTGGTATCTTTCTCTGTCTGCTGTATTACAACTGGAGGTTCTAATGTTTTTCGTGATTCTTCTCGAATAAGCTGCTTCGTTTCATCTAAATCTTTATTCTTTTCAATGTACATTCGATGCCATTCATTAAATCGTTCTTTTCGTTGTATTTCATTCTCAAGAAACTCTTTGAATTTCTGAAAACATTAATTTTCATTTCACTGTTAATTCTATTTTGCACCGAATATGTTGAAATTTTAATTACCTCATGATCATTTTCATTGGATTGAGAAATGGAAGGTAAGGTGAATGCTCTTAAATTTGCTTTCTGATCAGCAATCATTAGAACATCAGTTGGAAGACTTAATTTATGTTGCGAGAGAACGGTGATTAAAACTGCGCCAGCATCATATGATACGCAAGCTTCATCAGTGCGCGTTAATAAATCCCAAAGTTCAATAATTCCACCGTAACGTGCAATGAAAAATAATGAAATTCGCGTTGGGCTCCATTGAGCACATGTCATATTCGTTTCGCGTCGTCGCCATAAAATCGGAGTTGATTGATTGCAATCGTTCCAAATTGCGAATATCTTTTGACCAGCCGATAAAAGCACACCCGGCATGAATGAATTACGATCAATTACGAGAACTGGTCCATTATGAATTGTTTCATATGTATCAATCTTTTTGATATAGAAATGGTTCATTTTTTCGATCGTTAACAAGATACAATTTTAGTAAAATTAAAGTCACAATTTTACATTTTGCATTTAAACTAAGAAACATATTATGGGCATGCATGAAAATAAAATCAAACCTGTTTGGCCTTTTCGGGTTTTCCTTCTTTGTACAAAAACCCTTCCCAAATATAAGTGCTTATCGAGCCTAATAAGGATGAAATGAGCAAACGATTACTCGCTTTATCTTGTTGTTCATGAATTACATCAAACTCAATTCGTTCCTTAATTTCACTATTTTTAACATCACTTTTTGGTATATATCTGCAATAATATTGAAACTTATACTGAATTTCTCGAACATCTTTACTTATTATCTGTAAATTTCATTTCTCGGAAACAAACCTAAACAATCCTTCATCAAGGATCAAACTTGAAATTGGTTGTTCGCATGTAGCGGCATAAATTGGTTGAAACACACCGTTCAATTTTTCATACGGTGAGATTGGTTCATCCGGCAATGACCGCATCGATAGTTTTCTCTTTGTATCAACTCTTTTCATTTCATTTGGTGCAATGTCAGTGTTGGCAAAGTCAAGATCCCAAAATAGGACCGTTCCATCTAAAGAGGCCGTAACAAATTGTCGAAAAAGTTCGTTCGGCTTGATAGTCTCTTGAATTAATCCAGATGATGCAACGCTATGTTTACGATTCAACCATTTGATGCTTGTTATTAATTTTTTGTGTGATAATTCATAATGAGAAATTGCTGCTGGCTGAATAATATTTCGTTGCAGGTTTTCAACAAACTTTGACCAATGCATAAACGAATGGATTCGTTCACGATTTTTTTCTTGCTTATCTGTTAATTCAATCGAGTGTTCATTACGATGCAAACAATTTTTCAAGTCCCATATTATCAATTGACCAGTAATCAAACCACCAATCAATAATTGCCCGTCATACGGACAGAATGACAAAAAGGTTACCTCTCGAGGCGATTCCAATATTAATTTTGGATATAATGTATCGTTGAATGACCACAAAAGAACCGGATTTGGTAACATTGTTAATCTTTTATTTATTTCGGCATCAGTAATTTTTTCGTCTAAAATGTGCAGAATGTTTGGTGTGACAAAACGTGTTTAAGCGTATTTTGCTTGGAATTTCATTTCACTGTAGGATTACTTCTATTACGAAAAATACTGTGAAAAAAATTTACCTTTTAAAAATGTATTCAATACTTTATACGTGTAAGATGCAACAAAAATCCCAGACAGTGTCGGATGCCAGGCGAATGCATTCACAAATCGATCACTGCATCGCTCTGGATCGATGAAACAAAAAATTTCCGTCATAACTGGTTCAACGTGCTGCTTGCTTGATTTCGATGCAATAAACTCATAGTCGTCTCTTTAGTCGCGAAAATTAATCAATAACATTATTTATGAAGAAATTAAATGGTCATTTCATTTTGGATATTTATTACCTGTACATGTCAATGGCATTGAATTCCAATACTTGAATGAGTTCTTTCATTGCATCAGAAGGGCCAATGGAATCATTGATCGTTTCATTCTCTTCTACTTCAATTTCAACTTCTTCATCATAGTCACATGAAGCATCTACTTCAGTCGCACTACCATTATCTTCGACAATATCCTTCTTTGGTGCATTGGCTACGATTTCATAACAGAAATAATCAAAATAAATTGAACAAAATTCTAAAGTTCATCAAATCCCTTACGATCAACGGGTAATTCATATGAGTATTGTGTCCAGGCGTTTGCTGGAAAAGTTGGATCGGTTTGTTGTTCACTTTCAATGCGTTGTGCGGCGGATTGAACGGCAACCGAAACGGTGCTTCGCATTAAAACATCAAGGTTCTTATGTTTTGGCACCAATTCTACATAACCATCACGCACATCATCGGCAAAACGGAATGAAAGTGGTTTCGGTGGCTGATTGCATGCATACAAACGTTGTATTTCTACTTCAATTTTATCTTTTCGTTTCGTTTCAACTTGTAAATCCACTTCATGTTCACTTCCCAAACTTTTCCATGGACGTGGATATTTATAAATGGTGTTTTTAATGCGTTGCCTTTCGAACGCTTCTAAGCGTTGAATGAGACTAACCGATTCTTTTGCCAATTCTGGTTCAGCGTAGAATAAAAATGTGTCGGTATTTTCAATGTCAGTAATTGCAGCCGCAAAACCAACAAGCACCACCGCATCATCATCCAATTCAAGCAATTTTGAACGAAACTCGCCAATCTCCAGAACATTTTCATCATTTGGCAAATAATCAAGTAGCATAGACTTTCGAATTTGCTTCCATGGATTCTCTTCGGAAATGTGAACGCCAACTTCTAACTGTAATCCTTTTTGTTGGTCCTGATCAAGGCGAAGTTTCGTACAAAAATCATGCGATGCCAATCGATGACGCGCACTTAACGCATTAAATCCATCCAATAATGCATTGTCTTCGTCATCTGAATCGGATCCAAACTGCAAAAACTCCTTGTCCAGTGGTAAAGCTGTTGGTTCATCAATTTGTTGATCATCTTCTCTGTTTTAAATTGAATGATCAGAGAGTTTTTTAAAATTTATTATTTCGCATTTTTATATAATTTGTCCAAATTTTCTAAATATTTTTGTTGAAATTTTCTTTTTTTTTTCAAAGTTTTAGAGTTGAAACAAACCTATAGTCGCCAAATTTCATAACCGAACTGCTTCTCGACGTGTCTGGAGTCGAAGTGGTTGTAACTAAAACGAATTCCATGGTTGATGATTGAAATTCTATTAAGGACCCACACCACAATCAAATTCCGTGTATTTTTCGTCTATTTTCACCTTAAGTCGTTTCTATGCCGCATAATGAAAGAAAAAAAGAGAGCATTTGTTTCATACATATAATTTGCCTATATGTTGTGTACCATGCGGTTCGAGGTGAAAATTTCATTGGTTTAATGGTTTCAAGTCATATGTAGACAATTGAATTTTTCAACCATACATAACATTGTATGGTTCAACACCCCCAATATGCAAGAACTATCACGTATAAATTCACCGCAAATCTAATTTATATTTATAACGATGGTATAGCTCCATTTCACCTTCCTACTTCCATTTTCGATGCAAACACACAAAACACATTTTATTCATTACAAATGTGATATGCACATGAAACACATCGGCATATATGTATTTACGTATATCGCATATATTCAATAAGCACGTGAGAAAATCACTTACATTTGTTTTCGTTTACCGTATTAATGAACCCCTCGTTTAATTTCATCAACATGTTTTTTTTTTTTAAGTTTATTATATCTTAATGGATTTACTGTGCGATTTTGACACATAAGCGTCAGCCGAAGACTGAATGATGTGTATTGATCAAGCAATCAATTCCAACCATAGAAACCACATCGAAATAATCATACAATTGCTGTATTCACATTTAGCACAAAAATTCTTCTTTCGCTGATTCAAAAATCAAAGGAAAAAGTTTGTGAATTTCAAACTTTTAAATGAATAAAAAGAGGGAATAAAATACACACAAATGAAATACAATTTAAAATTTGTTTGTTTTTTTATTATAAATATTCAGTTATTACGCCAATTCAGTTTATTTACCTAAGAGCAGCAGTTAATGATTACATTTAATAATTATAGTTTGACATTAATGCATTGCATCGTTCAAACATTACACAATTTCAGCTGTATTCTTAGACTACAGTTAAAATGTACAAAGGGAGTTTGCAAGGAATAAATTTGATGCGAGCGAATTTGTGTTTATTTCTCTCCTTCTTTCATGATTTCTTTTTCTTTTTGTTTTTTAAACAAAACCCTTATTCGATATGAGTGATTCGGGACCGCTAACACTGCTGATTGGTTGTGGAATGGGTGTTTTCTTTTCAATACTTTCAAAATCATCAGCTTGATTCATTTTCAAATCGTTAAGTGTGGTCGAAAATTTTGTCCATTCATCCATTCGTGGTGTTGCTAAATGTTCGGCCACATCGTACACATATATTTTACCAGAATCATCACCGATCGTAACATGCAAACCGGACGGTGTCCATGAAACGCGATTCAATGCTGGTGCACCGTCAATCACAACCGAAGCAGTTGGTACTTCTGTGTCTTGATTTAAATTCCATAAATCTAAACGACCATTACCTAGGAGGAAACAACAAGAGAAAATAAAGATAAATATTCTAAATATTTTGCAAATGTCTGCTGAATGTATGTATATATGTATATAAGGGTTTTTTCCCCTAGACCATTACCATCAACGCTTGCAAATAATGCCGGATGAATTGGTGACCAGGCAACATCACAAACATAATCGGAATTATCTTCAAACGAATAGAGCGGTTTATTCTCTTTAAGGCTCCACAATTTAATCGTCCAATCAATTGACGATGTTAAGAACAAATGACCAAAATCAGGTGACGATTGATTGTAATGCGTTGATATTCCAGTCACAGGTCCCAAATGCTTCTCGTATGCATCGATGATTCCAGGTCGTGTACCGTGTCGACAACCTATAAACGATAATGATGTTCATTATTTCTTTATCAATTCACTAATGCAATGAGCTTGAGATAATGAATTCAGACAAATAACAGAGGAAATGAGGGGGAAAAAATGGCGATATCTTTTGACTTGAATCGCTTGTTATTGCAAACAAAACGAATAGAATTTTACAGTGAATAAGTTTTTACGATGCGACTGTTTCATGCTAATCGCACGTGAATATTATACTAATTAAGCGTGCTTGTGGATGATGTCATTTGCTATTCAAATTGAATAATATGCTTTGTGATGGCATTCAATATAGAATGAAACTCACCTGAATATACATTGCCATCTTCACTGCCCAAAACAAAGTTATTAATTTCATTCTTTGGGAATGCCATACTTGTGATCGCAATTGATTTTGATTGTCTACAACATTAAACATTGACATTTTGTTATTTTAAAACTCTCCAATTACAATATATAAATCAGTGTGGTATAAAATTGCATTTGCTCACTTGTATTGTAATTCTAGAATTTCCTGTGGAGTTGATAACATATCCAAGCTCCATGAGCATAGTTTTCCATCCGATGAAATTGAAATGACATTATGAGCATTTTGTGTACCAACCATTCCTAAGCAATATACCGGATGCTGAAAATAATTCCAAAATAAATCAAAAAAATCAAATCAAATCAAAATCGTTAGCTTTGAATTAAATTAAAAATTGAAATATTTACCGTGTGTGCGCTTGCATTCAATGGGCTTCGTTGAATTGGTGTGCGTTTTTGGACACGATTATCCCATAAAACAATTTGACCAGAATATGTGCCACCCAATATTAGATTCGGATGAAATTTCGCAAAGCATGCTGACATTACAGCACTTTGGCAATGGAATACATCTTCGGCCGTTTGTTTTTTAAATTTTGTATTCCACACCATAACAACGCCATCCGGTTCATTTGGTGATTCTTCATTGTTGTGATACGATGCCAAGAGTAGTTCAGGAAAATGTGTTGACCAATCCATCGATGTAACACAACGATTTTTTGACCAACGATCACAATAAAAGACACGGTTTCGAGATAGTTTTGCATGCGATTTTTCATCACTAAATTCGAGGAACAAAAAAGAACAGATTAAACATTAACATCGGTGAGTGCACCGAGAGGTAGAGGCAGATTGCAAAGACGATATTTGGATTCGGTTAAGAATGATTTGAATGCAAGAGGGTCTGATTGGAATATGGAAACTCAAGACCTGGCTCTCGATAGAGTTATAATATATCTCGGAAAAGTGAAGAGGGAAATACTTACGCTGCTTCATCAATATCACCGCCGCCGATATAATCTGTATAAATGTCCTCTTGTTCCCATAAAGCGCGCTCCATTATTCGGCCAGATTTCACAATGAACCGTTGAAAATCATCGGACAAAATTATCATCTGCTTTTGCTCCTCTGAAAGTTCGATTACTGACGAAAGAGAAAATTAACAAAATCGATTATTTATTATGTTTGTTGAGATTGTTTTTTTCTCTCATTTGGCTTTTTCTACTCACTTTGCTTCTTTTCATCATCTTTAACTTTTTTCTCTTGAGGTGTTATGGCTGGAGCAACTTCTTGTACAGTAGGAAGCCCATGTGGTAAAATGCCTGGTGGTAATTTTGAATGAAATCCATGATCCATGTGTGGCAGCGAATTCTCGTCATCGTCCCCTTGGGCATCACCAAAAGTAAGCACTGTATAAGTATAAAACTAACATTGCTAGGCAAATTCACACCATACAAACAAACAGACACGAAGGAAAGGTACAAGAACAATAATTTCCAATTTTGATTTTTTTGTTTTCTCATTCAAATTATTTCAAATGCAATTTTTAGTCACGATTTCAGTTGTGAGACATGCTTTTAGTTTGTTTTTTTAAAATTAAATTTCATTAAAAAATATTCTCAATTAGGTTTTTTAAATGAATTTGTTTACTTTTGAATTGTTATTGTTCCGATTTTTTAAGAACGGTGCTCAATCAGAGAATATGAAATGGTGCGAATTGGACTCAAAAAAAAAAAAAAAAAAAAATTGCGGCCCCTAAATGCAATAGAAAAATACTTAAACAAATGAACTCGTAGAATAAATGGCAAACAACTTTTAGATCAATTTTAATAAATGAATAAATTGCTTGTCTATTAGAATTTCTAATTGTAACTGTAATTGTAATAATTCAACTATTTCAATAAATAAATTAAAAATTTAGCTTTTCTTTTGTTCTTTTTGAACTTTTTAATCCGTAAATTATTGAAATCAAAGCTGGCCAATTTTCTCCACCCATTTGACTGTTTGACTAGCACACACACGCACAAATAATGTTTTGCATTAAGACATTACACATTTCATTTTTAATGAACAATGTTTAAGCATATGATTGAAAATAGTTTTGTTAATTCGTTCGAATGATCATAATAGATAATGTCGAATGAAATATTGTTGGTGCTTCATCACAAATGATATTTAATGTTGTAATTTTGTTGTTATGGGTGCAAATACGATTTTGATGTCACGTAAAAAATTTTACGGTTAATTACGCGATACTAAATCTACTGGCTGTGTTTTTTTCTGCAAATATCAAATATTGTTGTGAATTTTATCTGAATTGTTGGAAAATGTTGATTAAAAAGCAAAAATTAATTCATCTTGACCCATTGCTTGGCAAAAAAAAAACAAATTAGTTGGCATATTTTTGTTGGTGTTCCATGTAAAATAGTCTACTGTGATCTCTTATTCTACTATCGAATGAGACGACTTTGATACTTGATGTTATTGAAAAATACAGAGAGCATTTGCAATAGAATTTGTCGTGAGCTACTGGATGACAAGCGATTAGTTGATTGATTAGTATGTAGCAGAGAAACAATCACCAGATAGAATGGACAGTATGGGTATTTGGGGGGAGAGAAAGTGGAAGATAAATACACATTCAAACAAAATTCATTCATACAATTCGAAACAAAGTAAAATAATTGGTCTTTCGATAAGAGAAAATCCAATCCGAAAAAATAAAGCCGATCATTGTTGCGAAAAATAAATCAATGAGCATTCAAACTCTCTTCTTTCGCTGCACCAATTGGATGGCATTTATTGGTGCAATTCGTATACAGCAGCCCAAGTTTTCCTATGCATATAATAGGCAATTGTCGGGCAGGTTTTTGATGCGTGTATCGTTGACGGCTTAGATATCTTACCTTGGAACTCATCTTCCCATTCTAAACCAGGATTAAGATTGTATTCATCTTGAAAAAAAAAGAAAAAAGAAGAGAGAAAATCTAACTTTACTTTTCAGGCGTTTTACGATTTCATAGAAATTTCTTGATGAATAAGTATTTTGTTTTTTTGTTTTTTTTTTTTTTTTTTGGATTTTGAATCGATTTGGTTGATTAAAAACAAGCTAAACATTTACAGCAATGGAATTCAGAAAAATATTAAATCAAACGAAGGAAATACTGGTCGTACAAAAAGAATTTCATTGAAATGAGCCCAACGAAATATTACAAATTCATTCATTCAAATAGTAAAAACAAAAAAAAAAAAAAAAAAATTCAAAATTGAAACAAATAAAAAATATCAAAGCGGAGCAAATGGTGACGATATTTCTAAAGTGCAAAATCAAAATATCAACTAATAATTCCAACACGATTTTCTACGGAAATAATCAACTGCGCTACGGATTTGATTTACATTCATGCAGAAAAATGAAGGAATTTACCATAAACAAAAGAAATTGAAACGCAGGGTCAAAATATTAATTAATTTTTAAATGTTACATTTTTCGTCTATCTAAGTTCTAGTGTATTTTTGGGGATTTTCTTTTTACAAAATTTTAAAAAATTCAAAAAATCTTACAAAAATTCGTAAAAACATTTCAAAAAACTGAAATAAATGATTTTGAATGTTTTTGAAAAAATTAAGAAAATGTAATAAAAACAAAAATTGAGAAAATTAGAGAAAAATTGAAATTAAGATTGAAAATGGGAAAAAATTCGAACATTTTTATTTTTTATTTTTATGCATTGAAAACAACAGAAATGCAATATAAACAATTTTTGTATAACAAAAACAGTGCCGTCATGCGCATTATCATTGTAAAATTAAATGTTGAATTGACATTTTTATTTGTTTTAACTGGAAAATAAATAATTGTTAAGCCATATAATATTGAAGAAGAAAAAATAAATGATGAAGAAGCGCTTAAAAATTAAAGTTACAGGCAAAATAAAATTAAATAGTAAATGATTTGAAATTGAAATTAAAATTACATGAACTGATGACTGAAATCAGTTGAATTAAAGTTCGTTTTGTGTAAAATGTAAATTAAGTTCACATTGTGTATAAATACAAAGTCCCAAAAATGTTCGAATGCGTTCATTTCAGTGTGATAAAGAAAGACTGAAATGATAGCCGCATTCGAGCATATTGGAATTTAAATTCAATTAAATTCAAAGAGAAGCATACGTACAACAGAATGGGTGGAGAAAAATATATTCAAATTTTCTCGTAATAAAAAAAATAAACGAAATTAAATACAACAAATTGGCAAAAGCTTTCTAATAATAAGAAGAAAAAAACAATTTTGCGAATAAAATCGTTTTTACGAAAAAAAAAAAAAAAAAAATATCCGAACTAAAGTCAATGCGTAAATCGAAAAACAGTAATAATATTTATTTGCAAATTATGCATCATAATTGAAATCGTAATTTAACAAAAAAAAAAGACAAAACTCGGACGCAAAATGCAAAAATTACGTCTACAAAAAAATTCGAAAATTGCAAAATTAAAATATCTCCTTAATTATGTTCGTAATTGGAAAGAATTTCTTTTTTAAATGCAAACTGCTATCAAAAAAATGTTACTGTGAAAAGTGTTGCATGACTTACCGTAATAGTCCGTGGCATGAGCTGCACCCAACAACATGGAACAATAGAAAAAAAATGAATTTATAATTTTTTGCTGGGAAATTCATTTTTGTTTAAAATTAACTTTAAAAAAAATTTAAATTGTTAGTTAGATCGTCAAGCAAGGGCCATTATTCAATTTGGATTAATCAAATAATATCAATTATTTTTTAAAAAAACTATTCCTGGCAAACTTTTCTCTGCCATAACGTTAAATCGTTTCTTTTCATTTTTTTTAAATATTTTTGAAAATCAAAACAGCACTTAATTGAATTTATTTGTATATACAATGTGTATGTTGTACCTTTGCGTGGCCGCCACCAATCTTCCATATATCCTGACAAAGGTGAGGAATGGCAAGAAAGAACTGAATCCGTTATTTTTATTTTAATTTTTTAATTCACAAAATGCTATCAATTTTGTTTTTTGTAATAATTGTGAATATCCAAATGTAATTACAAACATTGAACAACATAAAAATTGTTAAAATCAATGAAATAAAATTGAAACACAAGTGGCAAATAGACTATGCGATAGCATATTCGGTATTACAAAAGAAAAAAAAATTGGTGCTGATCATAAAGAAACGAAGTAATTCGTGCATTGAAAAAAAAAAACGAAAATGTGCATTGTAAGTATGAAAAAAGAAAAAAAAAAAGAAAAAAGTGGTTTTGCGATAGAACAAGAAACAAGTTACGCAAGACTACATTGACAATTATCAAAGAAATAGAGTAAAACAAATTGCTGACGAAAGTTTCTTTGGAATTTGATTTTGTATAGAAAGAGAGATTATATAAAAAAAAAATCGAAAATGTTGAAGAAATATTTGGCTGTTTTTTTTTTTTTGAGGCAAGGTATTTCAAGCAGTTGATTTGTACATTTGTTTACATAAAGTGAACATCAAACATCGAAAGCAACTAAGTAAAATGTACCCACCATCTCGTTCAACACCACCAGTGTTGGCTGTTTGTGTTTGCTTCGAATATGTGACTGTTTCCTTTGGCAGAATTTCGGTTGCCTGAACTGATACAACACTAAGACTAGTGGTTGATCGTTTGCTTCCTCGCGAACTGAAACAAATATCACATGGTTTTTCAGGATGAAATGGAAACGAACGAATATTTCATATGGGAAAAAAAATTAGTTTGTATACCTCGTTCCATTGAGACTAGCCGGTTGCAAACTTCCATCTGGTGTTGGATTCACTGATGTATCCGATGTCATCGAATTAACGGATGACAAGGATGACAGAACCTCCGATACTGGTGCAACGCCAAGCGATGACAACATTTCATCCAAATTTCTGATTGTTGCGACAATGAACAAAAAAAAAATCAATTATATGCATCAAATTAAATGTTAAATTTGCAAATTCACTAACCGATGAGAATCGTCTTTTTGCCCAGTTGATCTGTTTGTCGCATCTTCTTTATCCTTTTCTTCTTTTTCACGTCGGCGACGCTCCTTCTCCTCGCGAAGTGCGGCCAATTTGGCCTTTTTTCGCTCCAAATCTGCTTTGCGATCCATTGCTTTTTTCGCCTGTATCGACGCCGTGGTGAAATATTTCAAATCTAACTAGAATTCCTTTTTTTTGGAAAGCAAACAACAGACAAAAAATTTTTCTTGAAATTATTGAAAATAAATTTGAATCAGTTTCGAATGAAAAATTCGGAAAAAATTGCAATACTGAATAAAAAATTACAATAAATAAAATGCGTCTGTTCGTAAATACAGTGAAACATTGAAAAATCAATAATCGCAATAAAAAGAAAAGAATTCTTCACATAAAAATGCAGATAAAATAACAGGTTGCGTCTATTTTTTTTTTTTTGTCGCAGCGCTTGAGAAATCGATGACATCACACAAACTTAAAAAAAATGGCACAGCCCATCTCAAATTCATCACTTGATATTTTAGCAAAAAAGAAAATTGAGCAAAAACAAAAAAAAATTGCAAGAAAAAAACAAGAACAATATGTGTGTATCACATAAACTAAGCAGCCAATTTGTTAAAAAATGAATATAAAATAAAGTGTTGAAGCATCGCACAAAAGTGAAGGTTGACTCATTCAAACAGCAATCTTGTTGGAGTCTCATTCAGATACATACGCAAAAGAAGTTAATGGAATTGGGACGTATACCCAATATTATGAATGCAATGCTCGTTGCCAAAGGCAGACTACACACTCTATCTCTCTATGTGAACTCTATTTTATGTGACGTCGTCAACTTTTTTTTTCTTTCTTTCTTTCTTTCTTTCTTCCTTTCTTTCTTATTCCTCTTCTATATTCTCAGCTTTTCGCTTAATCGAAAATGGATTTGCACTTGTTTTATCACACAATGATTTTTCAAATGGATAATTTTCGGATACACTAATTGGTTACCTTCTTGCGGAATCAATTCAAATCATAGTTTTCACTAGAAAAAAAATGTTTACGAGTTAAAAGGCTTCCTACTACTAAATTGATTGATTTTTTAACTCTATGAGAAAAGGTGGATTTGAGCTGTCAAACAAAGACTCTTCGTTTATTTTTTTTTTTAATGCTTCTCTTAACACAATCTTGTTCGATGTGGAAACACTAGTTAAAATCCCTATTGATAAAATTCAACGAAATAAAAACAATCAAAAATTCATCAATAGAAATAAATGACAAAAATTTGCTGAGAAAAGTTTTTTTTAGCTTTGATTAGAATTTAGAAAAATTGCTTCAATAAATTGCCAAAACGATGAATGCCAAACATTTATATGTCGGCAATCAGAATCAGATTCAAATGAGCATTCTCCAACATTTGAATTCACCACTCAACTATAATCATAAATTAGAGAGCATGGTTATGTATAGTTTGACGCACAAAAAACATATGAAATGTCAAAGAATCACATCGGAATTGTTTATAAATATCAACCGATCCAGTTTAACGTGTGTTTTTAATTGATTTGCACATTTTGGTCGAAATTCAAATCAATTATTCGGCAATATCAGTAAAATAGTTTTCTCTCGTAGTTTTGTAAAACAAGCAAGATCACCTTGATGTGTTAAATTGTGCTATCAGTTGTTAATTACAACCAAAACAATTGTTTTTTTATTTTGTCACAAGGTTTACAAGTATCCGATGCTGATCTCGTAAGCAGATACAAGTGCCAAATGTTAATTGAGTTTAATTCGTTTTGATGTTATTACTTTCTTCGAGGCCTATTTTTTCAATTCGCAATTTGAAAAATATTTGTCTGATGATACAGAATGTTGGATAATTTAGGAATAGAAACCATTAAATTTTCAGCCATGGATGATGATCACCTAGTGGATCCGCTAAATGAAGATATGTGCATTCTAAATTGGGGTTTTTGTATGAAAAGTGTCCAAAATACGCATCTCACGGCATTTTCGTCAAAGAAAACTCATATTTTTTTGCGAAAAAAATATAGGTCCTCGAACACTGAAACCGTCGGTCGGTTCCATTGTTTGTTTGGTCCCCAGATGAGGTTTTTGGTGGAAATTGACACTTTTTTATGGTAAAGTTTGAAAAATAGGCATTTCTTGGCATTTTTGTCAAAAGAAACTCACGTTTTTTCCGAAAAATATATAGGTCTACAAAGGTGAAAAGTAAAATGTTCTGTATTTTGGAAAGTGCGTAAAAATGGCATAAATTTTATGACATTCTAAGCATATAAAACCATACTTATTTGTAAGTCATTGAACTCGTCCCAGTACTTAGATGAATTATATGCGACGTCGTGATTTTGATTAAATCGCAATAAAAATCATCAATGCTGCTTGTTTATACAGTAAAAGGAACAGCTCACTAGCGATATCACATTTTATTATACACTCAATAAGCATCAACATCAATATTGTTTTTGTCGATTTTATTGAATGCATCGCTCATAGTCTATAGAGCCTCAAAAAATTGTTAAGCGAAATTGCCAAAAATTGTTGTTAAATCGTTAGAAAAAAATGTACAAAATTGTTAGAAAATTGTTGGAAAAAAAACTGAAAAATTATTAAATTTAAAGAAGAAAAAAGATAAAATTGTTAAGGTTTACAAATTTTATTCAGAAATAACATATAAGAAAAATGAAAGGAGGTGATTATTTTTCTTTATCGGCATCAATGAAATTATTGAATTGAATGACATTCAGCTTTGTTACATTCAACATTGTTTCTTTGTATTGTTAAAAAAAAAACTTTTTGATGCTTGGGTGTCGCAATTTCCAAATCGGAATTCCAGCTTCAAGAAATTTCTTCGTGATTTTCACCGCAAAAACATCCATTTTAGCATTATTTTCACTTGTGTTCGCCAATGCACCTAAAATCGATGATTGTAAAACATTTGCTTGAGTCGATGACTTGTGTTTCTTGGATCGCAAATGTGACTGTTATTGTGTATTCAAAAGAACATTATCGATTTTGAATTGAGATTGACAATACCGTGGTCACATTAGCAAAGAAATTCATTGCCTCTTACGCCATCTCTACGACTACGGTATGAATTTGAATAAATATCAAACAAAATTTTGAAAGTTCATACAAAGGATGAAAGCCGTGGGCAAGTACATCAACGATCGATGATTGTACTACGGAATAAGTCGTGCGGCGTTATATTTTCAAGCGATCTCTATCATACATACACTGAATTGCACATACACCATTACGGAATGCAAACGATAAATCGTATCTTTTTATCGTTTCCGTTGGTATAGTCAGTATACATTGATAAATCGTACAGGTTCTGTTCGGCCAATTAATTGTTTTAACAATTTTAACAAGATTTGGAGGCTCATATGAATCATAGTTAATTTTCATATGAAATCGTCTTTTTCGAGATGTTTTTTGCACGTAATCATTTTCAATTGACTCTTTGATATTTTCTTTTTTCAATAGCGACACATTGAAAAAAATTCAATGCTATTTCAATGAATCTGAAGCCAAAAAGCTCGTTCATGAAGGAGATTTACTGGTTATTAATGGGTTGGAATTCAAAATAATAGAAACGGTTCCATCACCATTTTGCAAATTTACTCAAACCATATTGGAGTGTGATGAGCCAGTTTCAATGGATACTATCGCGGTTTCTCAAGTCAAAAGTATGCGCGATTATGTTAAAGCGCTTATAGAAGCACATGAATATCAAAAGAAACGCAATAAAATTCTGGACAATCTTTTTGTACAACAGAAACAGAGTATCGAAGCTCAAAACCAGCGTATCGAAGCTCAAAATCAGCGTATCGAACTTCATGAAAAAAAATTTCGACGTTTATTGAAAATCTCAAATATGTTTGCTTCAGCATCAATTCGGGCTAGTCAACTCTTCCAAACAGAAATCAGCAAAATCACTGACGAAGTTGACCTTGTTGAACATCCAGATGGCAACGAAAAACCAGTTCAAAAATCAGTTTAAATTTAAACATTCTAGAAGCGATACACACCACAAGCAATACACACTCACACAACAACATAAATAAACACTCTTTCACAGCAGAGACGCTGCCGTCTTAATATATATTGGTGTATGCAAAGAAAATGTCGATTTTTTCGGTGAAAAGAAAATTTTATTTCATACACTCTTAAGTATTACCACATAAAGCCATACTGAATTTGGTATTGTAAATTGACAAACCTGCAGCGCAGGTTAAAGTACGGTTGTCATGCGATTTTCGGTATTGTATTGGCAATATACATACCGAAAGTATAAAAACCATAACAATAGAAATAACCTCAGAATTTTCAAATGAAATAAACGACGACGCTAAAACTAGTATGCGGTTATGTATATACAATACCGAAAATCGCATGGCAACCGTACTTTAACCTGCGCTGCAGGTTTGTCAATTTACAAAACTTAATTCAGTATGGGCTTATGCGGTAATACTTAAGAGTGTAACTAAATGAATGAGCACTTCAACCAGTGTATTCTCCATCGTTAGCTATGACTTCACGCCATCTTTCAGGAAGTTTGTGGATTCCGCGTCGAAAGAATTCCTTATCTTTTGAAGTTATCCAGTCAGCGACCCATTTTTGTATTTCTTCAAAGTTTTTAAAGCGTACATCGGCCAGGTCAATTTGCATCGATCGAAACAAATAGTAATCCGAAGGGGCAAGGTCTGGAGAGTACGCGGGTTGATCAAGCTGATCCCAACCGAAGTGTTCTTTCTTTTTTTTAACGATCTTTGCACGATGTGGCTTGGCATTATCACCGTGAAAAAAAACTTTGCCTTGTTTAGTCGCTATTCGTGGATGTTTCACCTTCAATGCTTGCTCCATTTTGATCAATTGTTGTTCGTAGCACTTACCATCAACCGTTTGGCCAGGTTTCAGCAGCTCATAATACACGACACCTTCCTGATCCCACCAAATACACAGCATAACCTTCTGGCAATGAATTTCTCGTTTTGACTGCGAAGGTACTGGTTGGCCTGGATCAACATACGCTGCTTTACGCTTGGGATTGTCGTAATAGATCCATTTTTCATCGCCAGTAACAATTTGACTCAAAAAACTACGTTTTTTGTGCTCAGCAAGGTGTTTTTTGCATGTTTCGATTCTTGCTCTGAGTTGATTTTCGTTCAATTGATGTGGCACCCATTTTCCCAGCTTTCGAATTTTTCCCATTGCTTGCAAATGTCTAGAAATAGTTGCTTGATCAACCTTCAACTCCATTGCAAGTTCTTTTTGCGTTTGACAAGGATTTTCATCCAATAATGCTTGCAAATCCGCATCAATTTTTTTTGGAAGACCTGGCCGCTCTTTGTCTTCCAAGTCAAAATCACCACTTTTGAATCTCGCAAACCATCGTTCACAAGTTTTTTGAGTTGAAGCATGTTCACCGTAAGCTTCTACTAACAAACGATAACTTTCAGCAGCGGTTTTCTTCAAATGAAAGAAGGTTATTAAAGTTCCCCGCAAAACCACTTTTTCAGGCACGAATTTCGACATTTTTGAAGCAAAAAAAATCTTTGTTGTTTACACTTCAGCAAAATGACATATACTGAAATTTATAGCGTAATGACAGACAAAAAAAAGAAAATGGCCGCGGTGTGCTCCGATGCACACAACGCTAGTTACGCCATCTGTTATATAAATCGACATTTCTTCTGCATACACCCAATAGTCAGTTGAGAGTTAGCATTAAGAGAGAGAACATCAATAAATCAGATAATTATTATAACGAATATAAACACTGTATTTCATTTGATTCCATAAATATAGCACGCTACCGAACAACTTCCTATTATCATTTAAAATTTACACATAATAATGTGAAATTCACACAACATTTTATGTATTGGGCCTGAATAAATGTGAACAGATAAATTCTACTGCCAATCATGAATGGCTGATATGAAAAATCTTGGGCGTCTCATTTACAAAAACAAACAAGCGGGTAAATGAATAATATAAAAGATTTTTAATCCATTTTTTTGTTCATTTTTATCACAGGAAACCAATCGCATCATCTGAAAATCTTCATTACGCTAAGTAAGTAGTACTTACTAAGTACACATGGTTAAAATTGTTAAGATATATCAGTTTTTAATAAGGATAAAATTCTCTTTGATCATCAATGATAAAACTACTACATACAGTTAGCACAAAGAGACAGTTACCATCAGTTGGAAATACACGCGAAGCAATGACTGCAACTGGAAATACAACCACACGCTTATTGGGAACATTCCAAAAAGTTGACTACGTATTTATTGTTGGTGTAGCCGGTGGTATTCCACATTTTCACATTACGTTCGACTTGGTGACGTTGTTATTTCTCATTTTGACCAAAATCGATTGTTTAATGGGTAAGCTAAGTTCCTTTAGATGTTGCCATTTTCTAACAAATCCGCTCAATCTAAATGTTGAATTTTCTCAGAAAGTTGCAACATTTTTTTCTAAAAATGCTCTAAATATAGAAAAATGCGGTTATTTCAGTGATAAGAAAAAATGTATTCATGAAAATGTTCGTATTTTCAGAAACACAAGCGAAAAGCCAAGTATTTATTTCTACATTTATTTAAAAAATACAATTATGGTGGTGACGAGCAAGGGACTCGCCGTTATTATCCAGTGAACGCATGCTTACAAGAAATTTCCAAACATCTAGTACATGCATCAGATGGAAAACGACCATGGGATGGATACATTAAAAAAGGTCTTCAGCACTTACAAGTGAGTATACGATGTGAAGTGAGATTAAACATGAGGACTCATTGCCGCTAAAAGATTACAAAATACATTTGTTCTTTTCTCAAAAGCCTTTCAAATCCTTATTTTTCAAATTTAAAAAGCATGAATAACCAATGTTTTCTTCTTCACTCTCTCAAAATGCAGGAACGTACAGAAAATAATTTTACGCGGCCAATGAAGTTTTTATTCATTTTAGTCAAAGATTATATTTGACAGCTGCTGCCGCTGTAATGAAGTCTATAATTTGTGCATTGGACGCACCAACTAATGTTTAGATATTTAGTAGAGCTGTTCACGAACCGAACTCGGACAGTTCGAGTTCGATAATATTCCTATTTCGATGTTCGTGTTCGTTCGTGTTTGGTTCGAGTTGTTCGAGATAAAAACAATATTGTTCGAGTTCGTTCGTGTTCGATTAAATCTCAATTTCATTGACTTGCACGAGCAGGTTTTGTTAGAATATGACGGGTTTTAATTCCATCTATCGGCCGATTGGTCTGCTGAGTTGATTTGTTCGGTCGTTCAAAATTCAAATGAACGTTCAATTCAAACATCAATTGAACGACCGAACAAATCAACTCAGCAGATCAATCAGCCGTTAGATGGCGTTTGCTGTCAATTTTTGTACTTCTATTCATTCAACACATGTAACAAAGCCTGCATTTTGTATGAACAACATAAAAGTATTATGCTCATTAACCAATGTGGCATTTGTTGTATATTTTTACAAGAGGAGAGCTTTGATTTCAAGACACTGACACCACCTATACGATTTATCAATATATACTGACTATACCAACGGAAACGGCAAAAAGATACGATTTGTCGTTTGCATTCCGCAACGGTGTATGTGCAATTCAGTGTATATATGATAGAGATCGTTTGCAATGTAACGTCGTATGACTTATGCCATCGTACATTAATGTATTTGCCCACGGCATGAAAATCCACTGTATGAACTATCACAATTTTGTTTGATATTCGTTTAATTTCACACCATACTCGTAGAGATGGCGTAATAAACATGAATTTCTTTGCTAAAGCGACTTCGCATTAACGCTTTCTCATTAAGAATAAATTGCTGCAATTTCTGGAATTATTTGCAGCAGTTGATATTGTTCACCCAGCTTCTAAAACACTGTTTATTTAAACTTTATAATTGCTAAATCTCAAGATGCTGACTTGGTGGTGGTACAACCAGTATTGTATTATTGGCTGGTGAAGTTAAAATATTTGGTGATGTGACCAAACGTTGGATTTTTTGTGTTGTGAAGCGTTTTTTGCCTTCATTTTGTGGCAATGGACTACGAACAAAATTTGAACACTTCAAGTTCCAATTTTGGTGTTCGTGTTCGTTCGTGTTCGGTTCGAGTTGTTCGAGATAAAGAAAATATTGTTCGAGTTCGTTCGTGTTCGATTAAATCTCGAACGAACACGAACAATTCATGTTCGTGAACAGCTCTAATATTTAGCAATGATTATAATTCAACAATGTTTCAATTGCAAATGAATTAATCTAGGGGGATACGACTCGTAAAAAATGATTTGTTTTTACGAGTTCTTGTGAGTTTGTAGTAGAAAACTTGCAAATTTGCACAAGTACCTGCGAGTGTTTTATAAATGTATTCCACATTAGTACGAATCTCCAAGTTCTCTTTATACAAATCGCAAGTATTTATAAATTTCGAATCCACAATTTGACATTTTATGTTTGACATTTCATTCCGTTCCATTCTATTTGATGATTACATCTTCTATTTTGTATTATTCAAATGAGATTCGTGGTTGGATTTGTTGTTTCATGTGATAAATAAAATGTATTGTGTGTGATTCAATGATAGTTTTTAATTTAATTGTGACTAAAAATCTAAAAGTTTGCACATTTCCACACAATTATAATTGTGTTGACTATATTTTATTCTATTTTAAATTATTGAAAACATTTTATTTAGAACAACATCTCTGAAAATCGTCCAAAATTATCGCAAAATTATTTTTCATAATTGTAAATTTAAAATTGTTCAAAAAATACTTGCTTCATTAGCGATGTTTTGGATATTGTGATATTTCAAAAGAGAACAATATATTGTGTTAATAAATGAGGATTATGAATGATATATACGCGAGTTCGAATGCTAGTATTTTCAATGAGTTTCTATTAGAATTTAGGCAGATTCGAACGGGTACGGTATAAAATAAGAAGAAAACAGGGTGTTTTTGCGAGTTTTTGCGAATTTTTGCGAGTCTTTGTGAGAGTCATTTTCTCCTAGGAATTAATGCAATATATTACTAAATAAATCTCATATTCCAAATGTGAAGAAGAATCGTTCACATTACACGCATAGAAGCAATTACGATATGATTATCATAATTCAATTTTCTTTTTTTGTAGATTCTCTTCCCTTTTCTGTTCTATTCTGTTGAAAACAAATAAAAAATTGCACATGCGTTAGCAATGTTTTTTTAGCGAAAAATGTGTAATAATTAACAAAAATTAATTTATACGATTTATTTATTATTGAATGAGATGGTTTGTCGTAGAATTGATAAGCGAAAACGTATGGAATGGAAAGTCACGAATAAATAAATGAAAAACAAATTTTATATTCTCTTTAGACAATTTTTGGACTCGTTTCGGTTTTCCCACAATATTTCGATAGAGAAATCTAACTTTCGGTGGGTCGAATGCTATTGACAAAAAATTTTTCAACTTAATTTTCATCCATATAACCCTTTGAAGAATGAAGAATTTCAAATCGAAATGAAAGTTATCCCATACTGCTGCCAACATTTTCCAAAATTTTTCCGAAATTGGTTTCCAACCATTCCAGCAACATGCACGCCAAGGTAATATTCGCTTAAATTAAATTAACATTAAATTTTGGCGAATCTACAACATTTTTGATGAACATGCCCATCATCGAAATAACTTTTGGAATTCGATATCCAAGTGATGTCCAATAATGAGATAATTTCAAGAGACTGTTGCCTTGGAGCAAAGGGGAATAATTTGACCAAAGTGGAATACACAATACCCATATTAGTATTTTTTGTTGTTTTTAAGAAATTTAAAATACGAATATTGCGTATTACTTTTAGCCAAAATGAAACTTCTGCCGTCTAAATCAATTTATTTCACGAATTAATATGCCCAAGCTTTATATACATCGTTCTATTGAAACTAGCTGGTTACAAACTTCCATCTGGTGTTGGATTCACTGATGTGTCCGATGTCATCGAATTAACGAATGACAAGGATGACAGAATCTCCGATACTGGTGCAACGCCAAGTGATGACAACATTACATCCAAATTTCTGATTGTTGCGACAATGAACAAAAAAAATCAATTATATGCATCAGATTAAATGTTAAATTTGTAAATTCACTAACCGATGAGAATCGTCTTTTTGCCCAGTTGATCTGTTTGTCGCATCTTCTTTTTCACGTCGGCGACGTTCTTTCTCTTCGCGAATCTGCTTTGCGATTCATTAATTTTTTCGCTTGTATTGACGCCATGGTGAAATAATCAAATCTAACTAGAATTCCTTTTTTGGAAAGCAAACAACAGACAAATTTTTTTTTTGATATTTAATGAAAATAAATTTGATTCAGTTTTGAAAGGGATATAATTTGATAAAAATTACAATAAATCCGTCTGTTCGTAAATACAGTGAAACATAGAAAAATCAATAATCGCAATAAAAGGAAAAGAATTCTTCACATAAAAATCCTTCCTGAGGAATTAATTCAAATCATAGTATTCACTAAGAGAAAAAAAATGTTTACGTTAAAAGGCTGCCTACTACTAAATTGATTGATTTTTTAATTCTATGAGAAAAGGTGGATTTGAGCTGTCAAATAAAGACTCTTCGATTTTTTTTTGTTAAATGCTTCTCCTAACACAATGTTGTTCGATGTGGAAACCCTACTTGAAATAAATCCCTATTAATAAAATTCAACAAAAGCCAAAAAAAATATTTGAAAACATCATTTTTAGTGTCAAATGAAAATCAATGACAACACATTTACTGAGAAAACTTTCTTTAGCTTTGACTAGAATTTAAAATTTCTTCAATAAATTGCCAAAACGATGAAAGCCAAACATGCATATGTCTCCAATCAGAAACAGATTCAAATGAGCATTCTCCAACGATTGAATTCTCCACGCAAATCATAAATCAGAGATCATGGTTGTGTGCATGGCACACACATAGCTAGCTAGCTTTTTGGTGCGTTCAATATAATACGCAACGTAACGGGCAGATGTGTGAGACGAGCGCACATACAACTACATGCCGCCAATCGTATTAGTCATTCAAAACACCGAACATTTCATAAATAAAATTGTACAACCGTCGCATGTTCGCACATTCGTTGCTCGCCGTATATACAACAGATGATATTCAAACGTTAACCGAAAAAGTCGTGTTTCGCTCAAATCAAACGAACAAAAAATAAAAAAAATTCGTTGTTGTTGTTATTGCCGCACAAATATCATCATTTTTGAGAGACGAATTCGGACGAGACGAAGCAAAATTTTGCTAATAGTTTGACGAACAAAAAACATATAAAATATCAAAGAATCACATTGGAATTGTTTATACATATCAACCAATCCAGTTTTATGTGTGTTTAATGAATTGCAAATTTTATCGAAATTCAAAATCAATGACATCATTCGGCGATATCAGTAAAATATACACTTGAATTCAACGTATCTCTCGTAGTTTTGTAAAACAACCAAAATCACCTTGATGTGTTGAATCGTGCTATCAGTTGTGAATTACTAACAAAACAATTGTAATTTTTTTTTTATCACAACGCTTATAAGTATCCGATGCTGATTTCGTAAGCAGATACAAGTGCCAAATGTTAATTGAGTTTAATTCGTTTGGATGTTATTACTTTCTTCGAGGCCTATTTTTTCAATTCGCATCTGATTGTGTGTAAAATTAAATTTTTTTCACAATTTCTATAGGTTAATTAAGTCGACTGTAAAAGATTGAACAAATATTTATGTTTTTTTTTTTTTTTTTGTGTAAAATTGATTCAGCAAAATTGTTTGTTTGTGAATACGCTAAAAATACATATTGAATTGGCTATTGCAGTATAAAAACAAAGTGATAAATTTCTCTCTAACACTGAAAAACATCTTACATACGTTATTTGGGAAATAGCCGGCATAAAAAAATTATCATTCGGGTAAGAATTTAATTAAACGCAATTAACATTTTCTTTGCTCTTTGAACTTTTCTAGAAATAAACAATTCTTTAAAATAATTATATGTTTCCAACCGGCAATGAGCAATAGACGGGAATAAATTATTACACACTATTCAATTGAATCATAGAAACACGTTTTGTTTATTTGCTTATTGAAAGTTAGATTTCTGCTGTGATGACAATCGATTTCCCAAACAAGTAATAGTATATCATCGACGGAATTAAATAAATATGACGTCAAATGTTATAAACAAATATGCGAAAAAAAAAAAAAAAAAAAATGAGAATGAGTCACACGGCATTCAATTTTCAAATATATCCAAAGTCGGCGTCGTGATTTTGGTTAAATCCTAGGGGCTTACTACTCAAATGTATCATGCGAATCAATGCGCATCCAATACGAATCAAACGTATCATTGCGAATTATTGCGTATCATACATATATTGCGTGTCAGTGCTGTTTGTAATACATATCCCTGTGTATCTGATGCAAATCAATTCTATCTTAAACCGTAACAACTAAACAATGACGATCTTTTTTTCTTTTTACTCATTATTTTGAAGGCAATCAAATGTCAAAAATATTTTTTTTTCCAATACAATTTTCTCACTCATTTTTTTCTACAGTCAAATGAAAACATTTTCACCAAAATAAAAAAATTAAACAGTTTCAATTCAAAATAATAAATCTGAAATTTCTTCTCATTAATATTTCTTTTATTATTATTATTTTTTATTTCTTCTTTGAACTTTTCACATTGCAACTAATATTGCTGTTTAAAATAATAAATCAAATCTGAACAACACAGTTGCAAATAAAATTGAGATTTTGGATACAAGTAATTTATTTTCCCAATTCCCAACCATTAAGATATCTAAAATATATTTTATTTTCATAAATAAAAATTAAACATAAAAACAGATTTAAAAATATCGTTCAATTCTATGTAGCAGCAAAAATAGATAGATAGACAATACAATTATTGATTTCACACTGGTGGCGATTCAGAGAATATAACAAATACATGCATACAATGAAAACAAACAAATCGTCATTTCAAATACCACTCTGACTATGCATCTTCACTAAATTGCCACCAGTGTAAATCATAAATGTATTGTCTGTCTATATCGTGGCTGAGAAATGAAAAAAAAATCACTTGTTTCACAAGATTCGTTCAACATTTCGAATTTGTTTCGAATATAAACCGCATATCAGTGCTAATCATTGCGAATTATTATAAATCTTCACGTATCATATGCGTATTTTGCTGTAACATGCGAATCATTCGTATAAAATGCGTATTTTTGCATGTAGTAAGCCCCTAGGTTAAATCGTATTAACAATCATTATTGCAGCTTGTTTATACAGTAAAAGAAACAGCTCATTTAACGATTCCACATTGTATCGACTAGGCACATTATACACTCAATAAGCACATCAATATTTTTCTGTCGATAATTTTCTTAAGAAATCCAAATTGTAAATGATCTTATTTAATTGAGATCAATTTCTAATTGATTTATGGAATTGTTTCTTATAAATTGTTCGCAGTTGCGTTTTTTATAAAAAAGCAGCAGATCGTTAGATCGTGACTGGTTCAACTTGATGATTTCCGTATCAAAATCAAAACAAGTACAACTGTCAAGGTTCTTTGAGAATTTCAGTTCGTAAAAAAACAACAACAATAACTTTTTTTTTATCAAGACGCGATTATTCATGTTCGACTGAGAAGCTTTGCTTTTCCTTTGCAAAGTCCATCGTAACGTCTTTTTGTTGTTTATTTTTTATTTTGATTTTTTTTTTTTTTTTTTTTTTTTGATTTTTGGTCGCGATACAATTCGGCAATGCTCAAGGGTAAATTCCAAATTGAACGCAATTCAGATAAAACATTTCCGTTCCATTGTGAGTGGATATGCTAAAAATTCTTTATCGAATTTACCGAAATTCATTCATTCATCGCTTTCAATCATTGAAATGGAAAACTGGGAATTTGATACGGCTGAGCAAACAGTCTGCAATTCATATTTCCTATTCGAGTTTAATTTTTGTATAATATGATTGAACATAAAAATTATGATGCAGTAGCAATGCTATATATACGTTTATGTACCCTTCATAATGGCAATGCGTCGACCTATCGACCGAAAAAGATAGAGATACTGAGGCAAAGGGAAAACAATTTCCCAATTTTATATACAGTCGCAGTGTATTACATGTGGCAGGCTAAAAAAAAAAAAATATGAACGATGCAGTACCGGTGAATCGTTATACGTATTTTTCGTTGATTGTTCTCTTTATACAAATACATCCCTTGCATTTTGTTAGTTTTCATCATTGGATTTGCGTTTCAAAGGTAGACACACAATCACATGTAATATACACACGCATCTGTGTTGAACGCTGAAAATGAGCATTTTTGTTACGTTTTCCATGGTTTCATTCATTATATGTGATTTATGTGCAATAAAAGATTCAAAACACATTTTCATACTCAACATAAAAGTTACTGAAATAATATTGGAATATCGTCTTTAGCAAGATTATCAAACGCGTACCGTGTCTTGATATAAAAGTTACAAAATATTTTTATTGAATGGAGTCTATGTACTTTTGAGGTAGGATTACTCGATTGGGAGTGGATTATCGAGGGTACAACAACACAAACACGTATTGAAACTTCTCCACAGTTTGAATTTTCCCAGATCTTTTACGTAAAGCGTGTGTCATTTTTGGGTGACACTCTTTTGAAAATGTATGGTTGGTTCCGGCAATTTATGTCGAGGCATTGTGTGTGTGTGTGTGTGACATCTAATCTTGATGTTCTTTGAAATATTGCAATTGTTTGCTTTTTGATTTAAAAGAACCTAACCCTTTTTTGGCTGCAATCTGTTGTGATACTTTGTCGTTTCGAATTTCGTTTCGATTTTGACACCCGTTATTTGTCCACAAATTGAACACATATATCAAATAGTTTTTCTTGCTAATTTAAAGGTTTACAGAGGCGTTCACATATCATTCAATCTAGAATTGGTGATGCGCGCTACTGAATTTAGTGCATTTAAATATTGTAAGTTACATTTTATTTTCATTCGAATGTTATATAATGTTAATGTGTTCTCATATGCAAATGAGTAGGCAAAGCTAGGCAAAATAGCGGCCGACCTATACATTTCGAATAGAATTGAATTTTCAATTGTTTGTCTCGATTCATTATGCGGTTCTTAATGCCGAATGCAGGGAAATGGAATTAAATGATAAGTGCACGACACCATGGATATGAATTTGGTTTGTGTGTATGTGTGTTTGTGTTTTAGCTCATTGGAATGTTCGACAAAAGGCATTAAACCTTTTCACACTCAAAATCAAACGTATTGCCACATTGTTTTCATTTCATACAAAAAAAAAAAAAACAACTCCAATGACCGTGTATAACATTTTCAATTCATTGTAAATTGGTTGCCCGGTCGTCAAGAGAAAAAAAAGAATTCGAATTAAAGTGTGTTAGGGTTAGCAGGTCGCTTGAAATTGCGACGTGAAAACAATTGCATTTATTATTTAGGGTTGTTTTGCTGTTCAGTTCGCGGACACGGTCTCATGATGATTTCTGTATTTTGACTTGTTTACCCGGCAATTTGGTTGAATATCATTGCACTACATTTCGAATGCAATAAGCGAGCAGTGGAGGTGTTTTCATTTATTTACATTTTATTTCAAGCGTTTTCATTTAGATGAAAAACTCTTCATAAAATGCCAAAATACTTCCCTAAAGTGTTTCGGAAAAGTGAAGATTCTTATCTGAAACGTTGTTAAATGGTTCGTCTGCACGCCTCAAGCAAAACACTATGCGGTTCCGTATTTTGCATATGCAAATGAAACATCGGCCCCAAAAAAATGTTATGCTGACACAAGGGAAAAACGTTATCTTTCGTCTGACACATGTTCTTCAATTTTATATATCATTTTTAGTTACAATTTTTCTAAATTACTAAGAGAGGTCGATGTGGTGTTATTGCCAACGTTCATTGCAATATTCATCCGTAAATGCAATTTATATGAAATTAAAAACGATGATAAATTGACATTATGCATAATAATATTTGAATAACAGAACCACTTGCACTATATCTAGAGTGGAAAGAGTAATTGGATCGTTAAATAAAATGATATGAATTCTGAAAAATGATGTGCTTTTACCAAGCAAAGAGTTTATGTCAGGAACACGTCAAAACCATTTCGGGAAATGTTCATTTCTGAGTCAGAAATACTTGTGATTCAAAAGTTTCACTTCACACTTCTGTAAAAAATCGATGTATAAGTATATATACATGAAAACCGACAAAACAATGAAGAAAGAAGTCCCGAAATAACATCACACAGCGGAACAATGCAGACAAATTAAATCGATATTTACGACTTTTGTTGCGGTATCAGACGAATTGTATTTGTCTTATCTTTCACAAAAACACAAACATTCACAAATACACACAGACCGTGAATCCATCAAAACCAATGATTGCTACCCGGCATTCGGTGCTTATTGAAGCGAAATTGACAAAGAACAATGCATAAGTAAATAAAACAAGTGGAAAAGCATAAGGCAACGAATTATGAACTTATTGTGTCTTGGTAATTCATCTGATATGCAATAGTCGGTTCAGTTTGGATTTTACGAAGCGAACAAAATCGACAAATAAAAGTGACTCACGTCTATCTGTTTATTTTCAATGCCATATATTAAGTTACATTGTTTTAATTGGATAATGTGTACTGTTATTGATAAAGGGTTCGTCAGTGTTGCAAATGCATCGATTATTTCATTCCGCATACTTGAACGTATTATTTACTCGATGGAAAATATCGTTTGATCAATTCAATCCTACTGGACATTGGTGCGCATTGCGAATCGTCAGACAATCAAATTATTTTCTAATCAGTGTAAATAGATTGCGATACTTGTATCATACTTGACAAATGTACATAAACCGGAAAAAGTAATTTGTTTCGTCATTTTCCTGGACAACAAGTTACAGTTGGCAAGTAATCAAATCAGCAAAAAGTTCACTGAACCAAATTGACTGAAGAAAAAAAAAAATTATCATTTGCGGATAGAAATGTGGAAATTGCAACAAACGAATAATCCAAAGCCGATGCGCAAACTCCTTCCACTTGTGTGAGTTCTGTTTTTGTAATACGAAACGATGACACACAGCGTATTATATGACATCATTCGTTTGCTTTAGGTTTCGTAATATGGTTTTTTCAACCGAATACACCTACAGACAGAATGAAAGAGGCAATCAAAATAGTAGTGCAACAAGATGCTTACGCTACGTTCATGCACAAACGAAATCTTATGCTAAACAAACTTATGCAGTTTAAAGCGTAAAATAGATTCACTTTGAAATTGTGAATAGAACAGAGAAAAAAAAAACGCGGAAAACTCATTTTCCAATTTCCATTCAAAAGAACCTCAAGTGTTTGTTTTAAACAAGTTTCAAAGGAACATCTTTATTCGAATTGAGATTGTTTGGAAGCGTGATATTTACTGCAATTTTTTTTAAATGTGTTTGTATCGTTAAAATCACGTTTTGGCGGCATCCTTTTCTTCTTTTTATGGGATTTGGCATACAAAGTGTGTGCATTGTGCATCAGTACATTTTATGTGCATTTCTTTCACAGTAAACTAGTTCATCTATAAATAAATGTCCTGTGGAAATTTAGAGCATGTCGATTTTCTTTCTTGGCTCCATAGCAATGTAGACGTGACCTGGCGATAATTACACTTATTTGAGTTTGGTTTGAAATTTGCCAAGCAATTTCTTCCTTCCACTTAGAGGTATTCCACAAAAATGCATACATTTTCTCCATTTCCACTCGATTCTCATGCCACTTAGCAATCAATATTTCAAGCACGCCAAAAACAACATATGATTGGAGCGTATGTATATCCTTATTCGTTTTTACGTCAATATTTTATTTCAGCTTCATTCGTTTTTTATTCACTTGTTTTTCCCATTTTGCTTTACTCGTTACTCGTTTTTACTTCAACAGTTATGATTCAACACATTTTTGCTTCACTATTCAATGACCATATAGTTTACCAAAAAGGGTATTCGTAATATGGAATGCATAATCGCAGAGTATGCGTCGTCCAATATAGACAAATAATTAAGTGACGCATAGCTGGAGCACAATGTAGGTCTGGATAATATAATTGTTTGAATTTTGTTATCAGTCTTTTAAGGAAATGTTCATTGTTTATCATACAAAAATATCCAAGGAATTTTGACTAATTATGTTTTGCTTGGAATGAAAAATTATTTATTATACAAAATTCAGAAACGAATGAACAGTTTCTGCGGATTTCGGTAACCCACGCCAAGTATTACTGGAAAAACTGTTTACATTATGAAATGGAGAACTTCAGTGAACAATAAAACGATTTATTTGAAACGTTGATACTGTCAACATTTATTCTCTTTTATTATTCAACAAATTGTAATTAAACCTTTTGAAAACAAATGAAAGAGTTTTATTCAATATTTATTGCAATCAGTTGAGGCATCAACTAGTCTCTCTTCTACTATTTTCTGTTTTCGTCTCTTTTTATGCTTTTTCTGCTGACTAAGTCATTGCTGATGATTCCCTCATTCCAATTAGAAATTCTGCCCATACGCCGCGCTTATTATTATAATTCTTCAAAGTGTTCCTTACATTTTCAATCATTTGCAATATTTCCGTTTGTTTCGTATGCACTTGAAGTAGAATTATTATTAAATTCTGAACAGTGCTTATTGGAATGGGTTGATTCGGTCGAATTTGTAAAAGATTGTCACATAACATAGTGGCTGCTTTCATATATGTATTCAAAGATGTTTTTGATTCATTTAATGCTTTTATCGATTTTATGTCTTTGTGAAATTGTTCATTCAATTCAAAATAGATTTTTTCCATAGATTTCACCTCATTTTCAATTCGATGCAAATATTTTATATCTGTAGATTTCTGATCCCATTGTTCAAACGACTTATTGAAATTCTCAATAATTTCTCCAGGTGATTTGATATACATTTCTGTACAAATATCGGCATATAATTTTATCATTTTTACAGTTTCTTTATTCACTTGATTGATAACATTGCGAACCATTTTTCGTGCATTTCCCTTTTTGATTTCCATTGTGGCTGGTATTTTTTCTAACAAAAGATCACTTTTGTCATCATCCATCAGTAGATCCAAACGGACTAGAAACAAAGGTTTAATAGTTTCAATGTCTTCCGAAATTTGAAGCATGAAATCTAAATCGGGTTCAATTTCAACTCTGTGCTCAAATGCCTTGGTGTAAAATTTGTCCAATAACACGTCAAAGGTAATGTATGAAGAATTAAAATTCGTAATTTTTGGTAATCTTCTCATTCCGATTAAAAACTCTGCCCATATGACACGCTGCATATTAAATTCCTTTAAAATTTTCTTCACATTTTCAAGCAATTGCAATAATTCCGTTTGTTTCGTACGAACGATAAATGTTATAACAGTTATCTGCTCAACGATGTTCTGTGCTATGGTTTCGTTTGATGGAATTTGTAAAAATGCATTATACAATGAATTAGCTGCATCCATGATTGAATCCAATGATTTACTAGAAAATTTCGTGTCATTTATCATCTTTACCTGTTCGATAAACTGTTTATTTAAAACGTGAAATGTTTTATCCATCAATTTTAAACCTTTTTCAACGCGTTGAAAATGTTTTTTGTTAATGGGTTTCCCATACCATTGTTTAAATGACTCATCAAAATGTTCATTGATTTCATCAGGTGATTTGATATACAATTCCATGCAAATGTCTGCATATACTTTCTTCAGTTTAACCGCTTCGAGATTACTATGATGTAATAGGCTGCGCAACATTTTTCGAGCATTTGTCTTTTTGATTTCCATTTTCGCTGGAATTTTTTCCACTGCAAGATCACCTTTGTCATCGTCCATTATGGGATCTGCATGAGCCAGGAACATTGGGCGAATCTCATCAATGTTTGTGGCTATTTTGAGCATGAAATTTAACTTTGGCTCCAGTTTTATGCCTCTTTCAGCCGCTTTAGCGTAAAATTTTTCAAGCAACATGGAAAAAGTTAAAGACTCTTCGCATTGCACGAGCTTTATGGAAAATTACGTTGAAATGTAAAAATAGAAGGTAAATAATGCTCTTTAAAATTTCCACAAACCTGAATTAAAAGAATGAACAGTGCCACAAATGAAAACAACTTCATTGTACTTCTCTAAAAACGTCTGTTTCGAATAGAGACTAACAAACAATTCGTCAATAAGGTTTGCAAGGCTTCATAATATACACATTTTATACGGGTGACAAATAAGTTCATTATAATGTCGAAAATACGGAATCTATATTGCAAAGTTGCTTTGAAACTAGTCTGAAATATTACGTCACCATTCATATTGAATGTAAATTTATTGCTAATTAGATACTTATTATTTCATGTAATTAAAATGTATGAGTGAAAATAAATTACTAAGAAATCATCTCATTAAAGTATGAAAAAAAACTAATTTTCATAATTTTCATTGAAATTATTTATTTTGAAATGAAAATTCAGGCTATTGATGTAAAAAAAATAATGTGGGAGAATTTTCATCAATTTTCAACAGAATTAATTTATTTGATATTTGCTCCCGATGAGTCTTTTAATCCAATCAAAAATTCCGCCCAAACACTTCGTTGCTTGTTATATTTTACCAAAATTTTTCGCACATTCTCAAGCATTTCCAATAGTTCGTTTTGTTTTTTATGGACTTGACATAATGTTAAAATTATGTTTTGAACAATGCTTATTGAAATTGGCTGTTTGTTTGAGATTTTCAAAAAGTTGTCACATAATGAATTCGCTATTTTCCTACATGATTCCAAAGATGTATTCGACACCTTTGCCGCATTAATTGCATTTACTTCCTTGTGAAATTCATCATTGAATCCAAGATAGATTTTTTCCATTGATTTTAATTCACTTTGTACACGTTGCAAATGTTTTTGATCATTCGCTTTCTGATCCCATTGTTTAAACAATTCTTCAAAATTTTCATTGATTTCTATAGGTGATTTGATGTATAGTTCATTAGAGATATCTCCATATAGCATCTTTATTTTAACCACTTGTTTGTTTATGTGATGAAACATACTGCGCACCATTTTTTTAGCATTTTTCTTATTGATTTCCATATTTGGTGGAACTTTTTCAGCCAAAAGATCACTTTTTTCAGTTTTCATCAAAAAATCTATGTCACTCTGGAATACAGGCCAAATATTTTTCATGTTATCAGAAATTTGAAGCATGAAATCTAAATCTGGTTCGATTTCGATTTTTTTATCAAATGCTTTGCCATACAATTTGTCCAATATTACTGAAAAAGTGATATCAGTTGAATCGTGAATCATTGGCAGTCGCCTCATTTCAATTAAATATTCTGCCCAAATGACGCGCTGTTTATTATATTCTATCATTATGGCTTTCACATTCTCTAATATATCTAATAATTCGCATTGCTTTGTATGCACGATAAGTGTCATAATAACAACTTTCTCAATCTCATCGGTTGTTACTGATGATTTTTTTATGATATTTTTGTACAATAAATTCGCTGTTGCCATGTAAGACTCTAAAGATTCACTATAGACTTTTGTCTCTTTTATTGCATCCAAATGCTGTTTGAATTGTTTATTAAAATTTTGAAATTGTATTTGCATCGATTTCAATCCTTTCTCGACGCGTTGGTAGTGTTTCTTGTTAATGGGTTTTGCATTCCATTTTTTGAAAGAGTCAAAAAAATTTTCATCAATTTCATCAGGTGAATTCACATAAATTTCCATACAAATATCTGCATATACTGATTTCAATTTGATTACGTTCTTATTTATATGATGAAACATACTGCGAATAGTTTTACGAGCATTGTGCTTGTTTAATTTCATTGTTTCTGGAATTTTTTTCGACACAAGTTCCCTTTCTTCATGTACCAATAGGGAATCTACAGTTACTTGGAACATTGGACGGATTTTATCGATATCCTTGGAAATATTAAGCATGAAATCCAACTTTGAATTCATTTTTACTCCAGCCTTAGATGCTTTGGAATAAAATGTTTGCAGTAATTCGGAGAAAGAGACTGATTGAACGCTATACGCTAACTTGATTGCGAAAAATTGTAGAAAAAAATTATCAAAATATAGCCGTTTTTACTTTGAATGATAAAAGAATACATACCCGAAGTAGCAATGAAAGTAAAAGTGTCAAAAATAAGAATAACTTCATTATTCTTCACTTGATAGATGTATTTTGAATGAAAATTCACAAAAAATTCAGTGCCAAGGATAGTAAAGAGTTTATATACATTTTTGTATGCGATAAAAAGTTGCTAAATTTGAAAATTAGTTCATTGCACACAAACACAAAAGAATGTGGAATTCACATTGCGAATTACATTTTAAAATAAAACTCGTCTAATTAATCAGCTTACTGTATGTAACGAATACCAATTCACAACATTCATTAACGCAAAAATAATACGAAAGTATTTTATGTTGTTTCTTATGAATATTTCCAGTAGTGATACCTTGCTATAAGTGTATCTCATCAATATTTACAATATATAATTGAAAATTTAACTTTAATCGTTAATAGTGATCATTGAAAACAAAAAAAAAACAATCTTTGTTCTATTTGCCCTTCAAAACATTTTTGTCCTGATTTTACCAGAGATTTTTTCATTTTCGTCACTTCGGAATGACGTGGAAGAATCAAACATTGAATTTCGTGAATTTCGATAGATATTTAGCCGAACTCAGCTGTAAATATCAAATATTTAATGTAGCATTCCGTCCATATATTCCTCTCTTTCAGAAGGGATTCCCGCCGGGGAATGAACGCATACATACCGAATGAATGTATGAAGGGAAACCAGATGTACGTTATTACATAGAGTTAAAATTCAATGTCTGGGAACTTCCCTCCTGAGAACAAATGTTGAATATTTTACTGACTGATTGCAGGTGTATTTTTAGTCAGTAATAAAACGAAGGTTATTTTGATTATTTTAATTTGTTTATTGCCTTAATGAATTTCCCAATGAATCGAACCTACTCAAAATTCAATTTACGCAATTCTTAAACGTTTCAAATGGTTTTTATTAAATTATCTGCAGCAATCGATTCAATGAATTATTATCAATATTTGCACTTATCTTAATGAGGCACAAACATAACTGCAATAAATGAGTCATTTCAGTGGAAAATGTCGTTTGAGCTCAAGCTCAATCTTGATTACCTAAATTTTCAGTAGAAATATTCGTACATCATTAGCTAAGATTCAAAGTTCAACAAAATTATTTTTCGTTACGAAATGTCTATGAAATGTCACAAAATCCGATGTCTATGTATTCAATGAGCAAGTACTTTTAACGGTAGTTTGTCGCACTTGTTTCATGTTCTTATGAGCATTCACCTTGAACAATCGTTGAAAAACGCTTGATCGTAACTACAAATCATTATGAATGAGTTTTTTTTTTTATTGCACATTAAGAAGTGAACAATGAACATAGTCAGGAGCCATTGCATATTTGCGTTGCAGAATACAAAATTGTTACATGTATGTTACAGATGACAAAAGCATGACTCGAATTATATTCTGATGGTAATGACATTGTGATTTTAAAAGTTGGGCCTTGGTCTATGTTATAATCGACAGATTTTTATCACACCAGGTTGCCGGTTGTTACTGCTTTATTACCTGTACGTACATCGGCGTATAAATGTGACACTATTTTAGAATGGCTTTGCCATAATATGGTTTAGATGGATTTTGACGAACGGATATACGGTGTAATTTCAGTGAATTTTAGACTGAATGCGTAAAATGTTGAATGAACATGTTCATTGTTGGCACAAAACGATGATGATATAACAATGTGTAAACCTTGAACAATACGTGTTTACTCAGCTTATCATTGACACATTGTCACATTTGCACCATGCACGTGTTTTTCTGTATATTTTTCAATGTGTGTACGTGAATAATGAGAACCAAATTGACATAGATAAATAATGATTTTTTTTCTCTGTTTTTTCACAATGATTCGTTGTTGCTTGCATCAAAATTTTATTTATTATTGTGAAAAAAAAAAAAACAATGTCACAAGTCTCATGTTCTTCACTTTTTTACTGGCTAATCGCTCTTTGTGACATTTCAATCGATTTTTTTTTTTCATTTTTTTTTTTTGCTTTCGGCGTCGTCGTTTTCAATTATATCGTGAAACTTTCATGGCCGATCCCATCTAATTTGCTTTGAATAGTGTTGCTTTTTTATTGCTTTTTAAAATAGAATCATTTTGATCAACTCAGCGGAATCAATTACACTGAATTGCATGAAATGATGATATCAGCCGCCCATTGATACCGTCTTTGTTCAATAGCTTTGAATGCCATCGATTGTAACTGTTTGCAATGCATCGAAGGGAAGCATTCAACTAGATTCAATGAGATTATAAAATACACAAAAAAAAAGTTCGACAATTAGTTTCTCAATAGAGACGATTGTTCATTTTTGTTTCATTCAACTTTTGATTTATTGTATTTTGAATTTTCTACATGATTCCGGATCAAACTAATCGCAGCACATTGTTTGTGGGTCGAATCCATTATCGATATGCATTTTCCAGTTGAATAAAATTCAATTTTTCTGTTTTCATCCTATATCGACGACATCAATTAACAGTTCGTTAAAGGAACGGTTAAGCTATTTGTTCATTTAATAATCTTGGCTCAAAATTAATCGACAATTTTTCGGAATGAAATGTTCATGTTTTTCCGTCATCAGTTTAAAGTGCATAAATCAATAAAACAATTTGACGCAGTTAAATTAGCTTTTGTGCTTCCTACACACACGGCCCATACAATGTTTTACAACAGTAGTTTGTTGGAGTTTTATGATGTCGATTTCATGAAAAAAAACTATCAATTTTCGATTCAATAAACGCTATTCATTGATGTTGAAGTGTTTCAATTTCTATTGATCTTTGAAAAGTTTCTATAGATGTTGGTGACGACACTTTTATTGTTCCAACTATTTCCAGCAGTGGAAATTATGGGTCTCAATCTTATACATCCCGAATTGGAATTGTTCGTCGTTACACATATCAATCGTACTCGTTCACATAACGTATGGCACTCAATGTGAGACGAATGAATAGCGATAAATCACTGTCAATAGTGGCTGCTTTCAGCTTCGTACACATTTAACCGGACCGATATTTCTTTTTTATTCGCAACATGACTTTGGGCATCATAAATTATATTGTATAGTTTTGTAGCTGAGTTTTAATTTTTTGCGTTGCCGCATGACTCTTCTCTCTATTCATTTCATTGAATCTCGCCCATAAATAAATTTGATGGTATTATAAAAAGTATTGGAATTAATTTTCTATTATTCTCCATCAAATGAATTATTGAAATCGTGCAAATGTGGCAAACTCATCAAAAGTCATAAATGAATTTTTGGCACTTTTCAAAATACGAAAGAGAGTTGTTATGTTTTAAATATCGCCAAAAGCGTTTCAATGATTATTTTGTCTTGAGGCACAATCTTATAAAAACTAAAGTCCAAAAATTGAAATCTATTTTTGCATTTCACTTTTATACTAATGTGGTCATTTGATGTTCATGATTTCCATTTCTCTTTGAACGTTCAACATTTATTCGATTATCACAGTCAGTCGGCAAATTGTCGGCATTTCAAACAAATCGATGCTGACATTTAAATACTTTTACTTTTCCGCAATCTTTTATTCAGAACGCATGAGGGTTCACGCATAGGAAATGAATAAAATAGAGAAAAAAAAGCACATACGTACTCGATCGGTCTACAAAAATTGGTTGACATACGTGCCGATGCCGTAATCCAATCGAAGCAAACCACTGTGAATCATCGTGTTTTATTTTTGTTTACATTTTTACACTCCGTGATCTTGTACGTTTATTTTGTTTTTATTGTTTTGGTTTATGTTTTATGTTTTTTTCCCTTTTTTACTCTTGCATTGTCGTTGTCTTCATCGCCCTCTCTTTCTCCCATTCTCTCTCTCTCTCTCTTTCTCTCTCTCTATTTCTCTTCTTCCTTTCTCTCTCTCGCTCTTCTTCCTCGTTCCTTGTCTTCTGGGCTCGTTCACTCTTTCACAAACAGGAACGCATACGCAATCCGAATGCCCACACAGAGCAACAACGGCATCAACAGAGCAATAGGTAGAGTCATGCAAAACTCTTTGTAAATAAGTTTGAAGAGCGCAATACGTTCGCTATGCGTCGTTTAATATTGTCTGCTTGAACGAGTGACAGTTTGTTTATTGTTACCTTTTCCGAATGTGTATGTTGACTATGAATCACGTTTCTTCCTCATTACTATGCGTAATGTGTGTTCATTTAAAGTGTCGGTGCGAGTGTACAAAAAAAACATACACCCATTGACAACAAAACAGTTAATTAATTGAAAAAAAAAAAAAAATATATAAATATATATGAGAGACGTGCCAATTTTTTAGTAGACTTTTTCATACCCACATTATTTGGACGTCAATTTTAAGCTTCGATTTCTCATCATTGTACGCGAAATTGTTTTTTTTCGGACGTCTAAAAATATGAATCGCCTGCATAGCACATGATTGTTAAAAACATTTTCTTTTTTTTTTCTCACTAGTTACGCTTCACTGCCTCACTCGCACAGTTAATGATAAGGTATTTTTAATTTTCATTTCAACAACTATTGAAAATAATTACTTGAGTTTGTGTATTGTTTTAAAATATGACACACATTTTTATAGAATAAAAGAAAAAAAAAAATACAGAGTGTGGATCCAGCATTGAGCACGCACCCATTCGCAAATGGGTTTTAAAGTATAGACTAAAATTGTGTCGCGATTTCACACGAATACATGTTCGATGTGTGGTTTACGTTGTGCTGCAAATTGCTCAACAGTTCGTAGAAACTGATTGATTTTGAATAGTATAGAATAAGTGGTTAACCTTGTTGTAATTCAATCTAGTTGAAATAATCATTTATTTTGCTCCATTCTTCCCAACACTTTTTCGCAAAATGGAAGTTTTCAAGTGCTGTTGAAATTATGACCAAAGATTATGGTTTTGCGCCAAATTGATTGTCGAAAATTATTATGTACGAATCACTGAATGCCTAACTGAATGTAGAGTGCTATTGTTTTGTAATCATTTATTTTCATCACAACTTACGTTGACATTGAATTACACCCCAATCAATTTCTAATTAAATTTCATATTTTCCATACAAATTCATTTAACCGGCTGTGATGCGATAAAATGTTTCAACAACTAATTTTATGAAAATATACTTTGCTGTTAACATGCTCGTATCATGGACTCGATTTTATGAGTTATATTTAGTAAATTACCACCTGCTTTGCGTTCGAATATATAAAATTCTTCGACTAAAATATAGAAACAGCAAGCAGTAAAGGAAGATTCTAATTTGTAGTATTTTTAGGAGATATTCATTGTAGAACATTTTTTTGAATATCAATGAATGAACGTTATATGATTCATTCAGGATGACTTATTTTGAAACTCAAAACCGCACGAAAGTAGAACAAACTATGAACAAAAGCATTTCTATTCGCTTTTCTATTTTGAATTTAATTGACCAAAAGTCGATGATAAACTATATTTTAGTTTGTCATCTCTTGTGTTCAGTCTGTACATTAATTAAATACAAATTAATTAAATGCGAACTTTCAGTGATGTTAATTAATTACGATTTAATTTTGAACATTGTTCTATAACGAGCGATTCATATGTAATTTTAAACACAATGCCCAAAGTTAATTTTAATATCAATTGAAACAATTCAATAATTTGCTTGAATTTGATCAAAATGATATATAAACTGGAATCAAATTAATTTCAAATCGCTTTCTCGGCTTTTGCACAAGAGATTGCATTTCGTATTTTTCTTCTACTCAATAACTTAACCTTAAATTTCACATTTTTATGTAATTTTGATTTACAATTAGCTATTGAATGTCTTTTTAAAAATGTAGACTTATTAGCAAAACAAAGAACCAACCATTTTCCAATAGAAACCAATGTCTTTCTTAACGAATTTCTGAAAGATGTACTCTGTTTCATAAGCTGGAACAAGTAATTTACTATCTGCGTCGATCTGGAAACAAAGTTCTATTTCATGACTACAATCAAATGTTTGTTCGAAATGCGATACCACAATGTAGTTTTACTTTGGTTCCATCGAATGGTTACCATTACCATGCGTATTCGTTGGCAGCTTCATTACATTTTATAAGAATGACTTCTTTATTTGCCATTCAAATTACAAGTTCAATTCTACAGTTGATGAATAATCTTCAAGGTCAAATGACCAAACAAAAAGCGCAATTCATTGAAAATAACACGTGGACTGACTTAATGGTAAACAAAAATAATCACTGATTCATTTTTATGAACCTTTTAATATTTGCTTTGGAATGGTTCACATAGCAATTGACACCGTGCCGATAGACTTGCCATTTTGGGCTGCAAGTCATGAAAAATACAAAAAAAATCAAACATATAGAATTAGATCACCATTTGAGTACACACAGAACGACAAAATTGATATTCAACTGTTTTTTACTTCCCATGTATTTTTTCCTCGGTCGGGCAAATTAAATTGTTATGACCGGGGAAAAATGAGCCATTTAACTTCCCTGACTGCTTTTTGTCGCGCATGAATGCATATTGAAGCACACCTTTTTGAAGGAACGCATTTCACTTGAAATTCAGTTAATGCTAGTTTCAAATCAACTGAATTATATAAACTAGCATTTAAACATTGTTCTTGCGGTGTTTCAAGGTGTTTCGTGACTATGAACATTAGGAATTGCATGTCACACGAGGGAAACTGAACTCAACCAAGCAATATAAATCAAACAAAAATATCGATTTAAAGTAATGTTGACATTGTTCAACAATATGCAATACGGTTAACGCATGGTTCTCTTCAAAAACGCATCGTCCTGCTTAATTTTCAATTAGTCAGTTAACCAAGCATTGGCAAAATGGTAAATGGTGTGCTTGATTTTTGATATTGTTAACACCACATACTTTTAATAGGAATGGAGTTTTTTTATCAGCAACTGAATTAATGGAATGCGAACAAAAGTTCTGTTAACAGATTCTCTAAATGAATTACTTAAAATTCGTTTGCAATCAGTTATTAAAAATTCTGCATATTATTTCATTGAGACTTGACACATTCAACTGAAATAGTCATAATTTAATTCATCAAATGAATATATTCTATTGCATGCGTGCATTCAATTTAATAATTTACTATCGTAAATTTGATTAAAACGTTGACACATTTTATCGCTGAAAAAAAAAGAACATTTGGAGGCGGATTGTCTCACTTCCAACCGCGATATGCGCAGTTGAAAAATATTCAATTAGTAAGTTAAAAATGGATAAAATAAGAAATTCGTTGTCGTAAAACCTTTGATTTTAGTGAATTATTATTAGAATGAAAATGCATTTTCATTAAATCATTTCGACATTTACGGTTTTACGCCTTTGGAGAAAAAGGAGAGAAAAATACACAAAAAACACGATTGTAAATCTGTCTATTTTGAGGTTGAATTCTCCAGAGTGAGTGATTTTCTCGCTAAACAGACATCGTTCAATCCAAATTGAGCAGGCTTAATTGGTCATATTTTTAACAGCAAGACGATGCCACGTAACAGTCGTTGTATCCGGAAAATTTATTGACATGGATCTAATAAAAAAAATCTTACGACACACTAAATTATCATATTTGTGTTTGTATCTTCGGTATGCATCGTAAGCCATTCAATGGATTTACTCTAATCCGGACAGACATGACCCATTAATGATGCTTTTGAACTCAAATAAAAATCTATTTTCTGCACCGAAATACAAAATTGCTCTAGAATTTTATGTAAATGATGAAAAATGAAAGCAAATTGCACTTTTTTCCCTTCATCTTCATTCGGAATATAATAAGTTTCATATCGTTTTTGCTTCTCAGTGAGAGGCAACTTTCGCAACGAGAAAAAGTCTTGTCGATCATTCAACAAGTCTCTCAATTTCTTTTTTGTTCTGTTTTTTCACTGAAATATGGCAACTAATCGCGACACATACGCGCTAATATCGCATTTAATATTCACATTCGACAGATACGTTCTAAATTATTTACTACATTTTGATTGCATCAGAAAAACACGCATAACATTTTGTTGACCCAATTTACTTGCTTCGAAATGATCGAAAGTGAGAGAGGAAGAACGGGAGCGAAAGAGAAAACAAAAACAAGAGCAGAAGAGCGAGTGAAAAAGCGAAAGAGAACAAGAGAATTGGTGTTTTATTTTAATTTATTTGCTAAGACTGGTTCAAATGATTTGGCTGATTTGTTTGAAATCATTCAAGCGCATCAAACGACCCGTCGAATCTCAAATGTAAACAAATTCCGCACAAATATATTTCTCTCTCTCTCTCTCTTTTTCCCTTTTTCCCATTTTCTCAATTTTAATTATAGAATTTTGTATCGAATTTCGACTCCCTTTGGCTGCTACAAAAAACCGATGGGATAATAAAACATTGTTGGAATTTGGTCGCATAATGCACTCAACATTCCATTCTAATGTAATAACATCGCGTTTTACTAATTCGTGAACATGAAACTGAATTGCATAGCGTGAAATGTGCACCGGGAAAAAACCATCGTTAAAATTCCGAATGAAGAAAACGGTTTTTTATTAATATTCACTTGAGTTATTTGTAGTACATTGAAATTCACTGGGTCTTGAAGCTCAGATTCACTTTGCGGTCTCAATTCACTAGTTTCTCATAGTATCTATTAGTTGTTGTTTTTTTTTTTTATCTCGAGGCAGAAATCATCGACACTCGATATCCACAACTCGCCACTGTGTTGCTTGTGCTTACTTAAAATCAAATAAAAACATTTCACTTCGATTCGTTTATTTTTCATATTTGCGCAATGCATCGCTATTTGTTTGGGTGGTGGAGATATCACGGCCAAATTTGCGCATACACTTTCGATTTCAATTGCATTAGAATTGCGTGGCAAAACTTTGAACTAGCGACATTCCGATGACTTCTTTTACCATATATGGTACTATAGTTAACTACAGTTTCAATTATCTGCGCGAGTCTAGAACGATTTAAGTGTGTGTAGGTAATTGAAACCATAAATTTAACCGTCAAAACCTAGGGTTGAATTAATATATCTTAACCAAGTCAATGATGAAATGGAAATTTTCTTCGACCTGCTATTTAAGATTTTATGCGATCATTTCATCATGTAGAAATGGCAAGTGTTTATAATAGCAATAAAAATGAATACTCAAGCAAGTGAATATTTTGACACACATGCTGAGTTTATTTGTTGTTCACTGAGAGAGTGAAATTCCTGAGTAAATCACGCCAAAGCATTGAAGTCCAGCTGATTTTTTCTTTTTCATTGTAATGCAATGTAAACACATGCCCATTTCAGTCGACGGAAAAATTAATCGTCTGTTTGAATTTGTTTACAATGTAATGCTATACACTATGGGCGCTTTAATGAAATGTTGACGAGAAAGTTCAAAAACATAGTTTACCGTAAACGAAGCACTTCTTTTCATTTATCTATATTTAGATAGCGTGTGCAGTGTGCACCCATAGAAAAGAAATTTGAATTATGGCGCTTAAACCAGATGCGGCCGTGATATTGTTTCATCAGCACTAAAACCGCACAGATAATGCTCTTTCAGCAAGAATTGAGAGAAAATGATAATAACATAGCGGAATTGTTTTGCATATGGAGTCCATATCAAATCAATATTTATGCTTTCATTATATGCACTTATGTCGACCAAGTTGGATTTGTTTCACAATTCAAAAATTAATCATCTTCGGTTCATTTCATTTCATCTTATTGCATCTCAACTCCTCTTGTCTAATGAATTGAATGAGATTAGATTTCAAAATAAACCAAACGAATTTCTCTTGAAATATTGAAAATCGATCGATTATTTTCGAAGAAATTTCTTGCTTTTACGAATTTCTTCAAATTACATATACATTGATTTCAATGGAAAAAACATTGATTATGTCATTGGTTATGAGAATGCATTGTACAGTAAAAATTTATTGCTGTCACGTTCCTTAGTCCCTTTTTAATATTCTTGTCGTTAGAGAGTTGTGTGAACCCTGAATAAAGAATAAAACAAAAGCAATACAATAATCAAAATATATTTATCGAATTTGTTTGTCTCTTTTCGAAACAAAATGAATTACACAGGTTTAATCGAACGACACATAGATACGTAACAAAACATGGCAACGTTTGAGTCTCGTATGCAACCTCCCCAACATCCACCACCGCCGCCGCCACCAAAACCAAAATCAAAATCGACAAATCACAATTCATATGAAAATAACTATGTCAGTAGTCAAGTAAGCTACAAACAGAACGGTAACGGTAATCATAATTCGGTGCCACCGCTCGAGGAGGAAAAAGTCGTGATGACACCAAAAGGAAAAACATCAAATTCTACAGTTATTTTAATTGAACGTAAATTGATTGACAATATCAATGAACGTCAACATGTTGCTGGTGGTGATCATACGGGCATTATAATTAACAAAGACACAGCCAATGGACAATCAAAATCACAATTATCACAAGCACAATTGTGCCTTGAATTTCGTGTATTTTTGGTAAGTGGCAATACAGGGCAGCACTCGCAAGAGGCGCGTACACTTCGTTTTTGGTTTCGTTCATGGATTACAAATGAAGAAAAACAAGCACATGTCGCACAAGATTTCTTCCGTGAATTGGTCAGTCCAAAAGAATTTCCAAGAGGTAAAATTCATCTCCCTTTTTTATATTAAACTCATTAAAACGAGAGATACGTGTTGATATCGCTTCAGATTATGTTGGATTCATTAAGAAAATTATGAAATTGCTGCAAAAGGGCTACAATGAAATTCAAGCGCTAGAAGTGGAACTTCGTATCTTAGAACAAACATCAGCACCACCATCACGACCACGTGAGTACAATTTCAACAAACTTTCGACTTTGTAAAATTTTCTCTTAAATCTCTCTCTCTCTCTCTCCATTCTTTCCATTTTCAACATGAATTTGTTTTTTTTTTTTCAATTGAACATGAAATACTTTTTTCATTTTATCACTTAATTTGATCACATGACAAAAAAAAAAATCCGTTAAACTTGTAATGAACAAACGAAAAAATGTGTACACAAAAATTTAGCAAGAGAAGGCCATTTGATTTATTGTTATGGCGATTGTGAGCGTAAATATGAAGAGGCAATGGACGCGTTGCGTGAATCTCGAACAGGTGACGTGATGAAAGATATCTGGTTGGATGTTTATAACACGCAATCAAACCGAATTGCAACTAAATCGACTAATGAACGAAACAAACGATAACATTTTCATTGTATTTTGAGTATGCAAAATAAACAATCCACAAATTACATCTGTAATCTTTAATCCTCCTCATTTTGTCTAGTTTAGTTTGTTTATTTTTTTCTCTTTTGCTTTCACTAACTTTTCGAGGTTAATTGATGAAAATGAGATAAATTGAAGCATTTTCGCCAAAAATAAAAAAAAAAAAAAAAAAAATATCATGCAATTTATAGCATCAAGATAATCACATTCAATGTCACATTGACAATGTTGCTATGGAATTTCAATATTTCAAATGAACTTTATTGTCTCTGGGCAATTCCATTTTATTTTTTTTTTTGAAAATTTCGTCCATTCCATTTCAAAATAATAATTTATCTGAATCGTTAATAGAATTATTAGAGCTTTTGTTATTCTTCCACTTGATCTCATGTCACTTCTGAAATTGAAAATTTTTATTTTCACATTTTGATGAATTTAAGCATTGCATGAATGTTTTTGGCATATTGAAATGTGTGTGCTTCATCCGTTTGTGCTAGATATTGTGTTGTCATACTTAAATTTGTTTGATCAATATTTGTAATTATTGCCAGTTTCGGTTATACAACTTATGATTGCTTTTGGTCGATCTTATTTATATAAACTAATACCAACTTCTAAATCATTGAATTGAAATAAAAACAAACGTCTTTTATGATTATCATGTGCGCGCGTTTGCATCACATTGCAAATATTAAATTCTAATATCCATTCGTTTGTCTTATTTTACTAATTTTGCTTTGCATGTGAAAGTCAAATCGATTTCATACAAAAACCGATTCATATCAACTGTCACTAATCACATTTGTCGAATGATGGTTTTGTGATAAAAATCGGTGTTTTGTCATTGTGACAATGCAATTGTGAAAATCAAATAATTTGAACTTTTCTTTTCTTGCTAAAACCGAAATTTGATTATGAGACATGTGTTACCATATAATATTGTTTCGTGTTGCTCGGCACTTAGTTTCATTCATTTGTCTAACATGTCTTTATGTTTTATTTACAGTTTCATTTGAAGATTCACAATACGAAGTAGTGCCATTGACCGCTGAAAAGGTGCTGGAATTCATTGAACAAGCTTATCCAAATCCAATTACACCGGAAGATTTAGCACGGTATGAATGAAATTAGCCTTTTGGTTTTGATTGAATAATTGCGAGTGTAATAATATGTGTTTGTGTTTTGATAGAAATCATGGCTGGTCCGAGGAGGAAGTGCTTCAAATTATGCTATCACTTCAAAGCCGTGGTATTATCAAAGCCATGGAATTCAATTCATTTACACGTATCCATCATGAAGACACGGAAATTAAGGTCTGTTTATACACTTTATTTATAAATCCAATTATAGTTGGATGATAATGATAATGAAATTTACCACATTAGGTTGTCAAGCAAATGCCAACCATCGCATCGAATAAGCAACCAACCATTGCTATTATCACCGCACAATATTGTGAAAAATTAGCGGTTGATGCAATGTTAGAAAATAAAGAAACATTTGTACGGTATACGACAGTCGGTAAGTTTGGATTTAATGTTACATCCAATTTTGGGAGTATTTTGATTTTGATGAAAGTTTTATTTATTAATACAATAAGCAGTTTAAAATTGTTAATTTTGATTTAATGTAATTAACCGAAATGTATTAGATTAATTTGTAAGAAAATCGGTTTCAATTAAAATTTTACAGTAAATATTGGGCAAATTATTTGAATTTATGCTTATTGGCTTTTAAAATATTATTATGAATAATTTTATTATCGATATTATATTGCATGACTCCAGGGTTTAATCATTTTTTTCTTTCTCTCTCTCTCTCTCTCTCTCTCTCTCTTTATTTCTATCTTTTTTTTATCTCTTTCTACTTGAAATAATATTAAAACCCAACTGTTATTTTACTAAACCAAAACAAAAAATTTGACTACCAAACAAACATACTGTTTGATTGAAAACTGGATTTTCGACAAAAACGAATGAAACAAATATACAGGAAGTTCTCCTGAAAAAGACCTAACCAACGGTTATCACTCGCAGATGACGAAGAGTAAACGATTCGGTAAGGATACATTTTCACATGAAATCACAATTTATGTCGCACCCCACCCACATTCGCTACGACCAAATATCAATATTATTTGTGTGTTCATTGTGTTGCCATAATAAGACCTTTTGTTTTTTTTACAAATTCATTGACATTTTAATAATAATTTTTTCTTTTTGGCAAACAATTTAGTTTCGAATTTTTTTTTTTTCATTTCGTGATAAATGGAACGACTCAAAAAACGACTTGACATTCAAACGAAACAAAGACATATTTCAGATAATTTCATAACTTGTTTTCCCTATTGATGATTTAATTTTATAGTTTTAAACTTTAACTTTTTTGCTTATCATTTCGCTTGTTTTGGGTTAAATTACATCTGTCATTGGTCATGGTGAAAGTTTAATAATATTTGTTATATGTAGGGTTCATTAGAATTGTTCGATTTGTATACAGGCAATAACTTGAACAAGTGTCACAGGCAGTGTGACTCACATCAATGTGGTCATTAGCATCACAATTGCATGCTCTTCTTATGTGTGTACAAAATTGACACTTCTAATGACCTCTCTCAATTTGGTAGTCTCTTTTGGTTTTTATATATTGAACTTATTACAGGCGAATCAAATGTATACACATTGGGTAATATCGGTGCTCATCGTATTGTTAGCACAAAATTACCATCAGTTGGAAGTACACGTGAAGCAATGACTGCAACTGGAAATACAACCACACGCTTATTGGGAACATTCCAAAAAGTTGACTACGTATTTATTGTTGGTGTAGCCGGTGGTATTCCACATTATACTGACTTCAAAAAACACGTTCGACTTGGAGACGTTGTTATTTCACATATTGACCAAAATCGTTTGTTCAATGGGTAAGTTAAGTTCCTTCAGATATTGCTTTTTCTTAACTAATTCTAAGAAAATTGCAACATTTTTTTCTCAAAATGCTCTAAACAGAAAAATGAGAATACTTTGTTGAGGATATTTATTCATGAAAATATTCGTATTTTCAGAAACACAAGCGAAAAGCCAAGTATTTATTTCTACAATGGTGGTGACGAGCAAGGGACTCGCCGTTATTATCCAGTGAACGCATGCTTACAAGAAATTTCCAAACATCTAGTACATGCATCAGATGGAAAACGACCATGGGATGGATACATTAAAGAAGGTCTTCAGCACTTACAAGTGAGTATTCGATGTGGACTCATTGCCTCTAAAAGATTACGAAATATATTTGTTCTTTTCTAACATTGTCTTGAATAAAGTCTTTGAAATTCTATTTTTCTTTTAAATTATGAAAAGCATGAATAATAAATATTTTTTTCTTCACATTCTTAAATTGCAGGAACGAACAGAAAATGATTTCACACGGCCAGCTGCAAATACAGACAAACTGTACATGAATATTGGCAATGGTGAAGTCATTGAAGTGCAACATCCACAGCCAACAGACAGCGTTGATGGATACGGTGTAAATCGTTTACATTTGGGTCCAATTGGATCCGGCAAAGAGATTGTTCGATCCGAGCAGGAGCGTATTGAATTTGCCAGAGCACACGGTTTGTTAGCCACTGATGTTGAAATGAGCTCCGTATTGGACAGTATCATTGGAAATTGTCGTGATAGTTTCATTTTAGTCAAAGGTACCACATTCGACACTATTTGACCTCATGCCAACTTTTATTGATCCATGTGTTTTGTTTTTTTTTTATTTCATTTAAATAGGTATATCCGACTACAAAGATGGTATTACAAGTAAAAAATGGCAAAATTATGCATCACTGGCTGCTGCCGCTGTAATGAAGTCTATAATTTGTGCATTAGACGCACCAACTAATGTTTAGATATTTAGCAATGATTATAATTCAACAATGTTTCAATTGCAAATGAATTAATGCAATATATTACTAAATAAATCTCATATTCCAAATGTGAAGAAGAATCGTTCACATTACACGCATAGAAGCAATTACGATATGATTATCATAATTAAATTTTTTCTTTTGTAGATTCGCAAAATAAATATTTCGAAATTGATATTAAAACACTTTAACTAAATCTAACACAATCACTTCCATTCAGATAAATAACCGATTCTCTTCCTTTTCTGTTGAAAAAAAAAAAAAAAAAAAAAAAAAATCGCACATGCGTTGGCAAAGTTTTTTTTAGAGAAAAATGTGTAATAATTAAACAAACATTAATTTATTCGATTTATTTATTATTGAATGAGAGAGCTTGTCGTAGAATTAATAAGCGAAAACGTATGGACTGCAAAGTCATGAATAAGTAAAAGAAAAACAAATTTGATATTCTCTTTAGACAATTTTGAAATAAAATCAATGTTTATTCAACCAAAACAACAATTTCGTTTTTTTTCTTTTTTTTTGCAATAGCATTGGATCAATTGGCACATTCTATGAACATTTATATGACCTTTCTTGATTGGAATGGAGATTTCCATACAGAATCTATATTACAAATTCGCTGAATGTTACTTAGTTTGCATTCAATAGTATGATTTCAATCGATTTTACTTAAATAAATGAATACAAAATCTATATTCTTATTGGCTACGAATAATTACTATCTTATTTTCAATACAAAATACAACAATAGCAATATAAACAATGCAAACAGCGCCATATAAAACATATATTTGTGATGACCATTACGACCGAGTCGCACAACTCGATTCATTGTGTTGGAAAGAAAGCCACCAGTTCGATCCATGTCTTCATCAAGGCCATGTAACAATGATTCTTGATAACGGACTTCATCACCGATATGAATTGATAATGATTTTAATGCGCCAACTTTACTTTTAAGCTCTTCGGTAAGACGCTGATTTTCGTCCTCAAGTGCATCATTGTTCCCAGGTGCTTGAGCCAATGGTTGATAATTATAACCATGTGCACGACGCATTTGACTTCGAGCCAGTTTGGCCAATTTCTTTTCACAGTCTCAGTTTTAAATCGAAATTAATGCTGAAAAGATGAAATAATTGTGAAACATGGAACAAATTGTTGAAATATCACCAACATCAATTGTTAATTATAATTTATCAATGGTATCTAAATATTATTTATTTTCATTTTATTTTTTGGAAATTCAGCATCCAAAATGTAATTTGCTTACTTTTCTTTTGTTTCAAATTGATCTCTTCTGCCAGCAAAAACAAAATATTTAAAAAAGTATTCTTTGGAACTTTCTACAGTCTTTTTACTTTGTTTAACGATGATGTGTCAACTACTTTGACAACTATAAATTGACAGTTGGATTGTAATTCGTTTCACATTTCTCTGCGTTAAACGCATTAGCAACGCGTTAAATCCCTCAATTCGTTGTAAGCATCAGCGTTGTTTTATATATCGTAAAATTCAAATTATCTACTCTGAATCATTGTCATTTTAAATTTGGATTCAATTTTTTTTCGGTGAATTTGTCTCAATTTGTTCGGTGTTTGTTTTATATAATGCGCAATATGGATTGAAAAAATATGTTCATCGTTTCACAATTTTAAAACAGAATAAATTAATATTTCAACTGTTTTGCATGCGAATTTTTATCATTTGCGTCATCTGAACGTTTAAAATAAGTAACTATTTATTTTCATTAGTATTTTGCTAATATAGTTATAGCGCGACTAGAAAAACACATTTTCTATCGATATTTTCTAGACAAAAAGCATTCATTTATTATTCAGTGGCCACTCAATTTTCACACTTTTAATTCAATTTAATTTACTTATCATTTTCTTTATTCTAATAATAAGTTTGAAGCAAATCATTCCTAATAAATAATATTATTTGCAAAAGTCAATTATGGTTCAATATTTAAGCATTTTTAAATTAAAAGCATCCAGGTAGTCCGAGACCTCTACTAATTCGACCAAAGAACCCATCAGTTTTTGTTTCAAAAACCATGCCAGTTTTCATATGATAAATGCCCATTTTATCCAAAGCTGGTCTAGTGAATTCAATGGGAAATTCTTCGCCTCGATCATTAACCGCCACTACAATACCGGCATTATTTTTTTTAAGATCTTTGTACCTTTGGACAATCAGCTCACGAAGAATAAATGCAGCATAATGGCTGCACGCTGTAGCACTTGTTTCGAATTCACATCCAGGTTGATATGAACCGCCATTTACTAAAATATCGACATCAGCATTGTATTCTTGAACTCCAAGCATCGACGTATGAAAAATAACAACCATTGAAGCGTCACCAGTTTGAACTCGTCTTCCATTTGAAGCCATCTGTGGTAGACCAACACGTGGGGGATCGAACGCTAATAAATAATAATAAATAAAATCACGTAATTTGACTAAAATTTTAAATGAACCAACCCCAAACAGCACCAACTTTTGATCCTCTGTAAATTGTTCCCAATTTATATCCCAAATTTCCAGCAACATGTCCACCCAAGCAAAATCCAGATAAATAAATCGATGGTAATTTGATTTTCAAGTCTTTTGAATCAACAATATTTTTAATAAAGCTTGTCATCATATCAACCACTTTTGGAACTCTGTACTCGATTGATGCAAAATATTGTAAATATTTGAATAATCCAAATCCAGTCAGATATGCATATGAAACGGTGCAAGCGCAAGCCTTTTCTTGCCTCATTTGCTCTAAATACCAAACAAAATTTATAAAATCAGAAAATCTAGGACAAATAATAATCATTTGCAATTAGATTTAAATAATATTTACCTCTTGAAATATAGTAGCTTCTGCCAGCTACAATTTTTTTTTTTAGATAAAATAAATATTTGTTTTAGATTATTTTCTAAAATTCAATTCAATAAAATTCTTATATCTTCTTAGTCAAGTGTTAATACTCACTAAAACTGCGCAATGTGTCTTCATGACCAAGGAAGAAGAATATAATTTTATCTGGATTTCCAATCATTTCTTTCACCTTTTGCATTTCTTGTTTAGATAGTGTGAAACCATTCCGAGCCATCGCTGGATGAAAATTCAAATCAAATGAAATAAATTGCGTATTGCTGGAATTAATTATTACAAATAAAAAATATTATTCGATGCTAATGAAAGTTCTTTTTTCAAAATTGTCTTACGATGCATTGGCAATACATGAAATTTTAATTGGTTTCTCATAATCATCTGCCGCAACATTTTCTAAACAACATACATATTTTTATAATTATTAATGACATCAATACCGAAAATTAGAAAAGAGAATTATTATTCTCTCAAGCGTTCAATAATTACCCGAAAAGTGGATAATAAAAAGTGCTAAAGTTATATGAATTCCACACCAAAACATGATCAATAATATTTTTATTACACTGTATTACTGGGCTCCCAGATGATCTCAAATAAATTAACGTAATTCGACGACATTTCTTTTATATTCATCATTTATTTACGCGATAAATTAAAGAACGAATTACGCATTCCGTTAAGATCTCACATTGTTATACGTAAAATTTTTTGTAATTTTTCTTTTTAAAATTCCAAATTAAATTCCGAATTGAATTTAAAACGCTTTGTATCATTAGTTCATGAAAAAAGGAGCCAGACAAAATAATTCGTACAAAATATTTATAAAATTTTTCAATGAGTTTTTGCTATGACGTAAATCCAAATTAAGTACACATGTCCTAAAGCTTGCAAACCTTTTGAATGATCAATTCGATACAAAACACCACCTCATTTTCCCCCAAAAAATCTCAATTAAAATAAACAATAATATATTGAAAAGCATAAAAAATTAAATCTAAATATGTCGTCCTGTTAAGTAATTCATCTGTAGTTTCATTGCCTTGCTGTAATTAATCAGGAACAATTTATTTGTATGCTCGTACAATCATAGGTTTTAACACTGGCAAGCTAGGGTGGGAATGGAGGATAACACGCAACAGTTCATAGGGTCTTCCGAAAATAAATATTTAAAAATAATTTTCTGTATTCAAAAATGAAGGTTTTCTTCAATAATTTGAAATTTTTTTGAGGGGTCCTAGAGCGTTTAAAACTATGGGCACATTTTTTTTGCTACCTTTTTCTAAACGTATTACCCTACTACACCTAAACAGCTACAGCTCCGCCTTAATATAATAATTTATTGAGTATAATTTAATAATTCTCTTCTAATAAAGCAAACAACGATGAGAAAATTACAGAACTCTGAGTATGACACATAACAAAGTTTCATCGAATTTTCAAAGAAATAAAAAAATAGCTAAAAAGTGTTCAAGTGTTTTTATTGACAATGTTTACTGCAATTAGATCTCAATGAATATTTATTAACTATTTAAATCAAATTTTAAAACACGATTGGCTCGCAGTTATTCCAAAAGTTTTGGCAATTTTAACAAATATGCCTTCGCCAGCTTCAAACACTTCACCTGTTTCAATATGGTAAACCCCACTTTTACCAATGGGCGGTTTAGTAAATTCAAGGGAAATTGTATCTGCAATGACACCGGGCTTTTCCCCTTTTTTAATGGCTATTGGAATGGAAAATCCGTTTAGTGGAATTTCATTACATCTCATTATTATTAATTCACGGAGAATGAATGCTGCAAAATGGCTGCATGGTGTACAAAATGTTTCACGTTCACACCCTGGTTGGATTTCCCCATCATTGACTATCACATCGATATCTGCCGTGTTTTGTTTAATTCCAATTTTCGAGGTATGAAACACAATAACCATTTGTGCATCGCCTTTCTGAACTCGTCTCGGCTTACCCGGCTTTGCGGGATGCGCAAATCCATACTTAGGTGGATCAAATGCTATTAAAAATTTATTACACATACATAGTTGTCTAGTTTTGTAAATGGTTGTTTTTTTTTTCAAATAAATTTTTGAATATTACCCCAAATCGCTGGCACCATTTTTCCATAGATTTTCTTCAAACTTTGACCAACCATTCCCGCCACTTGTCCGCCCAAGCAAAATCCCGTTAGATATACAGACGAGAGATTAACTTTGATTTTCTTTGAATCGACAATGTTTGTAATGAATGTAGTTATCATTTGAGTAACTTTGGGCAGTCGAAGTTCGAGCGATGTAAAATATTGTGAATACTTCATTAAGGTATTTCCACCCAAAAAATCATAGGAGATGGTGCAAACTGTTGCATTATAATCTTCCATTTGCTCTAAATATAAAAATTATTTAAATAATATTTAATCAACAAATTTCGTTTGAATTTAAAGGAAAATTCATTTTTAATTACGTTTTGCAAGGTAATAACTTCGCCCAGCTGAATGAAATCGGAAAAAAAAATGGAATATTCGTATTTTTTTTTTTGGTTTCAACTCATTCCAAAATGCTAAGCTTACCAAAACTTTTCAGATAATCTTCGTGACCCAAAAAGAAGAATATAATTTTATCATTTTTCCCAATCAATTCTACGATTTTGCGCATTTCACCTTCGTGAAATTTGAATTTTGGTTTAGCCATTTCTTCAGCGTATTTAACATGGTAAAGATTGAAATGTTTGTCCCTGTTTTATTTTCAAATGAAAATTTATCATTCATCATTCATTATCGCTAGAATGCTGAAATAATTATTAATCAATGTCTCACTCTTCCTTAGAAATACATGAGATTTCAATTTCTCGATCGAACCCTTTTCCAGCACTTATTTCTAAAGTAAATTTCAAATTCAATCAATTTTAGGATGGTTTTTTCAAAATTAGGCCAAAATTTCAGTACTTACCAATGATTTGGATAGCAAAGGAAAATAAAACTATTTCGAGTAAAACCATTTTGTTGACTTCAGTTTCCAAGTGAAATATGTATTTGAGCTGATGATTCGTTTTCACTTTTATAATATTTGAATATACATTTCGAATGCTTAAGTTTCATTATAGTGATGGAATTTCGTGAAACATTTGGTTACACATTCAGTGTTTTTGTGAAAATTATAATTGTACAATTGATATGACAATATCCATATTATTATCCTCAATGTAATGAAATAATATTCTTTTTCAAAGCTGCAAAATAACAACAACAAAATTACTGCATACTTTTTTGTCAAATCGTTCAAAAACTATTAAAGACTTGATTTATGTTTCTAAAAATTTACTAAAATATAGTAATAAACATAAATATTCAATTTTAACAAGGAGAAATTTGAAGAAATAAAAAATTTAATGCAGTATTGATTGCAACTATTACTTTTTTCATTAACTGTTGGTATTTTCACTATAAAACCTAAAAAATGTAATAATTTTTTGTAAATATCTCGTTTATTGAAAATGTTTGTTAAATGCAAGGATGCAAGGTTAAATGGCATATTTTTGTGAAGTTTCAGTTATATTGAGTACGTTTTAGGTAGTTTTCGAAATGTATAAAAAAAAGTACAGTACAACAGTCGTTTTAGATCTGTTCTTTATTGAGCATGTCAAAAGTAATGCAAATAATAATTTATTCAACAAAAAAAAAAAAAAAAAAAAAAAATGGGTTTTATTTTTGGCTAAACTTTCGAGTGATTAAATTAACGAGGCTTTCTGTTTTAAGTCTAAAAATATTGCCCGTGTCTATACGATAAACGCCAGTTTTACCATACGGAGGATTTGTTAATTCAATGCCTATTACTTCGGAACTTCCATTTTTTATGGCTATGGGAATTCCTTCATTATTTCTTGGTAGATCATCACTTTGACCAATAATCATTTCACGAAGAATGACAGCAGCGTAATGACTACACGCCCAAGTGTTAAGCTCTCGTTCGCAACCTGGTTGAACTTCTCCCCCATTGACCAATATATCCACATCAGCAATATTCTCCTTAACACCGAGAGTAGATGTATGAAATACAGCAACAAATTCAGCATCATGTTTTTGGACTCGTCTTGGTTTTCCTTCAACTGTTGGATAGGGGAATCCAACTTTTGGTGGATCGAATGCTATTGACAAAAAATTTTTCAACTTAATTTTTACCCATATAATCCTTTGAAAAATGAAGAATTTCAAATCGAAATGTAAGTTACCCCATACTGCTGCCAACCTTTTTCCATAATTTTTTCGAAATTGATATCCAACCATTCCAGCAATATGCCCGCCTAGGCAATATCCGCTAAGATAAACAGAGGACCTTGTCACGTTAAATTCTGGCGAATCTACAACATTTTTGATGAACGTACTCATCATTGAAATAACTTTTGGAATTCGATATCCAAGTGATGTCCAATATTGTGATAATTTCATGAGACTGTTGCCTTGGAGGAAATCGTAGCTCACCGTGCAAATGCTGCCCTTTATGTGCCTCATTTGTTCTAAGTGTGATTATACATTGTATTAGTATTTTTTGTTCTTTTTAAGAAGTATAAAAAAAGAATATTGTATATTACTTTTGGCCAAAATGAAATTTCTGCCGTCTGAATCAAATTTAGTTGATAAAAATGTATGATTAATTGCATTTTCATTTTAAATGTTTCATGAATTAATATTAAACTACAATTACTCACTCATACTACGCAAATAGTCTTCATGACCAAGAAAAAAAAATATAACTTTATCGTGGATTCCAAGAACTTGTTTGATTTGATGCAATTCACCTTCATGAAATTTAAAATTTGGTTCAGTCATTTCTTCAGCGTATTTCACATGATAAAGATTGAAATGCTTGTCCCTGTTTTATTTTCAAATGAAAATTTATCATTCATCATTCATTATCGCTAGAATGCTGAAATAATTATTAATCAATGTCTCACTCTTCCTTAGAAATACATGAGATTTCAATTTCTCGATCGAACCCTTTTCCAGCACTTATTTCTAAAGTAAATTTCAAATTCAATCAATTTTAGGATGTTTTTTTCAAAATTAAGCCAAAATTTTAGTATTTACCAATGATTTCGATAGCAAAGGAAAATAAAACTATTTCGAGTAAAATCATTTTGTTGACTTCAGTTTCCAAGTGAAATATGTATTTGAGCTGATGATTCGTTTTCACTTTTATAATATTTGAATATACATTTTGAATGCTTAAGTTTCATTATAGTGATGGAATTTCGTGAAACATTTGGTTATACATTCAGTGTTTTTGTGAAAAATATAATTGTACAATATGCGTTTGATATGACAATATCCATATTATTCCTTTATTGAGCATGTCAAAAATTCAGATAATAATTTTATCAAACAATTGGGTTTTATTTTTGGGTAAAAATTCGATTGATTAAATTAATGGAGCTTTGTCTCTTTATTTTAAAAATCTTTCCCGTGTCTATACGATAAATGCCAGTTTTACCATATGGAGGATTTGTTAATTCAATGCCAATTTCTTCGAAACTTCCATTTTTTATGGCTATTGGAATTCCCTTATCATTTCTTGGCAGATCATCGCTTTTAACAATAATCATTTCACGAAGAATGACAGCAGCGTAATGACTGCATGCCCATGTGTTCCGTTCTTGTTTACAACCTGGTTGCACTTCTCCCCCATTGACCAATATATCCACGTCAGCAATATTCTCCTTAGCACAGAGTGTCGAAGTATGAAATACACCAACAAATGTTGCATCATTTTTTTGGGCTCGTCTAGGTCTTCCTACAACATTTGGATAGGGAAATCCAATTTTCGGCGGATCGAATGCTATTGACAAACAATTTTTTCACAAAATTAAAGTTTGAAGTGTTTAAAAGCGAAATGTAAATTACTACCCCATACTGCTGCCAACTTTTTTCCATAATTTTTCCGAAATTGATATCCAACCATTCCAGCAATATGCCCGCCTAGGCAATATCCGCTTAGATAAACAGAAGAGCTTGTAATGTTAAATTCTGGCGAATCTACAACATTTTTGATGAACGTACTCATCATCGAAATAACTTTTGGAATTCGATATTCAAGTGATGTCCAGTATTGTGATAATTTCATGAGACTGTTGCCTTGAAGAAAATCGTAGCTCACCGTGCAAATACTACCCTTTATATGCCTCATTTGAGCTAATTGGAATGCAGTTATTAGTAATTTTTTTTCCTTTTTGGGAATTTAAAAAACGAATATTGCGTATTACTTTTGGCCAAAATGAAACTAGTGCCGTCTAAAGCAAATTAAGATGACAAAATTGTGAAATTATTTGTATTTTTATTTAAAATGTTACTTCAATTAGTATAAAATCACAGTTACTCACTCATATAGCGCAAATAGTCTTCATGACCAAGGAAGAAAAATATAACTTTATTTCGGATTCCAAGAAGTTCCTTGATTTGAAGCAATTCTCCGTAATGAAATTTAAAATTTGGATTGACCAATTCTTCATCATATTTGATAAAATAGGTTTCAAATTTAAAATTCCTATAGGCATTTGAGAAATGAAAAATGTTAATCGTTTTTGTTGTATTGAATGAAAAGCACATTTAAATTACATCATTTTAGAAACACATGAGATTTGAATTTCTCGTTCGAATCCTTTTCCAGCACTTATTCCTAAAAAAAACAATTTAAAGCTTTTATCTCCAAATGCAATAATTAATTCATAGTACTTGCCAATTATTTGAAGAGTTAAAATGATAGAAAATACAATTATTTTCAATAGCATCATATTGACGATTGTTTTCGATGAAGATTTTCACGAAGAATAAAAAACAATTTATAAAAATATCAGTAGCTTCAACGCATTAAAACGACGAAATAACACAAAAAATTCAATTAAACATGTATTTGTGAAAAACAGATGAAAAATATAATTTATAATACCAATTATCAACGAAAGAAAGCCAATATGAACGACATCTTATGAATAATAAAAACACTTCCAAAGAACAGCCACGTTCAAACGAAAGCAAATAAATGGTTTCGCATTGAACAAAATAATAAAATTGTTCGCATAGTTGTGTGCTCGAATAAGTTTTCATATTCTAGCAATGAATAAAAACCTCAAAGAAATTGATCATTCGTTTCATGAGTAATTTTTATAAAAATGATAAATACCCTATAACGATATAATTGCGCTTCTATAAGAAAAAAAATTAGAATTAAAGAATTTGTTTTGAATAGTTTTATTGCAATTAGATCTCAAATTTGGCATTGCGAATTTCAGACAAAGATTAATTTCTTTTGACCATTTAATTCAAATTTTAAAGCACGATTGGCTGGCAGTCAGACCAAAAGATTTGGCAATTTTAAAAAATATGCCTTCGCCAGCCTGAAATACTTCTCCTGTTTCAATATGATAAATTCCACTTTTACCAATGGGCGGTTTAGTAAATTCAATAGCAAATTCATCGGCATTTTTCCCTTTTCTTACGGCAATCGGAATTCCTTTTTTATTTAATGGAAGTTCATTACTTTTCATTACTATTAATTCATGAAGGATGAATGCTGCAAAATGGCTGCATGGTGTACAAAATGTTTCACGTTCACACCCTGGTTGGATTACCCCATCATTGACTATCACATCGATATCTGCCGTATTTTGTTTAATTCCAATTTTCGAGGTATGAAACACAATAACCATTTGGGCATCGCCTTTCTGAACTCGTCTCGGTTTACCCGGCTTTGCGGGATGCGCAAATCCATACTTAGGTGGATCAAATGCTATTAAAAATTTATTACACATACATAGTTGTCTTGTTTGGTGAATGGTTGTTTTTTTTTTCAAATAAATTTTTGAATATTACCCCAAATCGCTGGCACCATTTTTCCATAGATTTTCTTCAAACTTTGACCAACCATTCCCGCCACTTGTCCGCCCAAGCAAAATCCCGTTAGATATACAGACGAGAGATTAACTTTGATTTTTTTTGAATCAACAATGTTTGTAATGAATGTAGTTATCATTTGAACTACTTTGGGTAGTCGAAATTGGAGCGATGTCCAATATTGTGAATATTTTATTATGTCATTCCCATCCATAAAATCATAAGAGACTGTGCAAACCGTTGCATTATAATTTATAAGTTGCTCTAAATATAAAATTCAATTCTTTTCATTCAAAAATTCATTTGAATTTGAGATGAGATTCACTTGAAATTCATTACCACTTGCAATATAATAGGTTCTTCCAACTATTAAAATAATCAAATTAAATTGAAAATTGAATATTAGCGATTTTGCTTTCAATTCATTCTACATATACTTTTAAACGTACTAGTGCTTCGAAGATAATCTTCATGGCCAAACATATAGAATATAATTTTATTGTTTTTTCCAATCAATTCTCTGATTTTATGCATTTCACCTTCGTGAAATTTGAATTTTGGCTTAGCCATTTCTTCAGCGTATTTAACATGGTAAATATTGAAATGCAATATGCTATTTTGTTTTTAAAAAGAAATTCATCAATCATTATTGTATCGAGATTATTTGTATATACATACACCTACTCTTCATTGGAAACACATGAGATTTCAATTTCTCGATCGAACCCTTTTCCAGCACTTATTCCTGAAAAACGATTCAAGTTTATTTTTTCAAATGAAAATTATTTTAGACATTTGCAGTAAATACCAGTCATTTGAAGGGTTAGAATGGTGCAAAATAAAATGATTTCCGTTATAAACATGTTGACGATTATAGTTGATACAGCTTTTTAAGTGTCAGAATTTAATTATGACTAATAATACAAATTTGTTTATGAATTATTTATCCAGAAAAAATTAACAGAAATATTGATCAAAATATGTTAATCAAAAGAAAAGCAAAAGCAATCAAAATGAAATTTACAACAAAAAAAAACTACAAAATCACTTAAAATTTCAGTTCGATTTGATAAGATATACGAATTTACCTTCACAATTTCACATATATACTCAACGTATTTTCAACGAATACATGTGAAATAGTTGATTCAACATGAATAGATGATTCAACACGTTTTGCACAATTGATGACATCGACCATTTCTATCAATTTATTTAAGTTTTAATTCAAAAAATAGGCGAATAAATTCAGTTGCATTGAAGTTATGCGAATAATTTGGTGTTTTCAGTTCAAGCACGAATTCATAAAGACTCAAAAACAACAATTCGCCCTCTACGTGCGAAACATCGCAGACGCTTTAGAGCGCTTCATATTGAATGAGTACAGACAAAAACCACAAATCTCATGGGCACATGATAAGCGATGTAATTACTTAATACACATAGTGAGAAACAATCAACACATAGAGGGCGTCTTTGTGTTTTAAATCATATTTATCCAATGTATTAATATACAAACAATTCGAGCTTGTTCAGTTCAATACGAACCAATTTATTTACATTCGTTTGAACATCTGAGAGAATGTCAAATAAAAAACTTCATTTGAGATGTGAAAATTGCGAATGACGATAACAAAATGTAAAACAGACAATTATTACTAATTTTTGAAGGAGACATGTTTATTATATGTATATGGAAAGAGGAAATATAATTTTATGACTCACATTATGTTGTTGCCTTTGCTTCTGCAGTGTAAAACAATCGAGAATACTATATATAAAAATTCATGTGAAACCTATCATTTTCCTTTCAAAGTATTAGAGAATGTAATTTTCTACACTTTCGAGTAATGGATGTCAATAGAGGGAGCAAAGTGTTGATATCTTTAGAATGATAGAATTAATAAATTTGAGTTTGCCAATAAAATTCGAAGAATAAATTAGGCACTTTTGAATTCTAAGTGAACACAATAATATTGTCAATAAATACAATTGTTAAATACAATTTTGAATTGAAAAGGCTAATTATAAAAACGTTTAATAAATAAACGAAAACCACCAAAAACGTCTAAAAGTTTATAAAATCGTTTAAAGCATAAATAACCAGAATTGTCCAATTAAATAAAAAAATTTATCTAAAAAAAAACAAAAGCATCAAATGGAAAAAAAATCGTCCAAAACTGCCAAAATTATTTTTTTTTGTTTAAACGAATGATTGGCCGATTGAAAATAGTATTGTTTAAAACTCGAACAATTTCTATGAGCGTAGCAAATTTACTACAACGAACTTTTTATTTAATTGAACAGTTTTACATTTCTCTCATTTGTATCAATATCTAGAATTAATTGTTTTTTTTTTTTCGTAAAAATTTTAGCAATAGAATCAAAAAAGCTTTCTGTTTTTGTTTCAAAAATCATGCCCGTTTTTAAGTGGTAAACACCAGTTTTACCGAAAGGTGGTTTTGTAAATTCGATAGTAAGTACATGGGGAGTTGTTTTATTACTTTCAACTATCAGACTTCCAAGATCATTTCTCGGTAAATCTTCACTTTCTTCGATAATTAATTCACGGAGAATGAATGCAGCAAAATGGCTACAAGCCATATTGTTTCGTTCGTATTGACAACCTGGTTGATATTCTCCTCCATTGACCAATATATCCACATCAGCAATATTCTCCTTAACACCGAGAGTAGATGTATGAAATACCCCGACAAATCGAGCATCACCTTTTTGAACTCGTCTCGGTTTTCCTTCAACTGATGGATAGGGGAAACCAACATTCGGTGGATCGAATGCTATCGAAAACATATTTTAATCGAACAAATTGAAAAATTAAATCAATAAAAATTACCCCAAATCGCTGGCAACAATTTCCCATACATTTTCTTAAATTGATGTCCAACCATACCTTTGGAAATATTCATTTTTATTATTTATCCAAATGTTCTTTATGATTACAATTTGCCGAAAATTGAAAAAAAAACTTACCGGCAATATGTCCTCCAAGACAATATCCACTCAGATAAATGGAGGACAATTTAATGTTGAATTCATTCGAATCCACAATATTTTTAATAAACGTAGTCATCATCGAAATAACTTTTGGAATTCGATATTCAAGTGATGTCCAATATTGAGAGAGTTTGATTAGATCATTTCCTTGGAGAAAATCATAACTTACCGTGCAAATACTAGCATTATTACGCATCAGTTGGTCTGAATTCAATGTAAATATCATTTATGTGAATCTTATCATTCATATCGCGAAGCTATGTAAATTAAAACTTATTGTATATAAAATAGTACATAGTTACCTTGAGCCACATAGAAACTTCTGCCAGCTTAATAAATATCAATTACCAAACAAATTAGTATTTAGTTTCATTTGAATTATTATATTTCCTCACACTACTCACACAAACTACGTAAATAGTCCTCATGACCAAGGAAGAAAAATATAACTTTATCCAGATTTCCAATAACTTGCTTGATTTGAAACAATTCACCTTCGTGAAATGTAAAATTTGTCTTCGCCAACTCTTCATCATATTTGATAAAATAAGTTTTAAACTCTTCATCTCTATGTCAGTACAAAAAAAGTCAACACATTTCACTTAATTAAATTGTGCTAGAAGTGAATACGAAGTAGCATTTTTAAAGAAATTCATTATCTCTTGCACCATCTATACGAGTACGATGTGAAATGGAACGAATATCAAACAATATTGTGAAAACACATGCGATTTCATGTTTGCGCTTTCATACACGATTTATATACAAAATATTTATACCGGAGCAAGCGACCCGTGTTGTACACGGCGTGTACTGAATGCCGCAGGCAAATGCATCAATGATCGATCGATGTATTACGGCATAAGTCGTGCGGTGTTACATTGTAAGCGATCTCTATCATATATACACTGAATTTTCCGTTCGTATACATTCAGTGTACATTGATAAATTCAACGTCAACGATTTTATGTACCTGTATTTGTACCCATGTTCTGTTTTATACTCGTATAGGTGGCGTTAATTTCTTCAAATTAAAACTCTTTAAATGTACGAATATACAAAGAACACAACTTTGGTAAATCTTACACATCGCTTGAAACACACGAGATTTGAATTTCCCGCTCGAATCCCTTACCAGCACTTATTCCTACATTAATAAAAAGTACATATGATAAATATCATCCAAAATATAAAAAAGCTGGTAATAATCACTTGTAAATTGAATAGTGAGAAGAATAAATGAAAAAAAGATTTCACACAAAATCATTTCGAAAATTTTTGCATCACTTTGACGACTGAATCTCATTCAACTGTATCGACAAGTGAATAGACACCTCTTATATATTTTGAACGAATTTCATTGATGATGAAAACATAATTAAATTGAAAATGTAATTTTTTTTTATTAAAATTCCCACAAATCGAAATAAAATTAAAATTCGAAATGTGTTTTTACAATAAAAACGTGAATATTGAAAATTAATAATTATGAATGTTTTCACAGACATATTCATCATTTGAATATTTACCTACCGTGTGAATTTTGACATTTACCGCATCGATGACTGCGTTATCCCTATCGTGCTCATCAATACATGAAATGTCACTAGTCAAACATAATTTGAAAAAACAATTGAATGTGTACAAGAGAACAAAGATACATTTTTCTTTTTTGATGACCAAACAAAAATATTCATTGACATCAATAAAAAATGGATATTTTCAACGCTTTTTCTATGGGCCAGCCAATTCTACGTAAAGTCATTAGTGGCGGCTCAACAAATGGACGAGTTTTTGTCGAAGATGAAACACCAACGTATACCGAAGACATGGTGCCCGAACGGACTAAACAATACGCTGAACCATTTGTGAAAAAAATTCGCGAAGAAGTTGCCAGAGTTAGTCACAATGAGAAAAAAATTTTTTCATTTTAAAAAATACTCTAAAAATATTCTCACTTGTTTTAGCGATTCAATGGAAGATATGTACAGAAAGACAAACCAGAACAAACCGATATTTACAATAAGTACAACTTTGCAAAACGATTACCGTTAGCACATTTGCCAATTGAAGACCATCGCGACAAAATATTGCATGAAATAGAAGAGAATACAGTTGTTATATTGCGGGGTCCCACAGGCTGTGGTAAGAATACTTTTCTCTGTTTTTTATTTAAAGACAACAGTTTTTCCATACACTTGATTCTCTTCCCAAAAGACGAAAAAAATAGTGTTTTTACCGGATATTTTCACTTTTGTTATTTCTCCTTTAGGTAAGACTACAAAAGTGCCACAATTTATACTGGACGATTATTGCAGTAAAAATTTATATTGTAATATCATTGTTGCACAACCGCGACGAATTGCTGCATCATCAAATGCAAAACGTGTGTGCAAAGAACGTGGATGGAAGTGTGGATCAATTGTCGGTTATCAGGTAAAAATTATTTCATTTTTTTTTTTTTTTTTCAAAATGTAAGGTCAATTTACTTTCTGTATTTTTACACTATCATTCTGAATCGAATTTGATTTTTACTTACAAACATATAGGTTGGTTCAGACGGTCGAAAAAACTGTTCCAATGATACGAGAATTTTGTTTTGTACCACTGGTATATTGGTAGAAAAACTGATCCATGGCAATCAACACAATCCGCTCGACAAATTCACTCACATCATTCTGGATGAAGTGCATGAACGTGACAAAGACATGGACTTTTTAATGATTGCCATTTACAAATATTTAAATCCAAAGATTCGTGTCATTTTAATGTCAGCTACTATCGATGTCGAAAAGGTTTGGAAATTACAAAAAAAAAAAAAAAAAAAAAAAAATCAAAAAGAGATGGTTTAGTTTAATATTCATTTTTAGTTTGCCCGGTACTATAGTATTCCATCGAGTAATTCAAGATCAGGAGATGCACCCATAATTGATTTATCGGGAAGAGAACGCAATTATAATGTTACAACAGTTTTTTTGGATGAATTTGAAAACATGGTACGTTTTATCAATTACACATATATTTGATGAATTTGATGCAAAAAAAAAAAATGTCAATTGAATCAATTTTGTTGATTTCTAGGAATACAACGAAAAAATGAATTCACCAGAAATTACTGAACAGATGTTTCGATGCGCATTACGGCTAATTGTTTTCTTTGAACGGATCGATCGTATGCATAGCAATGCAGAAAGCATTGATGACGAAACCTATGAACAAAATCCAAAGCCAACGGTTTTGATTTTCCTTCCTGGAATATACGAAATTAAACAAATGTATCAGCGACTGGAAGAATGGTGTCTAATGTAAGCTAAACATGATTTCGAAAAACACAAATGAATTTAAAAAGAACTGTTTAAAAAATGTTTTTATTTTTTGCAGAAATGAAGAGACAAAAATTCTTCGCATCGTAATGCATTCAACAGCTGATCCACTGCTCGCTGAATTGGCTATGCAAAAATCAAACAAAAATACACGAAAAGTTATTTTGGCCACAAACATAGCAGAATCTTCAATCACGGTGCCTGATGTGAAATACGGTGGGTTTGAATGAATTTATTATTTTTGTCCATTTCATCGAATATTGAACATTATTTCATTTTGTGCAGAAATGTTTCATCTAAAAATGATCAATTTAATTTTTTTTTTTTCTCGAATTTAGTGATTGATTTTTGCTTGACGAGAAATTTGGTTGTTAATCCAATAACAAATTTTCCATCGTTACAATTGGAATGGGCATCACGTGATAATTGTCGACAAAGAGCCGGCCGAACGGGCCGTGTCATGGATGGATGGTGCTTTCGTTTGGTTTCACGAAACTTTTATTACAATGAAATGCGACAATCAGCCAAAGCCGAATTAGTTACCAGCCCGTTGGAAAACATCATTTTAAAAACAAAACAATTAGATCTTGGATCTCCAGAAGAAGTGCTTGCATTAGCATTGGACAAACCGTTTTTGGATGAAATTCACAATGCAGTGTTACGGTTAAAAGAAATGGGTGCAATGTTGACAACTGTCAATGGTAATGTCTAGGAGTCAGAGAACCAGAATATTTACGCGATATTTAAATATTTATGGAATATTTGCTAGATTCATAAAAATTAAATATTTCAAATATCTATAGATCTTGGGGTTAGACACGGATTCGATACTAGAAAGAATATAGTAAAACTCAATGCAACTAGGTTTAACTCGGGACATTTTGATGCGTATGATATATATACGTCGAACTGTCAAAGTCTACTCTGTTGAGTATTTCAAATGGTTCCTAATACGCATTTAAAATACACAGAGAACTAGGTCGAACTAGGTCAAAAATGAATCAAATTTGGTAAAACTTGTACATTTGAAGAATTGTGTCTTTCCCCCTGCTATAGATATATTTTATTTTATTTTATATTAATATTCTATATCTTCATTTACATTTGTTGTTTCCCTTTAGGTAAAGTGCGGAAGCGTGATGGTGATATTACGTATATTGGGGAAATTATGTCAAGATTACCGATTGAAGTAAAACTTTCCAAATTGATTGCGCTCGGCTATTGTTTTGGTGTATTACAAGAATGCGTCATTATAGGTAAAAACCGAAAAAAATTTAAAAAAATCCTCTAAAATCAATTGAAATAATTTCATTTAAATTTCAGCTGCTGCATTGAATTGTTCGAAAAGTATGTTTATGTATAAACCAAAAAAGAAAGTTCAAGCGTACACAAAGTGTCTCGAATTTGCCGATGGCAGTGGAAGTGATTTGTTTGCCCTTTTGAATGCATACAGAACATGGAAAAAGTTACGAACTCTCGGTGAATTTGGCGATATAAAATCTTTTCAAGATCGACAAAAAGTACGTGAGGCTGAAAAATCATGGACCGAAGATAATTACTTGGAATTGTCATCATTGCTTGAATGTGATGAATATGTGCGGGATTTGAATACGCGAATCAAACGCATGAATTTACTTGATTGCGCTAAATATGATGTAACATGGAGCCGCGATGAAAAATACATTGTATTGAAAGTGGTTATTGCTGGCGCATTTTATCCAAATTATTTTTCACGCTCAACAAAATCAAAGCGAGGACAAGAAAAAGAATTAACTAAAAAGATTGATGGCCGTGAACCAAGTGATACGGTATATTTTAGTGGATTTAAACGGGATGACAAGCCACATATTTACATTCAACACATTAAAGACATCCTTGTTAATAACAATGTGATTAGCAAAAAAGATTCACACAACGTTATCGTTGCCAATGATGGTGTGTCGGAAAAGGTGTTTGTTTCATTCAAGAAATTTGGTAAAGAAGGTGATGTTAAGAAGTATGGCGTTGCATGTCAACCTGGTTTGGTGCTCACCGATGTTTATAAAGCCGTCAAATTACGATTCTCAAATCAAACCAAATTTCATAAAATTGACGTTCTTTCGTAAGATTATCAATGACTAATTTTTCAATTGTTTTGTTAATCCCAAATAAATTTCTCAAAAGTCCTTCTTTTTATTTCACAGTGATCCAAATACGGCCATTAATTATGCAAAAAATGCTGGATTGATGTATACATCAGATGGACGTGTTTTAATGAAAGCCGAAAGTGAATTCGGAACAGTTTGCTATCCAAAAAGTCGTGATAAATACATTAAGGGATACATTTCGCATGTAAGAATCATATAAATCAATGTTACAAATTATAATGTTGCACATCATTATATCAATCAATAACTGTTTAAAAAAAAAAAAAAAAAAAAAAAAATTGTAATTATCCAGACAGAGAATTGCGGTCGATTTTGGTTTCAGCCGACTCACTATTTAAAGGAAATCAATAATATTTTCGAGGAGCTTAACAATCCAAACAATGATTTGGAACGCTTTCATAGCACTTCGGAAATAAAAGTCGGTCAAATTGTGGCTGCCGTTTTTCCCAGCGACAGTGAACATGAAGAATTTTACCGCGCAAAAGTCCTTTGCATTGATACAGTAGACGATAGCAAACAAAATAACTACGAAGTAATTTCATTTTTATTGTTAACATTGAAATCATTATTAAACTGATTATATGCGTTTAATTTCATAGATTCGATTCATTGATTTTGGCAATAGGCGAACATGCAAATTAAATGAATTAAGACGTTTCCGTGGTGTTTCAACACGTTTTCTCACACTGCCACCATACTGTTATCAGTGTTCACTTGTATACATTCAACCATCACAATTGAATGCACCGGATGGTGTTTGGCGACAGGAAGCAAATTATTTGTTTGTTGAAAAGACGGATGGCATTGAGCTAGAACTTGAAGTAACATAAAAAAAAATGTACTTTTTTCTACTCAAACAATTTCATTAAATGTATCGATTTTCAGATTTTTTCAGTCACAAACGGTGTGGTTCATGTATTTTTAAAAGCAAACAATGTAAATATCAATAAATTTCTGATAGATAACCATGTAGCTGAGCATTGCGAAGAGGGTTATTTATCAAAGGTAAACCGTTTTTTTTTTTAGAATGCAAGAAATAGTCAATAATTAAAAAATCATCCTTTTTACAGTACGAGCATATTCAAAGAGAAATTAGCCGCAATGAAGAAAGATCACAAAATGTATTAACACAAGAATTGATACGATATTTACAAGAAGAAAGTATTCCAACAATTGAGCCGCCAACTCGGAATGATGGTCGTATGCATGAAATTATAATAAAAGGACCATTTAGTCCATTGGAAATTGGTTTATTTGGTTTGACGAATAATGCATCGGGCGTGCCAAACATTGATGAACATTCAGTGAATCATGTACTATTGGAAAATGAACCAAATGACATGTCCGAAAAATATTTAGTTGCCGTAACATCGCATCAAATAGATGAAAATGCAGTAATCACTGTGCGCCAAACAACATTAATGCCAAATATTCGATTGTTTGGACCGTTGATGGTACGAAAATGTCTTTATTATTTGTAATGATTAATAATGTTATTTGTTTCTAATAATGAATTATTTGAATAGGCCGCCATTTTTGCACCCCGGATGAAACTTGCTAGAAATGCAACGAAGACAAGTTATATTAAAATGATGACAGGCCTTGGATTGAATGCAAATGGAACGTGCCTATCGATGAAGTCAAATATGAAATTCGATTTAGATGTTGAATTTAAAAATACCGATTTAGAAACCGTAAGTATTCATTTTCTTTATGTTGCTGAACAAATTTAAAAAAGAAGAAAAAAAAAATTCAAATAAAAAAAAAAAACGTTTATTTAAACAGGTGAATAGTATTCGTGGTTCGATCGATCGGCTATTGTCATCGAAATGCTTCTCTGAATATCCAAAGGAAAAAGTTTTGAAGATAATGAATGCAGTTCAGAATGACTTAATCACGTTAGAATTTTTTTTTTTTTACAAACATTTTCGAATTTTATCATTTCACACATTTAATTGAATTTGTAATTTTATTTTTCAAACAGATTATTGTCACAAAAGAGATATTTACTTGCCGATGAATATTGTGATGTAACGTGGGAACCATATAAGAAAGATGATATAGATGAAGAAGTGAAACCAAGCCGTTATGATCACTTGCGAATACTGCCTCGACATCAAGGTCTTCGTTTACACAATCCCGATTTAAACTACTTGTTTAAATTGAAAAAACATGACGAAGACTTAAACAAGAAAAAATATGCGTAGGTTTTCCCATAATTCACTTTAATTTACTTATTACTACTTTAATGGCAATTTAATTTTTTTCATAGAACCAACGATAATAATCCAAATATTCGTTGCGAAAAATGCGAAATTTGTAAGGTGGAAATCGAAAATGGAATCCGACAACATCTCTTAACTCGTCAGCACAAAGACCGCAAACAGTGGATTCTTGACGCAATTGACAGAGCACAAAAGTTTTAAATCAACTCATTTTCAATCAAATATCAATTCAACATTTTTCATACATACATTTCTTACATTGCTTCTATATGAGACAAACTAACCCTTGACAAAAATCGATTAATGATCTGATCAACTAAAAAATTTAAGAAAACTAAAATAATAAATCTATTTTTGTTAATCATTTTATGAACTAAACGACAATTTTTTTTATTTATTTTATTCCCATGAAACAGTTGATATTTCATTGAACAATGATTTGACGTTTCATTATCTTTTGGTTTTTAAAATGCTATTCATTTGGAAGAATTGGATTTTGTAAGACTTGCGGCCATTCGTTGAAACAGTCCTTCAGTTTTTGTTTCGAAAATCATTCCAGTTCGCATATAAAAAATTCCTCTTGCATTAATCGGTGGCTCGGTGAGTTTTATATTCCATATGTCAGTTGTATTGTATGCAAATGGAAAACCGTTCTTTTTTTCGAGATCATCACTGTTTTTTACGATCAATTCGCGTAGTATGAATCCAGCAAAATGACTGCATGCTGTTGCCACTGCTTCATATTGACAACCTGGTTGAATATGTGCACCATTAACTAGAATGTCGGCATCAGCGAGACACTTTTTAACGCCAAGTTTAGATGTATGAAAAACTGCGACGAAATCTGCGTCCCCACGCTGTACTCGTCGTGGCATTTGTTTTTTAGTGGAAAATCCCACTGATGGTGGATCAAAAGCTGTAGAAGAAATTATTCGAATTATTATAATATTTTTTTCGAATTTTTATGAAATAATGGTTCGTGTTGATTAAATTTTAGCAAAATTTTAAGTTTAATACGAACCCCAAACAGCTCGTGCCATTTTTCCATTGTAAACCCATTTTAAATCATATCCCACCATTCCAGCTATATGTCCGCTGTATTTTGAAAACAGAATGCATTATGCTTAATTAATAATTAATTATCATTTTCAATTGGATTTGGTCAATCAAATTAATTGAGAATTACACTGACCCCAAACAAAAACCAGTTAAAAACACTGAAGATAGTTGAATTTTCAATTCATTGGAGTCTACAATATTTTGTATAAACGTAGACATCATTTCGACTACTCTGGGGATTCTTTTTTCCAATGATGCAAAATACTGAGCATATTTGAATAATTCGGGTCCATCAAGGAAAGCATAACTTACGGTGCAAACGCTCGCCTGAGAATTTATCATTTGTTCTAAGGGGAATGATATTTTTTCATATAAACAGTGAATATATTGTGCTTATGCAAATCGAACTTTTGTTATATTTCATTATTTGAACCATTGAACTCAAGATTTTTGAATACATTCTCTGACAATAAGTAAAAAATTTTGCAAAATGTTCAATTACAGCAACTAACCTCTTGCTGTTTGGAAACTTTGACCAGCTATGATTGAAATGAAAAAAAAAAAAAAAATTCAATCGATATGAATTTTTGGCATTTTCTCTGTTGTTTGGCATGCATTACTTACAAAAACTGTGTAATCTATCTTCATGGCCCAAGAAGAAGAATACAATCTTATCGCGTTTTCCAAGCATCTCAACTATTTTCGAAATTTCACCGTGGTGAAATTTGTGATTACGTTTGGCCATATCTGGATCATATTTAACGTCGTATACACTAAACTGAGCCTCACTGAAATTTAAAATCAAATTATTAAAAAGCTGAGAAATTTATTAAAAATTGCTCAATTTTACTCTTCGTTAGAAACACATGCGATCTGAATTTCTCGTGTGAAATCGAATGCCCATATCTCTGTAAGGAAAACACAATGAATTTCTCATTTTCTGAATAAAAAAAAACATACAACTCAATACAGACCTGTGACTAGCACTAACGATATTACTACTTTACACCAAATCATCTTAATCGCTTTTAATCAAGTGGTGCACACCAATTGAGGAAATTCATTTTTATATTTGCCTGCCATATGTGATAACAAATTATTTCGATAACGAAAAACTCCATTTCATAATCTCATTTGGATATTATTCTGTATTTTACATACCAAATTTATAATTTTCATGACAAGCAGACACAACTGTCGCATATGGTTTAATACGTAGTGCATGTCATCAATTTTTATCGCTGGTGAATCATCAACTCTATTTTTTTTCTCGATGTATAGAAAAGAAAAATGGAAATGAAGCTAGTCTCTAATGTTGCAATTTATGGGCTCGTTTTTAAACAAAATTTTAATGCCTGACTATATCAATACTTCTAGTATTGTTTTCAGAAGAATTAAAATTAATAAAAATTCCATTGTAATTTGGCGTCATGTATGAATTTTGACGATTTTTGACAGGAAAGTTTAAAAGTTTTCCCTTCCATGTGAATTTCGGGAAAGGAGAAATGCAAAGAAGATAATTTACTGAACTAGAATAATATGAAAAATGTATTTATTTTTCTAAATAATTATTTTTAAACAAATTTACAAAGATTGTCATTTCAGCCTCATTTAATCTGATTTAAACAACAACAGTGATTGTATAGACACCTTTTTGATTAAATGGTGGATTCATCATATCCAGAATAACCTCTTCTTTATTTGTATCGTTAACTTTGTAGGCAACTGGATATCCTTGATGGTTCTTTTGTAGTTTATCACTGTTCCTAGCAAGCAATTCCCGCAATGTGAATGCAGCATTATGATTACACGTGATACTAATTATTTCCTTTTTACATTCGGGCTGATAGTTGCCATTATTTACCAATACATCGATATCTGCAGTATATTGTTGAACCCCCAATCGTGACGTATGAAAAACGGCTACAAACTGAGCATCTCCGCTCTGAACTCGCCTTGGTTTTTTCTTTTTTAATGGGAAACCAATTCTTGGCGGATCAAATGCTGAATATACATCAAATAAAATCGTTCAATCAAATAATGATAAATTAATTGCAATTTGAATTACTAAAACAAACCCCATATTACCGGAATCATTTGTCCATTGTAAATTTTCTGCAAATTTTGTCCGACGGTACCTAAGGGGGAAAGGACGAAAGTAAATAAAAATAAATATTGTAAATATCCTGCAAATATTGCAAATATTGAAAATATTGTGAATATTGTGAATAATTATAAATATACTAAATATCATAAATATTCTAAACATATGACTAAAATTAAAATTGAAAATTTTAAATTTTGTCCGACGTTACCAGCAAGATGACCTCCCTATAGGGGATATATACAAAAATATGAAAAAATTAAAAATATAAAAAAGGAAAGATAAAAAATTGCATACCAAACAAAATCCCGTGAAAAAAATCGACGAAAGTTCAACATTGATTTCATTCGAATCAACAATGTTTTTGATGAAATTTGTCAACATTTCCGCCACTTTTGGAATTCTTTTTTTGAGCGATTTGTAATAATTCCAATATTTGTAGAGATCTGTTCCGCCAAGAAATGCATAACTCACGATGCAAACACAAGCCTGGCTTCTTATCATTTGTTCTAAACAATATGCGTATGATACATATTCGGAAAATGTTTATTTTTTTTTAAATTCAAAATTAATCAAATTTACCTCTTGCTACATAATAACTTTTTCCGGCTACATTGAAAATGTGAAAAATTAGCATTTTTGTTATTTAATTTCGATTATATTCAAAAATTCACCTAAACTGTACAAATAATCTTCATGCCCCAATAAGAAGAATATGATTTTATTTTGCAATCCGATTATCTTTTTGATTTGTAACATTTCATTTGTGGAGAATTTATAATCAAATTTCGCCATATCTGGATCATATTTTACGTAAAATGGAAATAATTCTAGATCACTAGCAAATAGAAGTGAAGTAAGATTTTTTTTTTTTTTTTTTTAATATATACAATTAAACATATTGTGATAAATTATATGAATGTGTTTGTGAATACAAAATGTTTGAAAAAAAAAAATGTGTCTTACAATTCGTTGGAGACACATGAAATTTGAATTTGTTTTATATAATCGTGTTTTGCACTTATCCCTGAAATGGCAAGAAATTTTATCGAATGAAATATAAAACGAAATTTAAAAAAATTAAATTTGCAAATTGGATAATCACCGATTTTGTGCAAAATCACAATTAGAAGTAATGTATAAAATACCATAATTTCTTTTCTTATTTTATACTTTTCAACAGATCATCTCAAATGAATAAAAACAATTGAGCGAATCTTTATATTCAAAGCAATACGAAAAAATTCCATTCAAAATTCACATTCGCTTGTATTATAAATTCAACAGATCTCATTACAATGGCACAAAACATACATTTTTTGTCGAATAAATTTGACGTAAGTAGAAAAATGGTTGGATTTAAATTTTTGACAGTTGGAATTATTCTGATTTTTTGAGAATTCATTTCATCATTTTAAGTCAAACCATTTATGAGCAAGAAAAGCTAGTCTCAGTGTTTCGTGCTTATTTTGTGCCCGGTTACTACTAAGAATTATAGTTATTCATATAAATTATCTCACTTTTCTTTCACGGATATTTATTTCCATGCAGATTTTGTGTTGAAAAATTAGAAATAAACTGCAGTTTTTTTATGAAATAATTTCATGTTTTTTATTTCCAAAATGTATTTGTCATTATTCAATATTGATTAAAATGGTATTATACATAAAAATCGATTACATTTGATTCACATTTTTAACAATATTTTAGCTGGTTTCAAAAATCTCGCCCGTTCTTAAATAGTAAATGCCCTTTTTATTAAGAGATGGCTTAAGAATATCAAATACAAATTCACTATCATAGCAATACGAGAAGGCAAATGGAAGTCCTTCTGCATTTTTCAAAAGTTTATCGCTATTTTGTAAAATTAATTCACGAAGAATAAATGCTGCAAAATGATCACAAGACATTTTAATTGGATTTTTTTCGCAGCCCGGTTGATTTTTTCCATAATTCACCAAAATATCGACGTCGGCAATATTTTCTTGTACACCCGCTTTTGATGTGTGAAAGACGACAACAATTTTAGCTGAAAAATATAAAATCTTTATGAAATGGATCATTGTGCAAATTTAAATGTTTTGATAAATAATTTTACCGTCTCCTTTTTGAACTCGTCTTAGTTTGCCAATATTTGATTGTAATGTGCCATTTGGTGAATAAGGGAATCCAGCTCTTGGAGGGTCAAACGCTACATTTATATAACAAATGTTCACATTACAATTTATGCTTGTGTTTTAACTGAGCTTATCAAAATAACATTACCCCAAACACCTCCGCACATTTGTCCATTAAAATGGGGTTTCAAACTAAATCCAATATTTCCAGCCAAATGTCCACCGAGGCAAAAACCCGTCAGATAAATCGAAGCCAAATTAAATTGAAATTCATTTGAATCGATAAGATTTTTGATGAAATTTGTCATCATGTCTATCACTTTTGGGATTCGATTGCTTAGCGCCAAATAATAATGTCCATATTTGAATAGTGACGGACCTTTAAGATAAGCATAGCTCACTGTGCAAACGGTTGCATTGGTCCTAATCATTTGATCTAATTAAAAAATTCGATTGAAATTTCAAATGTTATTTGTTGAATGAAATTTGGAATTACCTTTTGAAACAAGAAAACTTCGGCCGGCTGAAATGTAAATTTATAAGTGTGTTGATATTTTAAAACAGTATGTAGTGCAGGGTGTTCAACATTTTCAAAATAAATGAGAATATATGTTTTTTAGATAGGTCTTGCAATGAAATTTTTTAAAATCCATATTACATAATTAATGTGTCTTCATTATTTCATAACTACTGAAAGAAGACTGATTTTTGAACGATAAAAAAACTTTTGCAATAAATTTCATACAAACAAATTAAACATGGACAAGTTTTGTGTCCGATGATAGCATTCAAACAATTCTGCGATTTATATTCACCCTACTCGATGCAAAATGTTGACAGATCTGAAGCACATTTCAAAACGTCAAATCTAAATACAAACTTTGATGTTTTAACTGATTCTTGTCTTTACAGTAGATTTTCTCTTGTAATTGGTATTGAATCACATTGGAATCTTATTTGAATTGATTTTATTTCATTTTATCGAAGCATGTGTATCATATTTGATTTTTTGCATAAAGAAAGTGTTTCATTGTAAATAACTTGATAAAAAAACATCCAAAGTGAACAAAAATGGAAATTCCCACTGTATAGAGAGAAATTTAAACAATGAAGTGGTTTCAATATCAATAAACAATAGATCGACAAAATGAAATGATTCTTAGTTGTGACAAAACGGTGTTTTACAATGTGATCATGGCCAATCTGTGTATTTCAAATTTCAATGGATTCTTTGTGATCGTTTGCAAATTTTTGGTTGCCGTGCAATTTTTATATTCGGCGACCATTTGTTTATGAACTCTCACATTGATACATACAATGAATTCATTTCAAAGAAATAAAAATTATCCAGTGGTATTTCAAAATGTGTCATGTGTTTGATTCGATGTTATGTTGATTTGTTACTGTTAGTTTTCGATAAAATTCGCCTCAAATCATCAGAATTTCACAAATCATTGTCATTCGGAGACGAGATTTTGACCAAGTCAGTCGCTTAGATTAAATTAATTAAATTATCAAATCAAATTTTCTTGTGATTTACAGTAAATTAAATACTTTTTATTGGATTTTCAATTGGAATTGAATTATTTGCGAGAGTGACAAATCGAATGGAGTGATTTAGTGAACGCAATTCTTGTGTGATTTACTTTAGTTGATTGTTTTGGTAATTTCTTAACTATTGCAAAAAATACCCAGTGAATTTGTGTTTAATTTCTATTGCTGATCGATGTTATGTGGATTTAATGCTGTGCCTATTTGTCTAATCGTGCTAATTTGATATCATTTGATTTTAATCTTTGTTTTATTTTACTTATTTAAATGCGGCTTTTGATTCAAAGTTGTTTAGTTTAATCGTGATTTTTTTTTTGGTCATTCCATTTTTCTGCTTTAATTCGATGAATTTAACACATATCAATTTTTTCAAAAAGTTTTTGCGTTTTTTTTTTGTTCATTGAATAGTGTTTCGAGCATTTGTCAACAAAATGGTTCGATCGAAGAATAAAGAAAAGCCACCCGACACGGAATACCGTTCAGTGAAATGTGCTCTCGGAACGATTATACGCGAAGAATATCGATTGCCATTGGTTACCATCATAAGCCAATTCAGTGTGATTGCAACTCAGATTGCTGTTCTAGCTTCGTTGCTATTTTTGTACAAGGTGATTTATTTATTATTTTTTTTTTTAATCGATAAAATGCTCAAATACCATACATATGTACATATATGGAAAAGAAACAATGATTTTTTTCTTTTGCTCGATTTTATTAGGCAAACAATGCCATTGACAATGACGATGACCGATTTTTCGATTATATTGGCGAGGAAGTCATCACCAATTGTTTCAATGGTGTACTACGGCAGAACAAAGACAATTATTTATTCATGCCAACCGAATTTCGACGATGGGTGGAAGGATCAGTCAGTGAATGGTTTATGTGGCCGAGCAACAGACAATTTGGCAACGCATTCAAGAATCTTTACGAGCAATATATCGAGAATGTGCAGACAAATTTGACAACACATTGCGAAAATCGATTGAAGTTGTTCTTCCGTCTGATGATTTACGAGATCAACGACAATATCAGACGACAAAACCAACCGGATGCTGTGCTATTCGATGGCAATGATCTCAAAAACGCTATCAAGTACTCGTATGAGCGAAAAGACACGACGCGTGGGAACATTGCTGCACAGCAACGGTTGGGTGTTTTGTTAGACGAATTGCGAAGAATGGGTGCGCCAGATGACTGCGATATTCGAGCATTTGTCAAAAATCATTGGTTTCGATCGCTTCGAATGTGGCTCCGAATACAACGGTACATAAAGCTGTTCCAGCTCACATATGAAAATGTAAACTACAGTTGGATGTTGTTCCGTAAACATCCACTGTACGTACAACGACCAGCCGTACCTGAGCCACCAAAAGCACATACATTCGCTGCCATCCCAATGTGCTCATTCGAACGCCGACATATCACCGTTGACTCAGATGTTTTACGTCGTCTTCTGTGTGAAACGAACTTGATACCAAAGAAGTTCGGGAAAAGAAAGAAGTGCATTAATATCAATCAAAATGAATTCTTTGCGAACACAAAAGGCTGTTGGAATCTTTATTTTGACATCGACAAGATTCACAGCTTTGTCAAAGGAAAGAAACCATTCGATTATCAATTTTTATCTGATGGTGTATCAGCAACGGTGCTGTATTTAAGACCAAATCGACCAGAGCCAGTATTATCCGAAGAAGCATTGCTCCATCTCTATCATTCTGGTAATTTTTGGTACGAGCTCGGCATGGACGATCCCGGTATGCGCACATGGAATGCCACTGTGCGTCGGAACATCTTGACCGGTGAAGAGGTAAGTAACTTTTTCTGTTCAATTTGATTCATTTGCAATTGAATTGAATTGTTCCTTTTTATTAAATGAAAACTATTTTTTTTTTTTTGCATTTTCAACAGGTTAACTAACATCAGAATATCCAGCAAGCGATATCATTATGAAACCAAGCAAGGCGTCCGAAATAAGAAAGCTGAGATATTGTCACGCGTATTCAAATATGATGAAGAATGTGATCGAAATCGTGTTGCAGCCACAGTTGGTGAAATGCCATCGCCACAAGGCACAACATGGAGCTGGTACATAACGCATCGCTTGCGAATGATGGAAAATGGAATCGAAACGTACACGACTCGCAATTACGCTCGATTACGATTGGACAAGCACATTAGATGGCATCGTGCAATTGATAAAATGGCCGGTAAATTGGTGAACAATAAGCCATCGTTTATTTACATTGGAGCTGGTAACTGGGCGCCGAATTCACCAATATCGATAAAAAAACACGTGCGATGCCCAGGGACACGCAAATTGATTGGAGCCATAAAGAAGCGTGGAAATTGCATAATTCGAATGGTCGATGAGTGGTCCACATCTCAATTGTGTGGTAGATGTCTTCGACCATTTCCACGTTGGACAAAGAGCAAACGGTACAAGACATGCGAGGACTGCAGACCAAATCCAATCTTGCAATTACCAACGCTCATTGTAACGAATGCCAGCAAGCGTGTTTTACAAATGAAGCGGTCGATCATGAAAGTTTGGCGTGAGATGGCAGATGCGGGCAACGAAGTTGCAGCTATTCTAACTCAATCGAATACCGGACGTTTGGTGTCCAAAAAGCAGCGCTTTGAAAAGACATGGCAACCAAATGCAAACGTAGACGATGAAATGGAAGATGCTGCTCAACAACGGCCACTGCTCAAAACTGTGTGGCATCGCGATATTTCAGCAGCGAAATTGATCCTGTACAAAGGTATGTAATTTCGATGGAAAAATGAAATGTATTGATATTTTGATGGATTTGTTTTATGAAATTTCCATGCACATTTGAATTTGTGATTTTTTTTTCTCGATTCATCCATACAGGTCATTGCCAGCTGTTTTTCATGCCGGTGTATCATGGATTGTTGAGAGCACGTGATGAAGAGCCAGATATCGGCCCAGCATAATGGAATCGTCTACAGTTTCCATTCAATCAATACCAATTTTAATTTTAAAAACTAGTTTTTAACGATAGTTTTTAAGTTTTTTATTAACGATCGTTAGTCCGCTAGCCTTGTAATTTGTGGGCTAGTTTGTCAGTACATAGTGGTGGGCATCATTATCATGTCTGTCTCTCAATTGGTTCGAACCTATATCACCTTTTGATGATGATGCTATTCATCTCGTGCATCCATGGTAAGATAATATCCTTAATATTCTTCAAAACAATTTAAATTCATATTTATAAACGGTCTTTTTTCGGTAGATATGTATGAATTTGAATCGCAATGTAATATGAATACTATCAATGAGCATAAAATTTGGCACTCGTTTAATTAATGCTATATTCTCTTTTCATTACAGATATGATGAACACCCTAATTGTAGTCATGTAGTGAATCTTGAAGGTCATCTCTAAACATTCGACAGTATTGAATATGAAAAATGCCAATTCATCGACCTTGCCCTTTTGTTGAAAACTGAACGAAAATAGATGACATTCAAGAGGGACATTTTTTACGAATTATTAAACACTTACAATAACTGTATAGTTTATCTTCGTGTCCTAAAAAGAAGAATATGAGCTTATGTCGCTCTCCCAGTAATTTTTTAATCTTTTTCGTCTCATCTTTCGTAAATTTATAATTGTGATTTGCCATTTGGGGATTATACAAAAGATCAAAAACAGTGAATTTTGTATCGCTGTAATTGAAATCAAAAATAAACCATTTTGAACAGCTTTTTATTTGCAGTTCGATAGTTTCAACTTACGATTCTTCCGAAACACAAGTGATTTGAACCTTTTTCTCATATTTAGCTTGCGCTTCAATCGCTGAAATGATATTTTTCAATTTTTTAAACGAATTTTCATCATTTTTCCTATAGTTAGTTACCACAACTATAAATACCAAAGAAGTGCAGTGTGATAAAAAATATAACGAACTTTATTTTCCACCACGTCATGATAACGAATTTTTTAATCAAATTTATCACTTTATTCACAGAATTTGTCAGATGAAATGAATTAACAGAACCAGATACTCTTTATATCTATGACATGTCGATATAAAACATTTTTCGACGATTAAAAATTCCAAGTAAATCCATTTGAATTTTCTATTCGAATTAACATGATACACAATTTTTAACGAAATATGGAATATGATTAATGAGAATTCAAACTACAGAGCTATAGCAACTAATATATACACAAGAAAAGAACAAAGAAGAATTTTCTTGTGACGCATTTGTGAATTTATTTTCTCTTGATAATGTTGTACAGAAAATGTGTTGAATAAATATAACGAGAAAAATTAATGGTGAATATTGCTTGTTGATGCCTTCAATTAGTTTCAAAAATCTCACCAGTTCTCAAATAGTAATGACCTTTTTGGCTAACATTCGGATTAGTCATGTCAAACAGAAATTTTTCTGCATAATTGAATGAGAAGGCATATGGCATTCCTTCATTATTTTTTATGAGTTTATTACTTCGTAATATAATTAATTCACGAAGAATGAACGCAGCGAAATGATTACAAGTAATACTAATCTTTTCTTTTTCACAGCCTGGTTGATAAGTGCCACCATTTACGACAACCTCAACATCTGCAATACTATTTTCAACTCCCAATCGAGATGTATGAAATACTACAACAATTTGTGCGTCACCTTTTTGAACACGTCTTGGTTTGCCAATTCCTTTTGATGGATATGGAAAACCAATTCTTGGCGGATCGAATGCTAATAAAATTACACAATTTCAGTGGGATTTATGAAATTCATATCAAACTTTACTGAAAAATTTTGTGAAATTTTGATAATACTAACCCCAAATGGCTCCTACCATTTCTCCTTTATGGCTCTCTTTCAATTCTTGTCCAATCATACCTGCGAAGTTTATAAATTTTCTATCTCATGTCATCAAATACAAAAAAATTTTTTACAATTTGAATTCTCCGAAAATTATAAGAAAAAAAAAATAACCTGCAATATGTCCGCCCTTGAAAGGTATTATAGATACAAATTACAAATGGATTTATTCATTAAAATAATAAATTTTGATTTCTTACCAAGCAAAATCCGCTAAGATAAACGGACGACATTTTGATTTGGAATTCATTTGAATTCACAATATTCCGAATGAATGTTGAAACCATTTCAATCACTCGAGGTACTCTACTATTAAGCGCCAAAAAATAATGAGCATATTTGAACAGTTCTTTTCCACTTAGAAATCTATAACTTATTGTGCAGGACGTTGCTTGAGAATAGTAAACCTGTCCTAAACGTGATAAATAAACAATTATTCATAGAGAACTTACATGTTCTTCAAATACAATAGATCTGGAATTTAATTCAAATGATAATACTTTGTGCTATAACGAAACTTCTGCCAGCTAAAAGAAATGATCTTCATTGAAAGATTGCTTTAAAAAATATATATATATATATATGTGTATTTTAAACTTACAGAAACTGCGCAAATAATCTTCATGTCCCAAAAGGAAAAAAATAATTTTTTTCTTATTCCCCACTAACTCTCTTAGTTTTTGCATTTCCTTTGGAAGAAATTTATAGTCATGTTTGCACATCGCTGGATTATATTGCATGTTCCAGATAGTGAAATTCGTTTGGCTTTAAATCATAATTTCAATTAATAATTAAAACTAATAATTTTGAATATTTTTTTACGTCTTACGATTCATTTGAAACACATGATATTTGAATTTCCTTTGAAAAATTCTCCATCGCATATAATTCTGCAAGCAAAATTTCTCATTTTGTTTTTCAAATTCAAATAACTTTTTCAATTACAATAAAGTTTTTGTTTTTATCAAATTATAATCACCCGTGAAGTGTATTGTGAGAATCATTAACGATATAAAAATTTTACACCAAATCATCATTACCACGATATACAAATTAATTCTATTTTCGTTAAACGTTTTCTATAGACTAAAAGCTATTTTGTAATTCTAGTTGTTTATACAAATACTGTGTAAATTCATGTGTGATGATGTGAAATTAAATTCTGTTTGCTTAATCGACTAGATATTTTCCAATAAATAACTAATCATTATTAATTTGAAATTTTCCCAATATAATTATTCTGAATGTTTGAATACATATTTTTTTATAATGGATATTGTTTTTGTTATTTCGTTTGATATTTTGAGTTTGGCTTCAACTGAATTAGCACGTCTTTTTCTTATGTACTTAATTCACAAACATCGCCACCAATAAAAAATTCTTAACAATAATTTTGAGTAAATGGCTACATTTAAGGAAAAAAATTATTAACGTTAATAATTTCTAAAAATTGAAAGACGGTTCCCTGAAGGAATATCCAAGCAAAATGAAACAATTCAAAACAAATGAGAAAACAATGAAAAAAAAAAGTCTTCAACCATCTTACCCAAGGGGCGAAGCAGTAGTAGATGAATGATTTTACTATTGAATAATTCAAGATAATACAGAAGTAATACCAAAGTGATACCAATAATAACAGCAATACCTAGGGGGTAGAAACGGGCCAAAAATTCATTTGGATTCACTCATAAAAGGTTCACGATACAAATATTCACAGCGATTGATTGAGATTCACTCATATTCACTACGATTTCACAGATCCATCATGTTAAGTTTATATTTATTTTATTGCAAAATCACCGCGATTTATTTAGATACACAGAGATTTATTGGATTTCTTCTCATGTCTACCCCTTTGAGTAATACCGATGCTAGTACTACCAGCTCTATAAAATATACATACATGTCTTCTACTATTATTATGAATGGATATAGTATGTTATAAGTTGGTATTACCTCGCTATTATTTTGAATAATGCAGTAGTAAAATTATCACTCTACTTCTTTGAGAGTTACTTATTGTAACAACGTCTTAATATTTTAAATAAAAAAATTCCAATGAAAAATTGAAATCTTTTCCATTAATTTAATAAAATTCATAAAAAGAATAAAAAAATGAGTTGGAAAAAAAAGTCCCATCCGTGACAGTGAGTCAACACTGCCGTGACGAAGATTCGAACTCCGGTTACTACGGCCACAACGTAGGGTCCTAACCACTAGACGATCACGGCTATTCGGGTCATACTTCAAATGTGGTCTGAATTCATTCGCTATTTAGTACAAATTATAATTATCAGTTTTTACTTGAGGCAAATCGGCTTTCAATCAATGCATATTGTTTTTAAACTAAAAAGAATATTTATTGGATGCTATCATTTTCCAACGATTATAAGTATGGTTATATTTAAAATTTACACATATTTATAATGACATCGGATTTTTTCTCTTCTTCATTATGAAATTATTACAGAATTTTTCGGAATTAATTCAATTATTTATTTTTTTTTTTTCTCATTTCAGGGGAATTCTGTGGATTGCATGCATTGGGCATTTTATTAGCCATCAAATTTAAAATCATAGTCATTGTATCAATAATTGCATTCTCAGTATATTACTACACAAAATTTGTGGCAGCCAAAAAATGCCATGTCCATGACCATTTTCGTGAGGGAATTCATCCAATAGACTCTTCGTAAGTGATTTTCTAGAATATTTTTTTTTTCAATTTTAAAGCAATAATAAGTACATTGAATCTTTTTAATATAGTTACACGGGTTCGGCCTACTATCACAGCCCAATCACATCATATTCAAGTTCAATAGCCAGTGATATTCCAACTCATATTTCTTATTCAAGCATTGATCCATACAGTGCATATCATGAATCCAGCATTCGTTCGGAAATACCATCCTATGCATCATCATGATCATCATGATTTCCATGAGCATCATAGTCATCACGATTTTGAACATCATTCGCATGATTTTGATGGATTTTTCCCAGGGAATAGCATTTCATCGCCTGGTGGTGATTCATCACCACCATCAATGCCACCAAATGATTCCAAAGATGGAAAAGATGAATCAAGTAATTCAGCACCTTCTATATCAGCCACATATCGTCGCGTTGGAAAACATCGTCGACGACGGGCTGCTAAACAACAAATCAAGTAAATACAATTCAATCTTTACAATTCAATATATCATAAAAATTAACTGTTTATTTCAGTTTCATAGATATTGGAGAATTGAAATTCCAATTTTTGGGTGTTGACACAGAGGGTTGTCGCCGTCGTTTCGTATGTGGATTTCCGTGACAAAACAAATTCAATTACCCGTTTGGCATTTTCATTTATTGGGTAAATGTGAAATAATTGTTTGGTCTGATTTTCTTCAGTTTTTCCAATAAAATCTTAACACAAATCTTCATTTTCTTTTCTTACTAACAGACGAAACTTCTTTGAACGCTATCGTGAATTAGATGAAAGTGTTGCCAAACCACAGAAATTTTCGGATTGTGCTAAAGTATTCAGTGATTGCAAAGATGCTGAAAAATACAATAATATCGATGATGATGATGATGGCAACGGCAATGATGAAGATAACGAAAACAAAGAGAATGAAGAAAGTTCACAGAACGTGGGAAATTCCACGAAATCAGATGATGAAGCAAGTCAAGATGTAAGAAGTGAAAGTGACGAGAAAGAGGGATCTGGTGATTTTCAGACTGAACAACCAAATCATAACATCAATACTATTATATTCAATAAACCAATCCACAAATTTATCTTGAATAAACAACTTTCAATTGCCTAATTCATCGACAAACAATCGCCACTACTTCCTCTATCGAATTTATTTATCATATTTATTTATTTATTTATTATATTTTTATTTGTTAAATTCAAAGTAAATGTAAGACTTTCTGTATAAAATGAAATACATATTAATTTTATATCCAATGGAATGATTGTCAAATAAAACAATCGGTTGGTAATAGAAAAACTTATTTACTCTTTATCACAGAGTATGTGACCACGAAGTGTACTGTAGTACATCAATATTCCAATTATTGTAATAAGGCATAACAAATCATATCTTTTTGCCGTTTCCGTTGTTATACTATACCATGGTAAATTGCAAGAAATGAGACATCTAAAACTAATCCATTTAGGTCTGACAAATAACGGCCTGATTAAATGAACTGACATTTTGTATATCGTGTGTTTTTAGATGAAAACTAAAAATAAATGAAATAAAATAATTGCTACCGTATATTTTGAGCCATATTTTAAAAATAAAAATATAAAAATGCTTTACGGATTGTATAAATTTAGTGTTTGATTAAAACGGGAAAAAAGTTGAAGCAAATTATAGATTAAATATTTGTAGTTGAAGCAAATTATAGATTAAATGTCCTAACTCCGAAATTCGTAACAAGATTATTCTATATTTACACGCTATATTTTCAAGTAAACTTACGTTTGACAATTAATATGGATTGCATTGATGCACACATTTTCATTATTGAAAATCTTGAAAATTGACCTAGCAAAAGAAAAAAAAAAGCTGATTGCTTTGGTATTTTAACATAACAATGTGCTTTTATGAATTTAAAATTCGATTACTCCAGTTTAAAATGACCTAATCGCGTTTTACAATTTTCTTGATTGAATGATTACGAATGAACATATAACAATACTGAATTTATGAAAAATAATCTCGATCTTCCATTCCTTCAGGCATATATTCCAATCCAGAAACATCTTTATGCTCAATATTATAACCACTGCCATAGTTCAGATCTTTCATCAATTTTGTCGGTGCGTTGCGTAAATGTAGTGGCACAGCTGGCTGTGGACCTTTCCAATCATTTATATCACGCTTGCAAACGCCCAGTGCATTATAAATCTGAGGAAACAATATAATTGATACAGTAATAATAATTCTTCAAAAAAAAAAAAAAAAAAAAAATGAAACAAATTTAAATCACAAATAGATGTAAAGTAGAAAATGGGTAAATTTGTATTCACTTCTCGACTTTTTGGTGCTCGAGCCAAATAAACGGCAGCTTGAGCAATGAGACAATCAGCTTCTGGCATTCCAATCAATTGAACTGCATCCAATGCTGACAGAGCTATGCTAACTGCATGTGGATCAGCTAATCCTGAAATTTTAATTGGAATGAAAATGAAATTTCAAAGGAAAATTCTATTTAAAAAAAAAAAAAAAAAAAAAAAAAAAATTGAGAAAAAATATCAAAATGATTCACCGATATCTTCGCTGGCCGCTCGGACAAGTCGACGACATATGTATCGCGGATCTTCGCCGCCAACCATCATTCTTGTACACCAATACAAAGCCGCATTGTCATCTGATGCACGAATCGATTTGTGTAATGCTGATATCATATCGTAATGTTGATCACCTTGTCTATCATAGAGCATATGAGAACGCTGTAATTTAAATTGAGAAAATTATTAGCATTTTGAATTTAGAATATATTCATTTAATTTCACAATCAAATGATAATTCAATTTCAATTGATTATTGTTAACAGTTAACTGATGAAATTATTATGCACCTTAATTCCATCCTTAATCGAACTCAATGGCATGAATTTTACATTAAATTTTGTGTCGCCATTATTGTTTTCCTGTAATGATTCCATCGCCAATTGTAAACTGTTTAATGCAATTCGTGCATCACCATCACATATTTCAGCCAACCATTTTAGTGAAGATTCTTCAACACCAACTCTGCAAATATGCATAAATCGAATCGTTAAGATAAAATATGAATAAAAAAAAATCAAAAAGAGTAGATTTCGGAGAAATTCAATGATTTACTTCGGAGTGAATCCAAGCTCTTTAAATGATGGATATTCATCGGTTGAACTTAAAATGATTGCATCGTATACTTTAAGCGATCGCTTGAGAATATCAATTATATTGTCAGTGGTGAGTTTTTCAAGTACAACAACACGGCATCGACTCAGTAATGCCGAGTTTAAACTGAACGATGGATTCTCTGTAGTTGCTCCAATCAATGTGATGGCTCCACTTTCAACATGCGGCAGAAAAATGTCCTAAATGATCAATATACATTGGAGCAGAAATACTGATAATGTTGAATCTATTCCATTCAAAAGAACTAAAAGAACTAAAAAACTTTCTTTGAAGTGAATTTGCTCCACAAAAACAAAGTTACCTGTTGCAATTTGTTGAATCGATGGATTTCGTCCATGAATAGAATGGTTTTTCGGCCAAATTTTTGTTCATTTTTTGCAGCAGCAACAGCCTGTTTGATATCATTCACACCAGCCATAGTTGCTGACAATTTAACAAATCGAGTATTCTGTGTTTGTTTGCACCGATTAGCGATAACATGAGCGAGTGTTGTCTTTCCAACACCAGGTGGACCCCATAAAATCATGCTTGGTGTTTCATTTTTATCCAAAATTTTTCGCAAAAATGCATTTTTCCCCATCACATGAATTTGACCAATATAATCGTCAATACTTTCTGGACGCATCTTTTCTGCCAACGGTATGGATTTTTCAACGACATTTGTTTGTTTTGAGGAATTATTTGATTGTTTAGTAAGATCAATCGATTGTTTTGTGGAATCGTTCATTAATTGTTTGGCTGATGAAAATGATTTTGGTGTTGTGGACGACATTTGAAATCCATTATTTGTGCTGGTGGACGGTGAGCCCAGTGATTCAGAGCTGCTTTTGTCATTTGTATTTTTTAATTTTTTCTTTGCATTGCCCGGCGGTGATGTTATTGGACTGGATTTGTTTGTATTAAAAATGCTGAATGTTCGTTTGTTATTGTCCTTTGTTGGATCACTGTCGCTACACGTACTATTCAAAAATATACAACGATTAACGTGTACTTCAATTGCATCTTTTGGAAAATATTTTTCACAAATTGGACACTCTGCATCTGTCGGCTCAATTTGTTTCACATCCATAATTTATTCGTTTCGTTGTTTCACTGAAGATTTATTTAAGATAACACACAAGAGGGAAAAAACAACTTTTGACGATACCAAATATGCGCGTAAATTCAGTTTGACAGTTCGTTTGTGACTATATTCAGGATGGTTTAGGTGAATGCAAATACAATCACAAACAATACTCTGTCTTAATGTGCTGTCATACAAACAAATTATTAAAATTCCTTTTGAAAATTGAAATTCTGTTTTTTCTCTCTGTTCTAAATAAACATCTGCTCGAATAGCATGGTGCTGGGTAAAACACGTTTTTTTTATTAAAACATAATGAATTTATTCATAGACGTATTTGAATTTTTTTCCCTCATGTAGTAAATATAAACATTGTCGATGAGGATCAGAAGCGGGCAATTCGGTGATATGATCCACAGGTACCAGTCACAAGTAAAGGTATACTTTGATCATTTCGAACTGAAAGACCCATTGAAATTCGAGAAGAAGACATGGTTTGTTTTATCGCTAAATGCATGTAAAAATGCATGCTTTTTTTCTTTGTAATTGATTTCGTTTCTTATTGAATTTTTGTCTCGTAGCTCGACCGGTGTCGAGTAGTTACGGAATTTGTAAAACTTAACCGAATTGGCGAACGAACTTATGGTGTTGTCTGTAAGTGAATTAGTTAATTTTTACCTTTTTTGATAAATACTCACCAAAGTGACCAAAACAATTTATGCACCGTCGTGCGTTCCTTTTAATTTCTTATGCCTCACGAGAAAACTATTTTTCAATTGAATCAATAAATTTTCATATATCTTTCAGATCGTGCACGTGACAGCCAGAATGGTGAAATTGTTGCACCTGAAGAATATAACTGAAGTAATGACCGCCAGACGCTTGTCTACTTTGCACCACAATTCCAGTTAATTGATATTTTGTTGTGCTCTGTGAATCATCCAATTCATCTTCATATTCAATAACCTCGCGTTCAATTTTGGCTAAACCCGAAACTAAATTAAAATGGAAAAAAATACACTTTATATGTTGAAATTGTATTTTTTTTTTTTTTTTTTTTTTTTTCTATAGAAAAATGTCTATATATTAGGATTATTCCTATTAAGCAAACAGTATGCCAGTTGTGACAGTGAGTTTCAATGTTATTTTTGTGTAGCTTTGTACAGTTTATTATAATCTCTTTATACGAAATAATAATTATAAATAAGAATTGCAAAAAATGCGATTCTTTCCAAATAAATAGAAAAGCTGTTGCTATCTGCCAAAGATACGATTCATTCAGCAAGTATAATAAAGTTAATTTTTTCATAAAACTTTGTATATTTATTCTACGTGGAACAAATTTTATTCTAAACAGCCGAGAAAATGATGTTGAAAAATAGAAATAGATAAATAAATCAATCAACGCAATAAATAGGGAAAACTAATGAAATTATGCAAATTACATCATATAACTAATGGTCAACCACTGGTGCTTTCATGTTTGAGGCAAATGGATAAAAATAAACGATTTGTTTACACATAGTTGCTGTTAAACATAGTTCACTTATCCGCTATGATTGTAACGAATTTTTTGAGAAAATTCGATTTTGTTGCGAATAAAAAAAAGGAAATGTTCCAAAATACAATGATTTCAATTCGAATTTTTCACATGAACAACACAATGACAGCATTTAAAAACAACTAAAATGTCATGTGGTGTAATGTCAAACGATGACAGATCATAGTAAGTCGAAAACATGCGGTGTTAAGAGAAAATAACACAAGAAAACACTTTTGTTTCCATTCATAAATTTTGTAATCGGGAGAAAAAAAAATGCAGCGAATAATATCAGCGATATCACCGCTAACACGACGATCTACTGCTTCGTTATGTGTTATAACAAAAATTCCATATAAATTTGATCAAATTCGATGCTATTGCACGCCGGAAAAAGATGTAGAAACATGGATTGAATCACTGGACGAAGCAAAGAAAAAACGAGTTCGATTTTTTCGAAATGAGGTGAATTGAATGTCAAAGAAGTTTTTTTTTCTTTTCCTTGAATTCCTCCATTGAAAGAAAACTGAATTAAAAAAAATTTTTAAGAAAACCGCATTGTTCACAGAAAAAAAAATGTATGCACTATTCACAACCGTACGTTGTAATTGTCAAAATTCCAACGTTTTTTGTATGGAGGTTCTGAATACTCCGTTTTTTTCCAACCATTGTGAATTACAAACATTTGCTGGACAATTCACAACCTTCATACAGAAAATGTTGGAATTTTGGCAATTACAACGTACGGTTGTGAATAGTGCATAATTTTTTTTCTGTGTGTTGGCATTACAAGCTGCACTAAACAAACGCGCATCGACATTGGAAAAAATGACCGTAGCTGATTTTGAGCATATAATACCTTTATCGAATAATCAGCGTCAAAAATATTACAATTATTTGTACGATGTTCATAGGTCAAGGTTTACACATTTGGTAAAGCATTTTTCGATCAATTTAAATTAAAATTGAAATCATATTTATCCTTTATTATTTCTTCTCTTACATTTTTTTTGCAGGCAAAAAAAGATCTGAAAAAGCGCCTTTACAAAGACAATCAAATGATGAAAATGATGAATAAAAATAACGATCAAGCAAATGATAAGCCATTGTACCTTCAGTATGGCCTTGGAAAAAATTCTCTAATAGCAAGAATTTACCCAAACACCATTGATAAATGGAGAAATATTCGGTAATTCGAATTAATGTGAATAAATCTAACGAAACAATTGAACTGATCAAACGATATTCATTTCGGGATTGGCAAATTGCATTAGGTGGTCCAAAAATTATATACGATTGTAGTTATACAGAACATATGAATGTTCGTGAAAATCAAGAAATCGCACGACAATTACAATTTGTTTTTGGTTTGAATCGTTTACATCGTGAGCCATTTATACTTCATTATTGTGGAATTAATAAAGAAACAGAGCTTTGGCGGTCATTGAAACGTTTAATACCAGTTCTTGGCGAAAAACCACTACCAATTCAAATACACACAGATGATATGTGCGATGTATTTCCGAAAGAGAAACTTGTTATATTAACGCCAGACTCACCAAATATATTGCTTGAATACAATTCAAATGATCACTATGTGGTCTCTAGCATTTTACAACGTGGTAATGATATGCCACTTTCACTGGCCAAAGCGAAACAATTGAACATTCGAACAGCTCGTTTACCATTGGAAAAATATCGATCATGCCGTTCAAATAATAGATTAACATTAGATCAAGTATTAAAAGTTATGTTAGAAATAAAATATTCACGCGATTGGAAAAAAGCATTCCAATATATACCAAGACGTAAATTTCATTAAAATATACAAGCACGTATACTGTATCCGCCATTTGGAAAATAGCGACACCTATCAAAGCGCCAGATTCAGATAAAATATTGTAAAATTGTTTTTTTAGATTCTTGAATTTGTTTATTTTTTTGAGGAAAAATAAATATAATTGAAAGCGATATAGCTTTGAAATCATTTATTTCTTCTTAGTAAATAAAAAACAAAATTGAAAAAACCGGAAAAAACTAATAAGAGAATAATAATCGTTCTACAACGACATTTCGGTTTTTAATTTGTTTCGAATTGTTTACATTTCACATATCCGCACATTTCATTTGAAATAAAAATTAAAACTAAAATAAAAAAAAAACTGAAAAAATCTGGTAGCAGATAGATGTTCGTCGTTATCGGTCGTATGTTGGTAAGTTTCATGAGTTCCACTCTCTTTCTCTTTCTCTTTCTCTTTCTCTATCTCTCTTTCTCTCTTTCTCTTTCTCTTTCTCTTTCTCTTTCTCTTTCTCTTTCTCTTTCTCTAAAGCGCACTCTATCAGGCGTCAAATCGTTGTTGTTGTTTTGCTTGTTAATTTTGTGACATTTGAGAGTCTTCGATCTCTGATTCAGCGCCGTAACTTTGATTGATTTCCTAGGGGATGCTGAAAATTGAATAGCAAAAAAGGTGTCCTCATCGATTTCAGGGGATGCGCAAAATTTTTCGAGGGATGCTTAGCCTCCTAGATACGAGCCTGTTCTGATTACAAAGACGTTCATTTGATCGATCCAGAGGTGCGCATGCTTGAGAATTCCAGCGGGAAGGAGAGGTATAATAGTGATGGCGGGGACAGGGATGGTCCCAAATTGAAGAGCAAAAGAAGGATTTTTTATAATATCCTAATATTGTGTTACAAACAGAAATACACGTTTGAGATTGATCCGTTATAGCAATGCTACAATACTACTTCCAAATGTTTTGACGACTTCCGAAAGTTTCTATCGACGAATAATTTTGGGGGACATGGGGAGACACACAAAGAAAATCTAGCAAAAGTGTTTCGAAATGAAATTTATTGAATAAGAGAACTGAAAAATTAGAAAAATAATGAACAAAAAACAAAACCATTGTGTCTAGAAACGTTCGTTTGATGTGACAGTAAACAAATTCTTACAACATATTTCAAATATGTATATTAGGGTGTTCAACATTTTCAAAATAAATGAGAATATATGTTTTTTAGATAGGTCTTGCAATGAAATTTTTTAAAATCCATATTACATAATTAATGTGTCTTCATTATTTCATAACTACTGAAAGAAGACTGATTTTTGAACGATAAAAAAACTTTTGCAATAAATTTCATACAAACAAATTAAACATGGACAAGTTTTGTGTCCGATGATAGCATTCAAACAATTCTGCGATTTATATTCACCCTACTCGATGCAAAATGTTGACAGATCTGAAGCACATTTCAAAACGTCAAATCTAAATACAAACTTTGATGTTTTAACTGATTCTTGTCTTTACAGTAGATTTTCTCTTGTAATTGGTATTGAATCACATTGGAATCTTATTTGATTTGATTTTATTTCATTTTATCGAAGCATGTGTATCATATTTGATTTTGTGCATGAAGAAAGTGTTTCATTGTAAATAACTTGATAAAAAAACATCCAAAGTGAACAAAAATGGAAATTCCCACTGTATAGAGAGAAATTTAAACAATGAAGTGATTTCAATATCAATAACCAATAGATCGACAAAATGAAATGATTCTTAGTTGTGACAAAACGGTGTTTTACAATGTGATCATGGCCAATCTGTGTATTTCAAATTTCAATGGATTCTTTGTGATCGTTTGCAAATTTTTGGTTGCCGTGCAATTTTTATATTCGGCGACCATTTGTTTATGAACTCTCACATTGATACATACAATGAATTCATTTCAAAGAGATAAAAATTATCCAGTGGTATTTCAAAATGTGTCATGTGTTTGATTCGATGTTATGTTGATTTGTTACTGTTAGTTTTCGATAAAATTCGCCTCAAATCATCAGAATTTCACAAATCATTGTCATTCGGAGACGAGATTTTGACCAAGTCAGTCGCTTAGATTAAATTAAATCAAATTTTCTTGTGATTTACAGTAAATTAAATACTTTTTATTGGATTTTCAATTGGAATTGAATTATTTGCGAGAGTGACAAATCGAATGGAGTGATTTAGTGAACGCAATTCTTGTGTGATTTACTTTAGTTGATTGTTTTGGTAATTTCTTAACTATTGCAAAAAATACCCAGTGAATTTGTGTTTAATTTCTATTGCTGATCGATGTTATGTGGATTTAATGCTGTGCCTATTTGTCTAATCGTGCTAATTTGATATCATTTGATTTTAATCTTTGTTTTATTTTACTTATTTAAATGCGGCTTTTGATTCAAAGTTGTTTAGTTTAATCGTGATTTTTTTTTTGGTCATTCCATTTTTCTGCTTTAATTCGATGAATTTAACACATATCAATCTTTATCAAAAAGTTTTTGCGTTTTTTTTTTTTGTTCATTGAATAGTGTTTCGAGCATTTGTCAACAAAATGATTCGATCGAAGAATAAAGAAAAGCCACCCGACACGGAATACCGTTCAGTGAAATGTGCTCTCGGAACGATTATACGCGAAGAATATCGATTGCCATTGGTTACCATCATAAGCCAATTCAGTGTGATTGCAACTCAGATTGCTGTTCTAGCTTCGTTGCTATTTTTGTACAAGGTGATTTATTTATTATTTTTTTTTTTAATCGATAAAATGCTCAAATACCATACATATGTACATATATGGAAAAGAAACAATGATTTTTTTCTTTTGCTCGATTTTATTAGGCAAACAATGCCATTGACAATGACGATGACCGATTTTTCGATTATATTGGCGAGGAAGTCATCACCAATTGTTTCAATGGTGTACTACGGCAGAACAAAGACAATTATTTATTCATGCCAACCGAATTTCGACGATGGGTGGAAGGATCAGTCAGTGAATGGTTTATGTGTCCGAGCAACAGACAATTTGGCAACGCATTCAAAATCTTTACGAATATATCAAATGTGCAGACAAATTTGACAACACATTGCGAAAATCGATTGAAGTTGTTCTTCCGTCTGATGATTTACGAGATCAACGACAATATCAGACGACAAAACCAACCGGATGCTGTGCTATTCGATGGCAATGATCTCAAAAACGCTATCAAGTACTCGTATGAGCGAAAAGACACGACGCGTGGGAACATTGCTGCACAGCAACGGTTGGGTGTTTTGTTAGACGAATTGCGAAGAATGGGTGCGCCAGATGACTGCGATATTCGAGCATTTGTCAAAAATCATTGGTTTCGATCGCTTCGAATGTGGCTCCGAATACAACGGTACATAAAGCTGTTCCAGCTCACATATGAAAATGTAAACTACAGTTGGATGTTGTTCCGTAAACATCCACTGTACGTACAACGACCAGCCGTACCTGAGCCACCAAAAGCACATACATTCGCTGCCATCCCAATGTGCTCATTCCAACGCCGACATATCACCGTTGACTCAGATGTTTTACGTCGTCTTCTGTGTGAAACGAACTTGATACCAAAGAAGTTCGGGAAAAGAAAGAAGTGCATCAATATCAATCAAAATGAATTCTTTGCGAACACAAAAGGCTGTTGGAATCTTTATTTTGACATCGACAAGATTCACAGCTTTGTCAAAGGAAAGAAACCATTCGATTACCAATTTTTATCTGATGGTGTATCAGCAACGGTGCTGTATTTAAGACCAAATCGACCAGAGCCAGTATTATCCGAAGAAGCATTGCTCCATCTCTATCATTCTGGTAATTTTTGGTACGAGCTCGGCATGGATCCCGGCATGCGCACATGGAATGCCACTGTGCGTCGAAACATCATCACCGGTGAAGAGGTAAGTAATTTTTTTTCATTCAAATTGATTCATTTGAAATGGAATTCATTTGTTTTCACTATTAAATCAAAATTGTTTCCTTTTTTGCATTTTTCATAGGTCAACATCAGAATATCCAGTAAGAGATATCATTATGATACCAAGCAAGGCGTCCGAAATAAGAAAGCTGAGATATTGTCACGCGTATTCAAATATGATGAAGAATGTGATCGAAATCGTGTTGCAGCCACAGTCGGTGAAATGCCATCGCCACAAGGCACAACATGGAGCTGGTACATAACGCATCGCTTGCGAATGATGGAAAATGGAATCGAAACGTACACGACTCGCAATTACGCTCGATTACGATTGGACAAGCACATTAGATGGCATCGTTCAATTGATAAAATGGCCGGTAAATTGGTGAACAATAAGCCATCGTTCATTTACATTGGAGCTGGTAACTGGGCACCTAATTCACCGATATCGATAAAGAAACACGTGCGATGTCCAGGGACACGAAAATTGATTGGAGCCATAAAGAAGCGAGGCAATTGCATAATTCGAATGGTCGATGAGTGGTGCACATCTCAATTGTGTGGTAGATGTCTTCGACCATTTCCACGTTGGACAAAGAGCAAACGGTACAAGACATGCGAGGACTGCAGACCAAATCCAATCTTGCAATTACCTACGCTCATTGTAACGAATGCCAGCAAGCGTGTTTTACAAATGAAGCGGTCGATCATGAAAGTTTGGCGTGAGATGGCAGATGCGGGCAACGAAGTTGCAGCTATTCTAACTCAATCGAATACCGGACGTTTGGTGTCCAAAAAGCAGCGCTTTGAAAAGACATGGCAACCAAATGCAAACGTAGACGATGAAATGGAAGATGCTGCTCAACAACGGCCACTGCTCAAAACTGTGTGGCATCGCGATATTTCAGCAGCGAAATTGATCCTGTACAAAGGTATGTAATTTCGATGGAAAAATGAAATGTATTGATATTTTGATGGATTTGTTTTATGAAATTTCCATGCACAATTGAATTTGTGATTTTTTTTTCTCGATTCATCCATACAGGTCATTGCCAGCTGTTTTTCATGCCGGTGTATCATGGATTGTTGAGAGCACGTGATGAAGAGCCAGATATCGGCCCAGCATAATGGAATCGTCTACAGTTTCCATTCAATCAATACCAATTTTAATTTTAAAAATTAGTTTTTAAGGATAGTTTTTAAGTTTTTTATTAACGATCGTTAGTCCGCTAGCCTTGTAATTTGTGGGCTAGTTTGTCAGTACATAGTGGTGGGCATCATTATCATGTCTGTCTCTCAATTGGTTCGAACCTATATCACCTTTTGATGATGATGCTATTCATCTCGTGCATCCATGGTAAGATAATATCCTTAATATTCTTCAAAACAATTTAAATTCATATTTATAAACGGTCTTTTTTCGGTAGATATGTATGAATTTGAATCGCAATGTAATATGAGCATAAAATTTGGCACTCGTTTAATTAATGCTATATTCTCTTTTCATTACAGATATGATGAACACCCTAATGTAATTGTAAAAAAACTGTCAACTGTGCATGAAACAGTGAGCTCGGCTAAAATTAGTTCGTGCACTGTAAATTATCTTGATACTTGGACTTATCGTTGATTGGACTTTATTTAGGAGAAGTAAAAGAAAAATAAACACCAATTTTCAATTAATTATTTTGGATTGAATCAATTTTATTTGAATTAAACTCATTATGCAAATATATTTATATACACAGTTGAAATGCATAGTTGTTTCTTCTATTATTTTTTTTTATTTTCTGTTGCATCTTACTCAATTGCAGCTTTTCAAAATTGATCTAACTTACAAAATATAGATTTATGTAATTAGCGCGTATTTGTTTGTTATTCATTCACTTCATTGTTTGTTTATTTATTTTCATTTTAAATAAAATTCTAAATAATGAAAACTGATCTATTTGTTATGCGCCCAATTTATCAGTTTTTGTTTGCTAAATAATTTTTCTTCAATAGGCACTTGTTAATAATTGAATTGTTAATTTTGCTAATAAATTTTATTTTGTTTTGTTTTCACCATTATTGAAAATGAAAGATAAAAAAAAAATTGTTTTTCACTTCAACGACAAATTTGTCCAACAAATTGACAATAAATTAAAATAATTAGTCTTCTTAATGACACAAAAACAAATTGCAAAAAATTTGCGAATGAGATGCACGTACATTGCAAATGCATCAACAGTCGTCATTTCCTTTAAATATGTATGATTAACAGTATTAATTTTCATTTCAATGCACCATTCATATATACAGAAACATATAGGTTCACATTCATAAAACAATTCATACACGAATATCATTGATTCATTCATTGCTAAATATATGTTATGGCCATTGCTATCATTTTATAGAAAATTCAATATTTATCATAAAATAACGATTTTCTTTTTTCTTCAATTTTTTTTTTTTTTTTTTTTTTTTTTTGAAAAAAAAGCACAAAAATTTAATACATTGAGAATTTGTTTTTTTTTTTTTAAATAATCTGTTGTTCTGAACTGCGAACTAATAACTAAAAAAATCATTTTGTGTCATTTAAAACTTAATTCCTATTTTAATTGTTTAAATTAGTTGTTTTTAATTACATGAGTAAGATCTTAGTTAATTTTTTTGAATGAATGAATAAAAAGAATCCTTTGTGATGGTATATTTAAGCAGCGTCAATATTACAACTTTTCGAATGAAAAAAAGAGTACTTGCAAATGGGCAGTAAAATTGACAAACAAATTTCAGTTAAAATTCGAAATGCAGGAAAGTTGTTGTTGTTTCTTTATGTTTAATGTTTGAATGGAAAAAATGACTAGTTAGATTTTTTTTTTAATTTTTTTTTTTTTCGTTCGAATATTTTTTTTCTAGTTGGATATCTGAAAATCCATAAAATTTCGTCGCTTAAAGCCGTTCATCACCGTGATAGCCATTATTTCGATTCAACGGTTGTCGTTCTTGCGAATGATCTGGACGGTTACGCTTGAAGAATCCACACTGCAATTTTGCATAGAAAAATTGTTTTATTTATTTATTATTATTATTATTTTTTTTTTTTTTTTTTTTTAATAAAATGTAATTTAATGCAACGAACAATAAATATTTTGTTGTAATTTATAATGAATTATTTACCATGTAAAGCAATAAAATTAACAATAGCAAAATGAGTACACCCGAACAGGCGGCCAGAATGTAAACCCAGAGTGGTACTGGTTCTTGAGTTGCTTCTAGATTTGGAATAGCGGCAATTTTCACTTGATATGAATGTGACACTTCAGATGGAGGCTCGTCAAAATATGGAACTCGCGATACACGAGACTCAACCATTGTCGTCAAATTCTGTGGCTCATTTGACGCCAACTATTTTTTTTTTAACAATCGACAAAAAAAGAATTACAAGTCATTAAAATTAATCGTGCTTGGAATTGTATCATTATTTTACCATATTAAGTGTTTGTGTAATAACACGCATTCTCAATGCAATCCATGCAAATTCGTTGCTTTTTAATTCACCAACTGTGCATACAATTGTTGAACATTTGCTACGATTGCATTTTGAATTTTTTGGATCAATTTCGTTCAAATCACGACGCGAACGTAAATGTTGATTTCCACCATTTCCATTTAATGATGTTTGTTGTGCATAGTACTGTTGTTGGTTTTGTTGCGGTTGAGGTGGTGCTTGTTGATAATATTGTTGTTGTTGATAGTATTGTTGTTGCGGTTGACGTTGTTGATAATATTGGCCTTGTTGTGGTCCTCGCTGTTGATTTTGCGAATAATGATATGCACTTCCATCAATTAAATCATTTTCCGGCGCATTTTCTACGAAATCTCCCTCTTTCAACGAATTTGAATTTCCATCATAGTTTGATGCTCCATGGCCATGAGCTAAAAAAAGTTGTTCGAAAGGGCAAAATAATTTTATTTACGATTTTAAAAATTAAAAAAAAAAAAAAAAACAATTATATCGATTTTCAGAAATGAATTGAAACATCCTTATCGTGAGATAATTGATTAAAATTCTTACATTGGAATCTATTAGATGATGATGATTGACGTCCCGATTGTCCACCTCCGCTGCTGAAACTGCTGCTGCTTTGATGGAATGATGTTGAACCCGATGATTCACCCGATTGTCTTGATTGTGCCGCTTGTCGTTCATTTGCCGTTGCAAAGTGGGCTGCATTTCCATGTTGTTGAATATCTTGGTCGGCATTATTTATTTCCAATGCATTAGTATGGAAGTTATTGTTTTGATTTGCATACGGTGAGGCATTTTGATTGAAATTTGAATTATATTGTTGATTCGCAATTCGTTTTCGTCCGAATCCCGTATCTTGTGCATTGCCTTGTACACTTTGTGAGCTGCTTGCATGTTGTGATGTTTGAAATTGGTCACGTGAATCACTATCGCTCATATCATGATGAATGGTTGCTTCGGCTGAAACATCTTCCATTTTTCTATAAACGCCACTTCCGCTGGCACCATTTTGCTGAACGGAATTTGAAGTCGAAGAACTTGAACTAATACCAGTTGCTTGATTCAAACGATTTAAGTTATTTAGTGAAGAATCACCGGCAGATTCCATCCTTTGCTCTACTTCTAATCGATTTTTTTCTTCAGCAGTCATAGTGGTTGCTTGACCACCAGAAGATTGACCGGCAACTGGTTCTTCGTATATATTATCTTTTGAATCGATAGCACCTGCCTCAAATAGATAATTTCTTGCTTGCAATGATCGATCGATTTGAATTCTTTTCGGATTTACATCATGACTGTATTCGCATTTCATATTTTTCGTTGTTTTTGGTTGATCCAATAAATATACAAATTCATCACCCGACAATGTTTGCGATGGCCATGTAAATACCACTTGAGCTTCTTTAATTACAGATTTTCCTTCATTTCGAATTTCATACATATGAACCACATCCGGACCAAGATCTTTTTCATGCGTTGCTTTCTCAAATGGCGTATAATTTGTTGTATTATATAAAATTGCTTCTCTATTCGAAACACCTTTAACTGCCAATTTCGTATCAAGCTTAATTTCAACCGTTTTTTTAATTACATTATTAAAATTATTTCCAATTCCAGGATTCGTTGAATTGACTTCGATGTAAAAATCATAAACTGGTAGAATGCCTGGTTTTGTTGATGGTTTTAAATAGACTTTAACAAAGGCACCTTTACGACCAGCCAATGGGTTACCGAGATCACATATGAGTGTATAGTTTGTATTTGGTGCTGGTGCGGCACAGCTAACTGGTTGATCACCAAACGATTCCGAATAAATATAATTCACATCTTGTGGAACATTCATATAAAGCATAGCTTCGAAAGCATCTTCACCATGATTCATTACTTTTATATCAAATATGAGATTTTCATTTGAACCCAGCAAATATTCATTCTGTGATGTTACACTCAATTTAAGATCCGGATGGCAAATATTATCACTTCCACAATTCTTTTGAATACTAATTGAATCACTTTTAAGTGAACCACGATTTAAATCAATGACTGGAACAAGACTACGTCGATTACGGTCAGAACGTTGAATCGATGATTCGTCATTAGGTATATTAAAACTCATTTCCACTTCTAATGCTGATAATTTGTCACGAATATTATTCTGCAAATCGAAATCAAATAGGGAATAATTTTAATGAAAAGATTATCGAAAATAAATTTTCGAAATGGAATAACTTACAGCAATATAGATTTTATCTGTACGGCATTGAGGTTTTCCTTTATCCAATACCATTATTGTAGTTCGAATACTTGTACCTTCTCTATTCACGAAAAACATACGAGGATTGCGTAGTTTCTTTGGATCAAGCGACCATGTAACATTAATATCTATTTCATATAAAGAGAAATATTTTAATAAATTATCCATGGATTGATGAGAAATTGAATTAAATATCACATAAACTTACTAATTTTATCAGGTAAATTAATTCCATTGTATTGCAAACACGATTCAAAGCTGGTACATGCAAGATCCCTGCCATCTGAACTTTTACATTTTTTATCGTCAAGACTCATTACTTTGTTTTTAGCATCAAAAAGAATGGTGGCATCAACCACTGCAACTGGACGTGATCTATTCATGGGAAAAAAACGAAATTTTAAAAATTTGAATTAAATAAATATTTCAGTAAATTTCTGTAAATAAATATCAAGGCTTACTTGAAAACTAATACTTGATCAGAATTATAAGCACCGACAGCCAAATCCGGATACATGTTTCCATCAATATCAATTCCACCGGATAATGAAAAACCAAATGAACTCAATTGTACGCCATAAAAATCACTTGCAAAAATCTTTTGTGATGGTTGTTCTAAAATGCCTGCTTTTGAACCTAAATAAATGTAAACCGCTCCTCTTCCGTCTGGGCCATCGTATGGTGCACCAACGGCAACATCTTGATAACCATCTAAATTAATATCTTTAAGCGATGTCAATGCTAAACCAAATCTTCCACGTGAATTTCGACCATCACGAATATCTGCTGGCGCTTGGAAATTATTCTGAAAAATTTTATTAAATAATTTTAAGTAATTTATGAAACAACAAAAAAACATATAGACATACAGCTTGATAATAGATATAAATGCGTCCAACATCGTATTTGCCTTCGTTATTTTTTTCTGTATGCATTGGAGCACCAATAATTAAATCATCCTTACGATCACCATCAATATCGGCCACTGCTATTGAATAGCCAAAATATGCACCAATCTGTTCACCCGTAATATTTTGTTGATTGGTCATATTCCATGAGAATATCAACACTTTTCCAACTAAACCGGCACCACGTGGCATACCAACAGCAACATCTTGTTCATTATCTGAATTAAAATCACCCGTTGCCGTTGAATAACCCAAATATGAATCATCTTCCGATGCAGTGCTCTCGCGTGTTGACCAAACTTCATTTTTTGGATTATTTAAACTTGTCGAATATACTTGTCCTAAAATATTTGGAATTATTAAAACGTTTAGTTTAACATCATATTGTATATTTGAAGAGAAAACAATGAAAAGTGTTTAAAAAGCGGGTGATATGAATCTAATAGAACAATTCAATACAAAGCCAAATTGCTACCAAAAACAAAAGAAAAAACTCAATTCTTTTCACAAGATTATTTAGTTTCAAGAAAACAAACAAAAAATGTCGGAAAGCCCAATTTCAATTCAATATTTTTCTTTTAAACTCATTCACCAAAACCAATATTATATCTTTTGGAAATAAATAAGCTGTATAAAAAAATGGTGTAATATGTGTCTGTATGTTTTGTGTGTTGTGTGATAAGAAAAACTCTATTAATTAGTAGCATTAATTTCCTTCAATTTTTACATTTTATCAAAGCAATAATTTTTAAGTAAAATAACACTACAGCTACAACCGTTCAATTTCAATGCATTGAAGGAAATTGTTCGGATATGCTGAAAATATGAAAACAAATCAAAAAGTTTACAAATGTAAAAAATCTACAAATCTATACAAAAGCACTCTACAAATACATTTATTTGCGGTAGTAAGCAATTTTCAATTGATAAAAAATACCTCGCAATTTTTGGCATCATTTCCGAACAATTTTCTTCAAACATTTTCACTTAAAATTCATTGTAATAGTGTTCCTTGAGAAAAGTTTAGTTTAAGCTTGAATGTATACATTTAATTGCCTTTATAAAGCCATATAAAAAATGACACCAAATATTGAGACAAATTTGCGAGATACTTTCCGAAAAATTATTATTTGTGATTTTTTAAAAAAATTAGTCAATTTTGCAACTTCAATTGAAAATGCTTCATTTTTGCCAAGAACATTTGTTATTTCAGTCGTTTGTTTGTCCATTAGTTAGTTAATGGTAAAAGCTGTGAAAATTATCATTTTTTTTAAATAATTATGTCATTTTGATAAAGATAATATTTACATTGTTTAAAAGTAAGCGAAAAAGAACAAAAAAAAAAAACACCTTGTCATAAGAACGGCATTAATAGTTAACTAAAAATATCGAATAATTGTGCGTAGGATTCGCGTTTCATAATACGTTCCAATTATTTGTTGTCTATACAATGGAATATTAAATGATGCGAATGGTTTGTTGATCATGATGAAGCTTCAGCTTGATATAAATCAAAAGTATGTAATGTGTTTTGAATATAGCCTATGCAGCCCATTACAAATACATTAGGGCGCTTAGTAGGCTACGCTATGTATTTTGCCTAGCGTAGCCAGAGCGCGTAGTATTTCGGTTGCATAGCCAATTTTTGCATGGAATTCGTCAATGAAGATGTGCAGACATTGTGATCAATGACACCAAAAATGTTTAGTGATTACAAGCCAAAAAAAAAAAAGAAACAGGAATATTAACAAATGATGTACTTTTTACATGTTTTTTAATGTATTTTGTATTTAACCAAGCAAAAAACCACTTTAATGATTGCAGTGTTTTAATGAGTTGTGTTACAGATGTCGTATTTTACAATTGATTTGCGAATTGTTTTTTGTTTTTTTTAATTTTAATTTTAATTATTTATTTTGTTGTATGTTGAGATTGTTGTTTGTGAGATTTGTTTGTTTTTTCTAATGATTATTTGTTGATTTTTACCTTCGCCGAATTGACCGTGTCCTGGTGGGATATAATCGTAATACATTGTAGGATTGATTGAATACATTTGTCCTATTTGCCGAATTCAAACATTTATAAGCCGTATCGCGTTGTCAATTGTTACCGGTTGACATTTCGATATTTTGGTTTTGATTTATTTAGTTGAATTTATATAATTTGGTGTTTTAGTTTTGTTCGGTGTGATTGTTTTTGTGAATTTGTAAGTGTGTTGGCGTTTTGTGTGTTGGCGTAATTGATTTTTGAGTATTTTTTTGTTTTTTTTTTTTTTTTTTTTTTTTTTTTTTTTTATAGTTGTATCCGTGTGAGAGTTTTGTTTGGTGTTTGGTTTGAGATTCATTTGCAGTGCACCAGTCACATTTTCATCACATTCGAATTGCAAATGATTTTTTGGTGAATTTAATCGGAATATTTTGTGTTTTTTTTTTTTTTTTGGGGTTGTGAGGATTGTCACACACGCACAGGAAGGGGAAAAATGCATACAATATTTAGATAAATATATATTCAATATAATACAAATAAAATTGTCATAAAACTACTGTAAATATAAAATCTTAAGAACAAATGAAGAAAGATAATCATAAAAAAAAAAATTCAAAACAAGACAAATTTACATTAAAGAAAAATAATTATTACAAAAAATATATAAAAAAAAAACAACATAAAATCAAATCGACTTGAATAACTAAACCAATTTATCAACTAAAGCAACAGAATAGCACTTTATTTCTATAAATTTAATAATAAAAACTTAAGTGTTTCGGAAACGATTTACAATTTAAAAAAGTAAAGAATTTAATTCATGCAGGGGATCTTGTCTTAATGTGTTTAAATACACATTTACTCCCTCTCTCCCACCTCTATCGTCAGAGAAAAAATTTGAGATCAAATAGCATTAACGTGAATAGCAACCAATTAATATACGCAGAGAATGTCTTTCATGGTTTCGATGATATTTCAATTGCCGTCACTTTATGATGTTCGCATCATAAATTGTGTTATCATTTCAATGATTATGAGATCTATAACATCTGATATATACAATTATTGTGAATGCCACATGCCACCAAGATGGTAAATTGGTTTCAATTGACAAATTGCATTTAGCATCAAATAAATACGACGCTGAATTCCATTCAGAAAATAGAATTCCAAAGAAGCGTTTGTTTGTTTGTTTGTTTTTCGCAATGATAAATGACACTATGTAGAAATGATGGTAGTTGCGACTTGATGCCAATTCATTGCCATGGTCTTAAGTTTTAGCATCTGATTGAAATAATAGATAAAAGAAACGAGATGATTTGAAGTGTCGGCTACTTTTCAATTAGAATATTTATAGCCACGCTTCGTACGATGCATTCTTTCATATAATTGGCTATGATCACGATACTAAAGTGAAAATTTTAATTTGTGAAAGTTTCGTTTTCGACATTGAAAAATTAAATGCGAACACGTCACCTAGGAATTCTGCAGAAATATTTGATTGCATACAAATAATTTCTCTTGACTCAGAGAGGCCATTGATTCATTCATTCGACTTTTATCTATTTATTTAATATTCCTCATCTATTTATTTATTCTTTTTTTTTATTCTCATTGAAATTTTTTAAAATTGTATTTACCTTGCCAGTACCAGCTGCCCGGTGCTCCGATGAACAGACGATGGCCATCCTGCAAATAAAATGAAGCAATTTCGATGAATGATACCGTTACTAATTCCTTACAGTTATAAAATAATAACTCGATTCGTTATTAATAAAAAAAACGGCATATGGATGAATGAAACGGATTTTTTCTCTTTCAACACTGTCCACTTGAAATTTTTCTAACTTACGGAATAACAAAAAAATCCTCGTAAAACCATCGACACATACACTCGCGTACGAGATAGTATTTTGTAGTAGAAAAACTTTACGTTATAAAGCAAAAATACTTGAAATTTAACAAAAGTATTTCCATTGTTCACTGTTGCATCTGGTTCACAAGTGTGGCTGAAAGAACTACAAAATCTATGATGCAAAAGAACAATAGGTATTTTAAAGTACAAGATATATACATACACGTACAATAAAAGAGAGGCAATCATTAGGGTTCATCAATTGAAATCGAATTAAATAAATCTCGATATGAAATGGTTGAGCCGACAACATCTTAATCGTTTTAGTTTCGAATGGTTTATGAAGACATAAGATAATTTTATTGTGCCTGCAAACGATTCAATTTGCAATTCAACAATTATGGAAATGTCTGATCGAACGACCGACCATTGGATCTTGGTCTCGAATGATGCACCACATTTGCTCAAGGCTATTCGATAACTTCTAATATTGTCCGAATGAATGTGCGACTGACTAAAAACGTACGGATCATATAGTTGCAACGGAACTACAGTTCATCGATGACTATTGTTTGCAGCATAACAAATGTAACGCACGCACGTGGGCATTATTCAGTAATATATATCTGAGCCACTCTTTTCACAATAGCCAGCAGTCGCACACATACGAGCATAAAGAAAACTTATTTATTTTATGGTTTCGCCGAGAAATCATGCGAACAAATCAAACGAACTGAAAATGCAATTTAATCCATATACGCTCTCAACTAGAAGCAATATATCGATTTACACATTTTGACTTTTGTCTTTTATGCGTCAAATTGAAAATCAATGATGATTGATGAACAATGATTTCAAAATGAAAAATTATTCAACATTCATTTATTTCCATTGAAATAGATCGATGCTCACACAATTTCCGCCTAATTCTTTAAAAGGATGATCAATTTGTGAAGTGGCTGGGATTTTGCAAGTCAATCGAAACATTTCTAAAAATGATGAAATGTTGATTCTATTGTTTTACGTATTGTGTGTGCGTTCTCTACATCCCATTCAATTCGAAATGAATTGATTTAGATGGAAATTCTTGGCAATTATATTTCAGTTGCTTTTAACAGTCATCACAGTATAATCGTTTAGCAAAATGAAATTATTTCCAACCAATACGTTTCGTTCGATATTCAACAATAGCTGTTCATTTCAGTTTGTTCTATTTATTTCATCGTTAAATTGGAGCGACAGTTAAGCCTTTAATAATATTTCAATGTGTGGCTGCAAAAATGCCAATTTCTAAATGTAAACAAATTTTAATTGATAAACGTCATTGGCAATTTATTTTGAGTTTATTCATATGAAATAGAAAACAGTTTAGCCGAATGGTCACTCGTTATTCGATTCTGACCTTTTGTGACATTGAAATGTCATCATTTTTTTTTTTTTTTTGTTCATATGTGTGCTTAAAAGAAACATCATATACGTAGAAGATACGATGCAAGACACTTTGCCGGGAGGTTTTCATATATTCGTTTAACATGTCAAAGATAATATTTCTGCACAGCGAATACAAATGCATAATTTATATGTTTGATATTCACAAGTTTTTTTGCCCATTCGAATGGAAAGCAAAAAAATGTACTCAGCATCATCGATTATATGCCTGATGTTGATGTTTATGTGCAAATAGATTCAACGCATTTAAACATATTGCATTTATTATTTGCTCATATGTAGTTGATGCGTTTCACATTTTCGCGCAAAACCAATGCACTTAAGGCGCAGGCGCATGTTGCAGAAATGAAATTGAAAAAAAAAAAAAAAAAGAAACAAAATAAACAGACGTAATGAACTGGACACATAAACAATCATAATTTATAACCGAAGAGTTGAAGCATTCGACTCGTGGCTGATGACACAATGTTTTAAATTCAAACTGAGTCGAACACGGTCAAAGTCATCGTATTTCTGTATTTCTTATACGAGATACAATCGACATTCTGCATATTTTAAATTTGTTTTTGTTTTTGTTTTTTTCGTTTGCAAATTCGCAAACATTTAAACATAAAAATTACAACTGTTTTTAAACGGAAGTATTAGCACGTTAATGTTTGAAAACTTCAGCATTTTAATATGAATCATTATGTAGATTGCAAAACAATTATACGTTTGATGTTTACGATTTGATCTAAATTCAGAATTTTAATATTTCATATGTTTTCCTCGTTTGGAAGACAATAAATCAAATTTACGCCTTTGAATCGCTCAAAGATGTACTTTTAATTTCTCATTTTTCTTTTATTATTTTTTTTTTATTCAGTTATTCAAAGAGGCCTTTAATACGAGATTATGCCTAAAGGCTGCCACTTAAAGACATCACACAATCCTATTCAATTCAATTCAATTCACAATGTGAATTTTAAATCACATAATTCAGATCTGTAACGATTAGATGCATCACGAGAATAACTTTATTAATTACGAATATGGATAATTGATTTGAACATCATGTTCCATACCATACTATTGCTATAAATTCACAAGCCATTGCCAGCGGCAAAATTGCATTCGTATTATTGTTAATTGGGAATGGTTTTAACTTCTCTGCTAATTGAATGCCGAGCAATTGATGCTCTCAAAGACTTTTGACCAATTGCAAAATCAATTATCTCACATATAAATTACCCGCAAGCCAATCTCTTGAGGTGTAAATTTACGTCAACATACAAATTACGTAAATTGACACTCATTCTCTCGTTACAGTGCGAAAAAGTTCCATGAATAAATTAGCGATAAAAAAAAATATATTTCAAGTCGAAATTGGAGTGTTTCAAGTTGGTAAAATCAATTTGAATGAATCAAAACAGTGTGGCCATAAAACTTCGATTTGAGAGGATCAAAAAGTGCGAGAAAAAAAAACCACAAAATTCAATTCAAAATGAAGAAAATGTTCAAATGAATAAAAATCGAAGGCGAGAACGCTTTTAACCAAATTGGAATTTCGAAATGCAAACAACAAATTATGGCTTTGACTGAAAGAACGAAACGAATGAAGAGAAATAAAAATGAATCGTTTTTCGTTGAACGAAATTGAAATCAAAACGAGAACGCGCGATCACATTCATATTATCAAATATAGCAGCCAAACCAATGTTCAATCTATTTTTCAACGCAAATTGTGTAAACATTATATTATCAGCTCCTTGTGCATTTCGCTCTTTTATTCTTAATATATACATTGGTCGTTGAATGTGTTCTTGCCATTATTACCTGCACACGAATATGCGTGCGAAACAGTATCGAATAAATGAGATGAAAATGCAAAGCAGAGCCGAATGTGCAGTAAATGTACACACAACACAATTAATTATCTTGTTATCTCCATACAGGCAGCAAATAAATTCAATCAGTGTAAAAAGGGTTTGCCGGCATCGATTCAAAACATGCGACGATTGAATGCGTACGGTTGGAGCGGATATTTTTTTTTTTTTTGCTCTCCTTCCTCTCCGTTTACATGTGTTTGTTTTAAGTGCTTTTAATCGAAAACATATTATTTGCTTGTTGAAATAATATAAAAACTTTAACCGTCACTAAACATTAAATGTATTTTTGTTTTTTTTTGTTTTTTTTTTCTTAGCGATTGGTCATGGAAAGTTTATGATACAGAAGCTGGCTGTGAATTGTTATAGCTTCGATCGAAATCTCATTTCAGCGTTGAAATGTAAAATGGTAAAGCACAATCTCGTGTTTTGCGATTAAATAGCGCGAAAACAATATTGTCAAGATTTCTTTCAAGTCATGATTCAAGTCCCTTTGTTATCAGTTGGTTTGTTGGATTTCAATGGATTGTTCGGTTTTTCGAGTAGCAGAAAGAACAATCTTTCCAAATGTAATTGTTATGTTTCAAAAGTTAATTTTTTATTCCCTTTTTTTTAGCTCCTTTTACATTCCACAACATCGATATTGTTCAAAATTATCTTCTTATATTGTCGGCTTTTCGAAGCGAAATTGTCGACAAAATTCAATCTGAAGTTGCTTTCTACTTATGCCGACACGGTCGAAGGCTCAAAAGGCCATCCAATGGCTTTTTCTTCATTCACATTTTCAACCATGTTCACCAACCTACACACATTTTCATCCAATTCTTTTTCTCATTAGCCATCGTGAGTTGTTGATTTTCTATTGCCTGCTGGTTGAGCAAAGAGCTCATTTTATTCATTTTTTCTTTATCAACAGTCTGTTGTAAATTCAAATCCCAAATAGCAAAACCGTTTTTTCTTCACAAATTATATGCATTTCCAATGAATTGCATAATTACAAACATTGTGCACCGCACATTCTGGTAATTTCATATTCCATAAGACCGAAGTGACTCTTAATTAGAAAATTATTCATCAAATAAGCACATTATTTCAACAGTTTATTCATGAAAAGGAAATTGTGAATGCAACACGATGCACAATGTGCAAAACTAATAGTCATGCTAACTGTCTCACGAAAAGAAAAAACAAAAACAACAACAACAAACAAATAAACATAAATTCAAAGATGATTCAGCATAAATATTGAACTTGTTACACACGAAAATGAAACATATTTTTAATGTCGCTTTTGAAGAGTCACTTTTTTTCGTTCAAATTTATACGCCTCGGATTTTGCTTACATCAGTACATTTGGACTCTTCAAGTATCATGTTACTTTGATGTTTGGTCAAGCATTGAACCTTAAACATTGGTTGAGTTTTTTCTTTTTGATGAGCCATCCATTTTTGGAGAATGGGGAGAGTTCATATTGATACATTTTTTTTTTCTTTATTTTCACTCAAGTGTCAAACATTGAAATTCGAACGTTGAATCACACAATTTATACGATTTCTTTAGAATTCATTGTGTATATTCGAGATAATATATATCAATTAGATATGGATCAGTTATCATAGCATTATGATTATTTCATTGCTTGTAATTAACATAGCAACAATTAATCAACTTAAATAACAACTTTAAATACTAAATCGAATTTAAGTAATATTTTTCATGCGTTTTCATTTTTCTGCTCCATTCGTCTTCAAATTAGAATCACGGTCGAATTGGATGACATGTACAAATTGTGTTGATCTTATTTGGTTGGTGGAATTCATGTGCGTGTGCGTATAAGCAGCAATGGAATTTAATCCGATTGTGCATACATGTATATATAAATAATATCAGAGTGTCATGGGTTTTCAAAGAACAACACAAAAGATATCCACAGTCGATTTGAGTCATTTGTAAGAAATGACTTTGTCATCACGGGATACCAAATTTATCATTTCACACAATCGGCTTTTAAATTTTATGCTTTTTTTTGGTCTGTGCAATAGAGAAAAATTGAGAAATCAGTAGCCGTGTGTGAATATGTATGTGGATCAAAGATGCGCATAAAATTAAGGCATATACTTGAACCATTGGAGGAAATGCATAAGAGGATGAAAAAAAGGGCAATTTCCACAACAAATCAACTGTGAAATAATTCGTTTATCATTTGTAATAATATCTGGAATGGTTTGCACCAATTTCAATTGGTCTGGATAAATAAGTGTTGATGTTGTTCGTTTTTTTTTTTCATTGTGATTTCAACAGGCATTTAATTGTAATACATATTCTGAGCACATATTCGCGCTTATACATTGAACGAGCAGATTCTAAAGGTCTTGCGTGTCCATTGCACACACATACATTTTTATTTATGGTTAAATTCATTGGCGAATCGGCTTCTGTATAATTCAATGCCGTCATATTATATTTATTGCATTGAGAGAATTCTTTTTTTTTGTTATTTCGGTCATTGGATTGCTGTTGACAAGACATTATCCACATATGGATTCGATGAAGAAACTGTAGAAAAACCGCAAAAGAAATTTTACTTTTCAAGAGGTATGGATGCCGTAAATGACGAAAGATTTCAAGGGTCGTATGGGCAAATCAACAATATCGTGTGCATTTATTAAAAAGATCGAGGTTATTCAATGATGTATCACAACGAAAAATACCCATCGTATCTAATATGAGGCATACTATGGCATATCTTATTGACGATGTTTTTTTTTCGCATTGTTTGTTCCCATCTCTTCTCTTCACATCTCTTTTGCTTTGCTCAAACTTCAAAAATTAAGCATTTGCTTCACTTGAATTTTTTGTTGCTGAAAGAAGCAATAAAATTTAACGTTATTTATCGTGCATTTTTATCAAGCTTTGCTCTTTTTTTCAACTTTGCAGTTGTCCTTCAATCGCATTTACAATAAAATAATTTCATTTACAAGCATTTTTGACTTGATTCGTATGTTCTTGATGCGAATTTAATTGAATTCAAAATGGGCAAACAAATAAAAATTCGTGCAAATGGCACGTAAATTGTTTGACAGTCCATACACTATATATGGCTCGTAATTCGGCAGCAAATTCATTTTGCGTTTGGAAAAAAAAAAACAAAAACAAAAACAAAGTCGACGTCGATACTGAATTATTATAAATTTCAGAATGATGATAATGCATTGCCATAATCATAAAATATTTCTCAGAGAAAAAGATAAAAGAATAGTGACAACATGCGCGATAACAGTTGAATAAATTTATGCTTGATTTGACTGGGTTTTTCTGGTTGGAAGCCAAAAATGTGCATGAATTTCGCAATGATTATGACGACGACGATGAAGAAGAAGAAGACCATTTTTGTAAAACAATAACTGGCAACGGAAAAAATATGTTGATTTCACGAAGACAATCGTGAGACATATTCTCTCGCAAATATGCGCATTTTTGTTATGATTTTTAGCGGAAGATTAACGTTGTGCAAGAATTTGTTTATTTTTTTTTCTTCATTTTTTGGCCGCATATTTGAATATTGGCGCGATATGATATCGAGTGTGAAACGAGAATGGATAGACGTGTGCCGTTATCGAATGTGAATGGGGAATGTTGTTGCTTTTGCTGTTGCTGTTGCTGTTGTTGCCGAATGCGATTCGCTTGAGGTCAGAGGCGCACTCAATTCAACCTCATAAACTTGGGCTTTTTCGCTCAATAAGAAAGATACTTACACAATTTATCGATTCCATTTGTGGATTATTGCCACTCTCAATCGAAATGAATAACGTTGTGTGAACAACACACAAATACATTTCGGCCCATTCTAAGTTGTGCACAACAGCCAAGACATATTACCATGACGGCATCTCACCGCCTGATTGCATAGCATAGATAGTACTGCACATGTGGAAAATATGTACGATAGCGCACTTATACTAATTTCGAATTAATTCTACTGAATCAATGCTTAAAAAGAAAGAGAGAAAGAAAGAGAGAAGAGAGAGAGAGAGAGAGAGAGAGAGAGAGAGAGAGCGAACAAGACACGATTCATGCCATACAAATATTGCGCGCAGTATCGGCATGCAGAAAATAATGCAACAAATTGAAAACAATAATTTATTATTCGTTGCTTTCGCACAAATCTTTAAAATGCACCGGCTTGATTCATGCGCATGGCATTTTTAATTTGTTTGCATCATACTTTTTTCGTGTTTGCTCTCTGAATCTCTCTCTCTCTCTCTCTCTCTCTCTCTCTCTCTCTCTCTCTCTCTCTCTCTCTCCTCTCTCTCTTGTGTGTGTGTGTGTATATATGTTGTTGCATTTTTTCCAACCTTTTCCTGTCGCAGCATTTGCTCGTATTCGTTTATTCCTCTATTCGCCAGTTGAAGACAATTTGAGTCGTTTAGATTTAAATATAGTGCTCCAGCTAATTCAATATCTTTCTCTTTCTCTCGCTCTCTATCTCTTTCCAAGTTATGCATATTTATTACTCCGATTTCGTATTGTCGCGATGTTTACTATTTGTTCAGTACAATCGAGTCTGTCTCACAGTTTGCCAGAATATGGTTTGATCTCGCTTTGTATCATTTTCCAATGTGATGCTTATTTTTTCATTATTTTTTCTATCGTGTTTTAATGTGCCACGACGTAAATCGTGCTAAATTCAAATTTTCTATGGAAATGAAATGTCACAGCATCACATTTGTATTTGGTGAGCGAGAGAGCACTTCATTTTGCATCCAAGTTAATCAATGTGCAATGTTAAACAAACACAAACCATTGGCCAAACAACGAAACAACATCAAGAAAATATGTTGTGCAGCGCATTGGGTCTCATTTGATTTTTATTTGGTTCTACTTCTATTTTTGAGAGATTTGCAATCGATCGTATTTCCCGTAACTACACAAATTCATATGTGAAAAGATTCACATAGAAAGAGTTCAAAAAGAAGGAAGAAGAAAAAAAGAGAGTCAGAATGTGTGAGAGAGAGAGAGAGAAAGAGAAAGAGAAACGGCAAAAGAACGAGCTAGACGTAATAAAAGAGAGATCAGCACTTGGATTTATCTCTTGAGAGTGTTCGATGCTTGAGCAATGATGATGACGGCATACATTTCAAGAGTATTGCGCACATAATAATTCAATGTTTGGAAATGCTTGCGGACACGCAAATCACGGCAATTTATTCTACACCTGTCCAAATGTGCACAAATGGAATGTGTGGCGGTTCAACGGGAAAACACCATACGTGAACGATTCACAACAAATCGAATTGTGTGGGTTTTTTAAAAATATCAATTTCCTATCTGATTGTTGCCTTTTCACAGTTTATGTTTGCATTAATTGAGCGGAAGCAAATTTCGAACTCCATCTATTTAGGAATAAATATAAATATAAATTTTGAAATAATATTTACCTTTGTGATAGCAGCACTCATTCCGGCTTGGCATGAACCCTGTTTGTGGTATCCCAAGAATACTGAAAATAAACACAGAGACAAAGAGATAAAAAAAATGAGCGAAATCGATTTATCTTTTGCAAATAGAACAACAAATTTGAAACAACAGATTTGAAACCAATAAAACAATGATTTTTAATCCCCCCATTTCTCTAGCTCACTAAGAGATTTGTCACACAGACAAATATGCATGAACAGGCAACACCGTTTTGATCATAACATTTTAATGATGTAGAAAAACAAAAGCACTTTCTTCAAATGAGAATTTTATGAGATTTTTTTTTTCGTCTCTGGTCTTTTTATGCATTTCATCGTTTAGTTTTATTGCATATGGAAGTGTTTGGTTACTTTTTAATGACTATGATCAGCGTGAAATGTGAAACACAATCATAAACTTCGTACTCTATTTTCAAATGCATTGAACATGCCGAGCTATTCTATTAGATAATTGATCGTAAAAAATGAAAGGAAATTATTCATTTCGGATTCATTTTTCTTCTTAACAAAAGACTTTTTGATGGAATTGCGAGGGAATCTCAGTTGTATAATTGCATGGATGATTATAAAAGTTATGTAATGTGCTGCATAGTTGTCAAGAATGAAAAATAATAATCCCATTTGGTCTATGGAAAAATGACACTAAAACTCATTACAGTTGAATTCATCAAATAAAAATTACCACAATGAATGTTGATAACTCATTAAAAATGAAAAAAAGTGCCTTTTGCATGACTATTAATTTTTATACAAAATATAGAATTTTTTAAAGAAATATAAAGAAATCACATTTAAATGTAATGGCTTTGAATGTGTTGTATTGACTAAAGGGGACTTTCTTCCTTTCGAAAGAAAAGGATGTGATTATTTTTGGAAATGAACTAGAAATGAATTTAGTCGGTTAAATGTTGCATTTAGCGCAACACCTAATGAAAATCACGTGTCGGCAAGAATTGTAAGCGAAATTTTTTTGGGTTCGTCGATAAAAGGGGAATAACCATGAATCCGGTGGAAAAGAAATAAAAAAAAAAGATTCAAAAAATCATCAAGATTATTATGAATTTCCTGTATACGCTGTAAGGCGCACGGTTCATAATCGTTTCACATTCAACACTACAAATGTGATATGTTCATTTTCATGACGGGCAAAGTAAATAAAAACAACAACGACGACGACGACGACGACGACGACACTGCCACCGAAAAACCGGAGCGAACGTTTTTTGAAATTCGAATTTATGTATACGACGATCGACGAGGTGAAGGAAAAAGAAAGAGAGCATGAAATATCAAAATATTATAAAATGTCTTGCAATATGTGTGTTTGTGTTGTTTTTTCCCATTTTATTCTACATCTGAAAACCATTTCTTCTGTCGAGCAACTTTATAACTCCCGACTGATAAAAACAAAATAAACAAAGTGAAAAAAAATGCGAATTTATTACATTTGTTGACTATGTTAATGGTAAAACGACTGAAAATAGTTTTTTTTTTTCATTCTTCATTGGCGCATGCTGTTTATGCTTTCGAGCAACAGCTCTTTTTCAATTCGCATATGCGTTTTGCTTGAAAGACGCTCAAATGAAACAAAATGCATCAAAAGGACGCATATATTCATATATTTTCAAATGCAGTTGCCATGTGTCAGTATTTTCTCTTATTCTTTTATTTTCAGTTTAATTTATGCTTTATGCATATTGAAATAACGGAAAAAATGGCTCAATGAAATTTATATGAGCATTTGATACGGATATTATGAACAGGCGCACGACAACGATACACATTGGTCACAGTCATCAGTTTCTGTATCGATTATTTGCAGATCGATGAATCGATCGATAATATGTAATCATGCACCATTTAGGTCCGATCTATTGTTGGTCAAGCTAAAAACTAAGAATCGAACATAAAATGCCAAATCACAGATGAAAACCAACAGTTTCGTTTGTCGGCAAAACCAGTGAATTGTTTTGAAAATGTAAAACATTTTTTGTATGCTTTTGTAAAATTGAATTACCGTCATGAATATCAAATTACGTTTTCAATTCAAAAACAATGCACTCGCACACAAATTCGAAATACAATGGAACAACCATATTGACAATGTTCTATGTTTCTGCATATTTTGGATGCAATCGCATTTACATTTTAGTTTTTTTTATGCCTTTTTTGGTTTAGTATTTAAAACTCTTTACCACACAATCGCGGAACGATCTGTTTCTTTCTTTTTTTTTTTTTTGTCTTTGTTGCAATAACAAGAGCAGAATATTCGTTTTACATTCAATTGTTTACAAAAGCGAGAAAAAAAAAACTCCCTGTGAAATTTGAATTTTACAAGTTAGTAAATGTACGACAGAACAGGATACATTGATTGCTCGTAATAAACACTTTGCATACAAGACCTGTTACTTTACCCGATAAACTGAACTTGCTTTCACATTCAATGATTCTTTTCCCCTTTTTTTGTGTTTCATCGAAACGGAAAACAAAACAAGGAAATTGCGCAATCAAACGATGTATCAAGTGACTAAAAGATCTGAAAATGTTTAGCGTCTTTCATCAAAATTCAAGACGCATTGCACATAATAAGAAGAAAAAAGCAACCAAATGGCTTTTTATCGATGAAACTGTGCACATGTACAAGTTCTAAATGACGTAAATATCGGTTGTTGAATAATAAACTGTGAGAAAAATGATAAGATGAGCGTTAATGGTTGAACACAACGCAAACGAATTAGAATAGAGATGTGATGGAAATCGATGGGAGCAAAAAGACGAGAGAAATGGAAAGAGAGGGATAGAGAGAGAGAGAGGAAGGAAAAAAGGGAGAGAGTGAGAGCAAACAAGGGAAAAAAATACTGAAGTGTGACAGTTACTTGGAACTGTCTCAATCATTTTTGACGAGAGTAATTGAATTTCATTCCTGTAAGTTATTCGACAAAAAATATAACAATTTTAATTCCACACTTGGGTAAGCTAAGAACCGTCAATTTTTCTTAGTCATTTAGCTCCGTCACTTAGATATCCTTGGATTAGCAACAATAAGAGATTGATTTCAAGGGGAGTGAAACCAATGTCTGGCAACGGATTTGTTTTTATGTATTTATTTATACATGTTTAGTGTTATAACTCAAAGATTCTTATGGAAGTGCGTCAAACGGAATAAACAAATAACGCATTTTTCAACCTTTAAGTAACACACATAAAGTTAATGTTGTATTGGCAGTATCATTCAATGTTGGATGATAAAGTAAGTAAAAGTCAATTTTAATTAACTCAACATCCCAATTTCGGAGTAATGCATGAAGAAAAAAAAACATTTATGAATGTAAATATGAATTTGGCTGGAAGGCAGAGAGTGATTACGTGTAATTGCTATTGACAAAGACAAACACCACATTGTTAATATAAAGTTTTTTCGGTTATGTTTATGTCTACATGTTAGACATGTGTTGTGTTTAATGATTTCCAGAAATAACAAAGACACATAGCAACCCTTTCGCGTTTGCATCCAACAGTTCCAAATACGTGATTGCCGTTCATCGATCGATTTGACTTTGGAATTGCATTGAACGTGCGAACGAACAACTTTCTCACTATAAAAACATCATCAAATGTGATAAATATTCAAATGAAGCTATTCACGTTTGGCTTTTCCGTTGTTTTGAACATTTTCATTGCATCGTGTTTTGAATAAGTAATTAAGTGACGCTAAAATACCTTGTACAAGAGAGAGATCGTTCAATTTGTTGAATCCAAAAACCATAAAAGTGCATCTTGAATCAAGAAGATTTGTGCCTTAAATTTTAAAGCATACAAATCATTGGTTCTATTCGAAGCCCGATTTCCGTGGCGAATTTCATGTGCAGAAGCAGCAAAATTGGCAAATGTTGTAAACAATTCAATAAAATAATAAACAAAAACCGAATCCATTTAATAACTTTATTTCAAACTTGAGATATACAGCATGTATGCTGTAACTGCACCAAATTTATGAATTTATGATTGTAAAAGGGCAGAACAATTGCATCGAATGTATTCTCACAATTCTATTTGTACAATAAGCATCGTTCATTTTGTCGTGGATGCTTGTCAATTTTTATGATCTATGCAAACGTTTTGTCATTGGCTGGGTTCGTTCAATGGAAAATCTATTAAAAAGACATTGTCGCCAATTCTGTCATTTGACGAGCCATACATTTCTTCCAGAGAACGAACCGATCTCTGACTTTTTTCTCGACGTCGTCGTCATAACGATTCTGCACGTAATTTTCGACTGAACAATTGTAATAAATTCATTTTATTTACGAATCAAACAAGAAATCATTCTCATGATTATTTATTTAAAACATTTTGGTATTTTTGCACAACCATTTCCCCCACATTCACATTCATTCAACTGAATCATTTTGGATTTATGATGGCAAATAGACATGGTAAACGTAAATGCATGATGTATGGCTTTTGTAATCGAATCTAAACGAATTGTTGTTTGTATTTTTGTTCTTTTATCTTCTCCTGCTTCTTTTTCTGTAGATTTTTTTTTCTCCTTAAATTTTATCTTCTTTTATTTCTATTTCTTTTCTTCTTTTAAAGATTCATCATTGAACTGCAGTCCTCCGTATGTGCAACTGGAATATTTCACCAAGATCATTCTATTTTCAACGCTTTGAAAACACTAGCAACACTTCAGCATGTTTGCTAAATAAACAAAATGCTGCGCCTAGGCTGTTTTTATATGATCATTTCTAGTGCGCTAGTGAGTGTAATTTGTTGAATGATTTGATTCTATGAACAACATTCTCTCTCTCTCTCCATGTTGTATGTGCAGAAAATTGCAATCATGGTCAAATGGCACACAGATTTATTCACATCGGAGGCATCCAAATAACAAATAGCTACATATATCGCGTAATTTGGTATCAAAACCCGGTTTTAAAGTACTGAACGATGAAAGCATGTGAATAATGATAATAATAATCTGGTGGAAGTGAATGTGGCACCGCGTGATACTCTCAAGCAGCTTGATAGAGTCGAGAGGATACCTTACAGCATTAAAAAATAAATATTATTCCAAATATAAGTCTCCAGTGTAATTTGTGTAAAATACAACAAAATAGAAATATGCTTGAAAATATAGAATGCTACGGTTTGACCGATTTTGCATTGTAGTTCACGCCAATCTCATCATCTCACAAATGAATTTGAACAAAAGTTTTTGTGTTGCAAAAACGCTGAATGAATCCAAATAGATGAATTCAACTGAAAACGCTCGCCACTACACGTGATCGATGATTATGCTTAATAACAGGCAATTTGAACGTTTCTTATTTTCTTCATCATTCTCCCTACCTCCCTCCCTTTCAATTTCTCTCATTCCATCTATTTCTTTCTCTCTTTCCGCCGATTTTTCCGTAAAATGTTAACTGTTCATTTGTGGCATTTAATATGTTTCATTGGTTGAAATGTGGCGCATTTTATTGTTCATAAGCAAGTGCAATGCGAACCAATTCACGCATGCATTCTTTCGTTCTGAAAACGAAACACGGAATAAAAATTAAACACCTCGAAAATAGATACGGATCTTTGGCATGTTATGTTAAATCGTAGATTATACATCAGTTTAAAAAGCAACACATCAAACTGACAATTTTCCAAATCAACGCGGCAATCTACTGGGTTGTTGTTGCGGTTTATCGTGCCAGTTCATTGTATCGTCCGAAAAAGAAAATATATAAAAAGATAAAGATAAAGATATAAACAGCACATTCACATCAATACGACGGATTTATGGTGGGTTAATTTTCTGAGCACGTCTCTATTTTTGGTATTGATCGAAATTAATTGAATTAGATTTTGTTTTCTTTTTAATTTGGCCTGTGAAAATGTTTAGAAAAGCGCCAGACGTTATCCAATCAATGACTTGCTGACATTTTGAGATTAAATAAACATGAATCACTGTGAGTAAATTAGAAAACGAAGAAAAAAAAAAGAAGCTTTGCCTTTGCTGTTTTTCATCGTGAAAACTTCATTTTCAGGAATGTTAAAATGAATCAAATGAAACTCAAGACGAAAATTCTTGGCATGAAAACAGTTCAAAATTCCTTGTCCCATGTGCATTCAAATTGAATTCACAACCATATTCGTCGAATTGAATGGAATGGAATTCAATTTTTTTTTTTATCGAAAAGCATTCGTACAGTGTGTCGAGAAATTAACAATCAATTTATATGCGAATATCGTGAATCAATTCGCAAAATAACCGGAAACCGATTCAATACAAATATGGACACAAATCATCACGTCTTTATCAGTTAAATTTATCGTAAAATTCAGTCGTCTCATGCAACGTTGTCGATCGAATAAAGTTCAACGTCACTTTTTTCTTGTGCTCATAAAAATAATATAATGAATTGCCATTTAATTTGTCAAAAAAGAATGCACAAATCAATTTATTGATGTGTGTGTATTGCGCAATACTTTTTCGATGATATTCGCTACTGAATAAGTGATTTTTCACAAAATTCAGCGAAAAAGAGAAGTGAGGCAAAAAAAAAAGTGTTTTTTTCTCGAATAAACACAGAAAACACTAGTTGAAAAATGCAAGAGAAAAAAAAAAATGCTCAAACGACATAGGTAATGAACAAGCAACACACATGTTCCTTCCGTTCCATCTGGTTTGTTCGACAATCAAATGCAAGTCGTGTCGTCGTCGTACATTCTATAACGAAATTTGTTGCTGTGTTCATTTTTGGAACTTCTTGGATTACATAGAACGGTATGATCTCGTAAGAAGAGAAAGACAGAAAGAAAAAAAGAAGCGAAAAAAATTGGAATTATATAAAGAGACACATTAGGATACGAAACAAAGAGCGATGATCGAGCGGGAATGGTACGTGCCACGAATATATAACTTTATGTATTGAAATGACATAGAATTTCATGCGTGTTGATTTAGTTTGGATATTCATATATATGCGTATGTATGTGCAGAGGCTCTGGCGCAGGCTTTATTCTCAATGTTTGTATGTCTGTGATTTAAAAATAGATTTATTTAGTGTTCTGCTCAATGCTAGGCAATAGTGAAATCTCGTATCTCGTTGTCGTGTGTTAATGATTTTGTAAATTTTGAAATTATTCTTGAATTTCGCCCGGTCCTTCTCTACCGTTTTACCGTTTGCACACTCAATCACACACATGTGCGAGCTAAAATTTCTCATCTTTTTTCATCTTCTCTCTTTTTCTTGCGCTCACTATGCATCTCTGCATCTCTTTTCTCCTTTTGAAAACCTAGTTGCTTTGCTAAAACTAAGTGTAGCGATCATTTACACCATCATTCATTTGACTTTCAAATATACAACACCATTCAAAATCGAATTATGTTTGCATCCCAGCATACATATAAAATTTACGGCTTCGATTTTTCTTCGTGCTTTTTTTTCTCTCGTTTTCATCTTCATTAGTTAAAAATAGTTGTGAAAAACTTAAGCAATGACGATGGAAAGAGTAAAAAAGAGAAAAGGAGAAAAGGAAAATGGAAAAAGAGAAAATAGGCAACCATCGGCAATGGATGTCAATTTATACCGTTCCGATGATGTGCATAAGTGTACATGCAAATCAAATGAACAAAATTTTTACTTACTTGTCCGACATGGTGAGTATTCGGTGTATGTTTGGAAATCGTTCGAGGCCATAAAACAAGTACCGACTGGTTCAATACGTGTTACTCTCCTTGGATGAATCGTATGGAATACGTATCTTGGTGCACATGCCTGCAATACATTGAACAAAAAGAAAGGAAACCAAATGAAGAACAAATTTATATTTAGAAAAAAGCACTTACAAAGCAACTTTGTTTGTTTATTTTTTTACACTTAATTTTTTGATACATTGTTAAATCAGTGTTCAGACAAAACATCAAATAATCATTTCTTATAAATGGCTTACGATTTTTGTTTTCGCTTTTTTCAGGCCAATTTGTAATTCGAAAATGGAAAACAAAATGTTTGAATAGATTGACGGTCGTAAAATGGCTCCTTATTTAATGTTGTTGAATTTTTGACTTTTTCTTTGTTCGCTTGAACGATAACTCAAACCATTTAAATTATGCGGTTTATTTTTGCTACGATTTTTGTTTTTTTTTTTTTTTTTCGTCTAAACAAACGTTTGGGATCCTTCTTATGCAAACCAGCAAACATGATCTGTGACCAAGTCAACATAAACTATTTGCAAATCGCATACAGAATCTGTATGGCCTGTCTATCCAATTGATTTATCACCGTTTACACCTGAATTGTAAGCGGCTCAATGAATAGACGCGACACATGTCAACGATTTCGCACACAAACCACCCATGCGAGAGAAGAGAGAAAGGAAAAAAAATTAATGTGCCATCGAACCTTTTGCCATGCATTTCACAGGCACATTTAATGTGCCTGAAATTCAATAGTGTCATTGTGGCATTCAATTTCAGTAGTAATGTTTCATTTAGTATTATTTAACGTTTTAAGTATTAAGCCGCTCGTTTGGCGTTCACGTCATTTTTTTTTTAATAAATCCTTTCATGCTGGTCTTTATTTTTTTTAACAAAAAAGTTTTCTTTACTGTATTTAGTTAACCAACAATGATTTTGCGTATTAATCTAAACGACCACACTATTCATTGGCAATTTATGCAAATTCTTTACAAAATTGGCGTAAATTTATCGTAACTTAATGCATTGTCGCATCTTCAGCATTCAGAATGCCATTGGAAATGACCATTGGTACAATTTTCTTTCATGGTTTCGAAATATCCATTGAGCAAGTAATCAATGTGTCAAGAGAGAATTTGAACAGTAAACAGTAAACAGTGAACAGCAGGTAATAATAAACCAAATTGAATAGGCGAATGGACAAACATGGTCATAAATAAAATGAATGAACAATCGTCTGCGTGCGTTTTGAATCAATCTCGATTTATATACGACAATTTGGAATTCTACATTTAGCATTCATATCTTAAGTGTAGTTTAAAAGTCAAAGGTTATGGACTATGTTTCGTCTCTGTGGAAAAAATATTGTCGGCAAACATAAAAAGTGAACTAGCATTTCTCTCCATTTATCTGTCTGGTACATTTGATGTTTTGCCTCGTTGAAATGACTTGAAAATTGATGTGCATTAGTGGGGATATTTATTATTCTGGTTTCGAGCGTAAATCTCCTCATGCAAAGTAACCGAAAGTCAGTTTTCCCTGAAATATATGATGCGCTAGCTCTTAAATATTCCAACTTTGATCGCATTTTCTTTTTCGTCATTCTGTACAATGTGTCTAATATTGTATTTTGCCACCGTTTTCTATTTTGCCGTCGCATCGATTTACGCCCCCCCTCCTCTGTCACATTTTCCGTGCATCAGTCGTGGAATGAGACGATCTTCAATTAGTTGAGTGAGTAAAATGCATTTTAATGGAATGGCAATTTGTTTAAAATGCAAACGTCTTTTCCCCTCTCGAACATATCTTGATAACGTTGATATCACGACGATCTTTTTCGCTTCTGTTCGGAATAGTCGGTGATTTGTGTCGTTTTTTTTAAATTCATGTTACATGAATTTGCAGCATCAGTAACAAAAAAGAAAAGAATCGAATCACATCTACTTCTTGCAAAGCAATTTGCTTTCGGTTGTTCTTCCATTTTTGTCATATCTCGCTCATGTTGTCTGCAAACCAAACAAATTGCTTCTACAACTAAAAGATTCAATATACAAGCTAAAGTGAAATAACTTATCGCCGCTATTAGTTTTGGGTAGTCAATTCGTTTGTTGTCTCTCTTCTATTTTTTTTTCGCCTTTTTCCCCTTCTAGTTTGCTTTCATTTTAAATATATTGTTCCCGTTTGAAGCACAATTGGCACTAGTTCAGATCAAGTTTAAACAGGCAAATTTAACATTCATAAACAAGTAGCTGAAGCACGATTTTTCTGTCACAGAATGTGGTCGCGGTATGATTTGTTTGGTTTAGTTTGGTTCAGCCAACATTACAACATGGCTCGTGATAAATGCAATTCCTTTAAGTGCATTGATTAAATCGAATATTTTCATGTGGAAATATGTGAACAAACCTGAAGCAACCTGTTCCAAAACCATTAGATTCATTTTTTTTCACTGCGTTTTTTGCAATTTTGATAAGGATAGAATTATTTGAAATGAGTTTTAGTTCATTTTTTTTCGTATGCAAAGTCAAAGATAAATAACTCGCGGTAGCAAAATAAATATGGCGATCAAATTATTTAAAAATGTTTTCGGTAGCGCATAATAAGTAAAGTGTTTATATTTTCCCAGCATACATTCAGTATGAATGCATGGCATATGAAAAAATACAGTAAAAACATTCAAGAAATTTGTTGCTCTTTTCATTTTGTTTTGTTTGATCGGAAAAAAATCCACATGAATTCGATATTTATACGTGCAATTTTCACCATAATGTGTTTTGACCTTATTTGGAAATTTTGAATTCGATGAGAACAATTCACAAGTGAATGTGATCAATAAGTTAGAGGGTGAGCAAGCGTGCGCGGTCATTTTGTGTGGCTTTATCTTTTCCATCGTGGCTTCGATGGAGACTTTTTCTAAAATGTGTTTAAATGCACCAGCAGCAGCAACATCATCAAAAAAAAAAAATGGTATGCTGTGCACTTTTGGCATGCGTACGGCATTTCACCATTCCCTCGTTGGCCGCGTGTATGCACATTTTACAATACGAATCGCAACAAGTAGTAAAACATTTTTATGCTAATCATTCCATTCCGAATAAGTCGTTTTTTGCCATAAAAATAACTTTTATTGTTTTGTCGTCGAATTCCGTATGTTTGTTTTTTTTTTTTTTTTTTTTTCTTGTTGTTGGTTTTACAAAAGACTGAGAACAGATGCTTGGCACAAGATTATTTCAGTTTGGGTAAAAATTCAATAAGGAAAATACAAGAAAATGATCGTACATTTGTATGTAAATGAGTGGCTATTGAAATTATTCATTCAACATTCATGAAATAGAGAGATAATGCACACGCAAACGCGATGAAAATGCCATGAACAACAGCAAACGATCTGTTCAATATTATGGTCCATTCTTGGTGCATTTCAATGAATAAAAATATCGATTGTTGCAATCCAAAGACCCATTGAGCACAAATGATCATGGATTCAAGCAAATGGAAACGACCACGATGACAACGATACAAACAAAAAAAAAACCCCGACAACGATAACAATAATATTTCCACATTTAAGCAGATTGAGTAGCTCTGCGGATGTATGATGTCCCGACCTACGTTCGTGCCATGTCGCTTCACATCGCTTTTTCTCTTCATCTCTTGGAAAATCGTTTCCATCAATTTTATTTCTGTATCAACAAATTTATGCAGAAATCGATAAAAAAAAGAGTTTTTTTCGTCAGTCATTTTAAATGATTTTTTTTTCTCTGTTTGGATCTTGAAAACTGAAGCTGACATGAATGCCATGTCGCATCGATTGTAATACATGGATTAACCTTCACTGGCATTGATTGATAGCCAACGCACAATTTAAATTCTGTTTTTATCTTATCGAGTGTAATTCCATAATGTCGTCCATTCTTCCAAAGAATTAATTTTACTGTCTTTCGAAAGAAGAAATTCAAAATTTCGGAACTTTGTTGAAAATATTGAAAACTCTTACATGAAAATTTAACTGTTTGATGAAAATTTGCTTCTGACCGAAAAATATTTTGTTTCAGAGTTAACACAAAATTGTTGAACTTTGATTCAAATTCAAATCATTCAAAGTGTGTAGTTGTGCCAGTTAAATGTTATTTGGAATTACACATAAGCTTGTTGTCTCGATTCGCTAAAAAGAGCATTTAAAATCTAGAACCTGAATCGCATTACCATTTACGAACAACACGCATAATATTTTCAAATCCGTTTTGTTTGCCACATCGATTGCAAAATGCATCATCGGTGATTGATTTTATTTTTTCAACACCTTTAAACGCAGCCAATACGATGATAAATCGATGGATTTTCTAGGCCATCAATAATTCCATTGCGTGCATTTGCCTCTTGCCGAGTCTCTCTGTTACAATCGATCAGCACAGAATATTTTCATTTTATTGATGAACTCCGTGGCTTTTTTTTGCTTTTTCCTCGTTCCCATCTATTGAGGCAGAAAATCAATTTTTAAATGTAGTGACATGGTGCGCATTGAAGAATAAACAGTAATATAATATTGGCTACAAGAGAATAATTGTTAAGAAAGAACATGTTCGGGCCAAAAATGGTTGAACAATGTTGTCACGCATATGGATGAACAGGAAAACGGCTCGGCATTGCGGGCACACACATTTTAATGTTAATAGTTTTTCTTTTTCTTCTTCATATCGCCATTATGAATTCGATCAATCAAAGCAAAACATATATTCATGAACAAACAAATTCGATATTGTCAATGGGATCAAATTAAATGTTTGTCCTTCAAAATGTGCCCGCGGATTTGAATTTTAATCGATTTCTCATAAAATGTGCTGACGATGTGTCTATCTATTTGGGTCAAACTTATAATTTGTCCGTTTAAAAAGAAAATTACCGGAACTGGTTCTGTAGAGCGAATTGGTTTCAATTTTATTTTTTTTACAAGATATTAAATGGCAATTTAACAACTCGACTGAATTCATGGTGCCATCCATTGTACGGATTTCCAAATGTGTTATAAAATGTGAACACCTTCAAACGGTCGCTTCACGTAAATTAAAAATCTCTCACTAATGGAAAACCAATAAACGATAAACATGAATGTTGTGTGGTTTGTGGTGAATAGGCTATATGTTGCGAATGCAAAGCCATCATTTATTTTAATGTTCTAGACCAGTTAGCACTTTTTGCACGATGTCGAGGTCAAACGACTATATCGGTATGGTTTGACGGGGCTTGCGGGTGTCAGTTATATCAAATCTAATCGTTTAGGCCAAGCCCGATTTTCTTTATCTGTCGCTATTTTTCATGCATTCCGTTAAGTCGAAACGAACAAGTTGCATTGTAAATGCCGTCCAAATTATTCAATGAGTTGGAACTCATCGTTAAGTGTTTATATCATGCGATCGACATCTGAGAGTCAAGTAAGTGTGTTATTTATTTTTCAGCGCTGTTTCGTCAGAATTCCGATGGAATGATTTTAAGCGGTCATTAACAATTTTTATCATCATCGTAATATTAATTACAGTTTAGTTTTCTGCGAATTCAAATCACAGTGCGCAATTTTTTCGTTTCAAATTTTAGCCATGTTATTCGCACGGAATGTTAACTTATGAAGCCCAGACAGAAATATTTAGTTGTGACAATGTTTGATGTTCTTTTCATAAGATATATTGCGACTTTCACTACTGCAACGAAGACGAATAAATCAAAAGCAAGAAAAAAAAAAAAAATTGCAACAGTTTAAAATGCTGTTGACCAACAATGGCAACGGAATTAAATTCAATTGAATAATTGTGGATCACATCATTCTTTCATTCAATGGGCAATTATGTGCGGCACATAACATCAATAAAAATTCCACAGCAAACTAAACATGGTAAATGTTATTTTTTTTGGCGATATTGAAGGCATCAAATCATCAACAACAACAGTTAAATAACAAAAAGAATCAACAACAATTGCCAAATGTATCAAATTTCACATAATTGATGTGCGAACAACTAAAAGCCCAAAAGAAGACTAAACAAAATTTTGTTTTTCTTTCTTTGTTTCACGGCTACATTTTTTTACTTCAATGACCTTCAAACTATCAATTTGCGAAAAAGAACAAATAAATAAAATCGATTTACTTACCACTATTGGGCCATTTTCACCAGCACTTGCAACTGTGGCACCGAACCATTGATGCGATTTTGTATCAACTTGATCTTCGTTATATTTTGTATTGCCTAAATTAAAAGAAAAATTTCGATTATATTATTGTTATAAAGAAAAAATCCTCACTGCTTATCTTGGTGAAGAAATAAAAATGAAAGTTTTTATTGATTTTATTTGTATAGAAAAAATCTCTGGAAAAAATAAACTGTAATAAAGAAAATTTTACAATCTAAAAAATTTTGTAAAATAAATTCAATCGAAAATATACCCAAAGGCTGCAAAAATGAAGATAAACATGAAAATGAAAATAAAAAGTGTCATGATATTCCTTTGCCGTAGAATGACCTTTAATATTCGGGTAAAGTACTGTTATTATCAATGCGTATTGAATGATGAATTTGTTTTTAATAGTGAAAAAAATGGTTATCATTCGTTGCTAGATTTGTTGAATGTTTGATGTAAAAGGTGATGGGTGAAGCGAATATTAACATAGAAATGAGTTTGTGTGTGTATGAATTGTATGAAGATGGCGATTGAAACAAAATGAAATGCGAAGGTGTGGACGAGATGGATGTTTCGCTAAGATGTTTTCTTGATTGTTGCTTTTTGGTGCAGATAATGTGTCACACAATTTCTAAGCACATCGAAAAGAAATTCAAAAAAAAAAAATGAACAAAAGAGACCACAACATTGATATGAAGCAACTTATGAGTACACCCACCTTTCAATTGTACGACACATTTGTTTTTACCTAAAAAAAAAAATTCAGAAAGAGCCAAGAATTTGCTTGGTGAGATTGTACATTGAATGATGAACGATTTTAAATTTTATGTTTTGGCTTATAATTTTGTTTTTTTTTTCTCTTTTTCACATTTCGAAAATGTCGAGTGAAATATGGAAATGATTGCGAACAGCATTCGAACAATTTTCAATTGCATGACCGAATCGAGTGATGTTTATTTTGAGCACACATATGCGGTTAAATAGTCATCGATTCAATATACTCGAATAGAAAAATAGATTAGAGTGTTCAAAGTGACACCGCATACAAAAATTGTTGTCAATCTGTTGATTTTGCATTTTACAAAAACACATCAATTTAACGGTAGTCAATAGTAAGGAAAACATGGCATTGCAGCTAATCACAAATAAACGTCACAATAAATATAAGACTTTATTGGATTCCGTTCATTTGAAGAGTTTGCAATATTGCAGACTTGATGTCTGAGTGCATTTGAGTTTTCATGTCACCTCGTTTTTCAATCAGATTTACATATTCAATGATGTTGTATGCTGGTTCTTAATGAATCAACATTGAATGAGAAGGAGAAGGGGAGAGAAAAAAACACAGAAAGAATGAAAGAGAAAGAGAGATAATGAGCAAGAAATACTGTCAGTGGAACAGAATTGTGTGCAAAAGGACAAGAGTGAGTGAGTAAACGAAATATAGGAAGTTAGAGATCAAAATGTGACGATAATTAAAAACGAAACGAAACGACGAAAATAAATAAGAGTACTTATCCGTATAGCGACCGTAAAATTTTACGAGTGCACTAAATTCAATACACGGATTACCACTTGATTGCTTATTAAATGAAATTATGAAAGGAACATTCATGTGTTGTGATTCAGATTATGAGATTAGCTATTAAACTTTAAGATTCATTGAAAATGTTTTGATTTCATAACAGAACTATTTCTTTTTGAAAGTTTTTTTTGTTGCCATGATTTCTTTTCATGTGAAAATCAATGTGCAGCAAAATGATTTAAGCCATTGAAACTGCAATTATAACCAACAGAGTTTTAGTGGTTTTAACGTATCAAGAAAATACACAAAACCTCTTCATTAGTTATTATAACGTCCTTGTTAAAAAGTCAAATGATGATGTCATGTTTCAATGATTACTGAAATTCTCTAGCTCTCCAGATCCAATATTAAAAAGGGAGAAGTTAGGGACAAATATTTAAAATAATTTTAAGAGCAAAAAAAGGTCTTCAAATCAGCTGTGTAACCTGGCTCCCCCTATTTTGTGATCCACAATGACCGATTAATTAATATTTTGTGGTTTCATTTCAACAGCTTTATTTTAACTGAATAAGAGTTCAAAACGAAATAGTTCGAACGACAGGAAAGTTTCGTGAAACAGTAGTCAATATCGTGACAAAAACTTCGCATTTCAAAGTTGAATTATTTAAAATTGCGATTGATTCCATGGATTGGTGTCGTTTATTGACATAAAATATTATTAAAAGCCAGAATGAAGCGTTTTGAATAAACACGAATGAGTAAATTTGAATGGTCAAACATAACAATTAAACCATCACGTGCCCATCCATTCCATTCTGTTTGATAGACGAACGAAGAATTTGATTGAATTGTCGCTAAACACGTCCACGCACAATCAAAGTGTTATAAAACGAGTTTTTTTTTTCTCTATTTCGTTGTATTTTTTTTCTCATCATTCAAATGATGTTGTACAATACAGTCAATTGGATACTACGTATTCACTGTAAGAGAGCGTTTGATTGTTTCACAACGAGCCAATCAATTTCTAAACAATTTAAGTGTTTGAAAAGTATTATTGTTGATCAAGAATAGAAAAAAATTCTTGTTTACTTGAACTGTTTGCTTATATTTCAAGTGATAATTTCTTTATTTTGAATTTTATTTATTTTTTTTTTATTTTTTTTTTTATTTTTTTTTTTTCACATTGAATTCTATTTATTTACAACAACTGGTTGAGTGGTTCAATTTGTTGTATAATCACACTGTCTGGAATCAATTCAAATGTAGAATCATTGAGCCAATTGAAATATTGTTAAAATACAAGTGCATTATTATCATAATTGCTTTCATTGGATTCTATTTGTTTTGTTTTGTTTCATTGTTTTGGCCATTCGATCATTTATTTATAATATATGATTGAAATTGTGAATGTAAAATTGACAAAGCGCCGGCTTCTTTATATTAGTCTATTCGCACAATACTTGTCGAAATGAATGAGCAATCGTGAATGGAATTTTTAATAAAGGGAATTAAACGACGTTACAATGCAAATAGATGGTTTGTGTTTACAAACCGACACTGATTTGCTTGCTCTTTGTTGATTTTATTGTTAAATAAAATCGGGCGCAACTGAATATTCTCGACTGTGTGCATTGATAACCGGATGATGTGAGTCGGTGAATGTGCATTGCGTAGTGTACACACTGTCAATGAGAAAAAGGATTATCGAAAATTTGTGTTAAGTTTTGTAATATACAAGAAGCTATATTACGTATGCGCCCATTCATTTTGTCGTTTATTCCATTGCCGTCGCTTTCGAAAAAGAAGAACAAAATAAAACATTCACACAAACACGTATAAATCGGCTGGAAATGAATGGAATGTACCATTTTTTGTTCAGATGCGCCGGAATCTACTGTGTCGGTATTCGTTGTGTGTAGGTGACTCCGAAACAACGATTTAGACAGCTTACTCGGCGTACATGCTTTTAAAAACAGTTTGAAGCATTGTATTTACAGAAAAATTGTATTCATCAAACGCCCCAGCAGATCTTTTGCGCTAGTTTAAATGTCTATTTGTTTTTGTTGTCGTTCAATCATAAATTCACAGTTTTCATTCAGTTCGGCTTTTAGCGTTATTGTGAGCATTGAAATTAACACGAATCTTTTACAACCAAACACACCGCGAGCCAAATTTACGATCTATTTGTCAGCGATGAAGAAATGTTTTTTTTTTCTCTGTTTTTCCCTCTGTCATCTCTTGTAACAAAAGCGTTTTGGAATAGAACAGGTTCGCCTATTCACCATTTCTCTTTCTATTCAATAAAAATTTTCACCCACGATTGAATGACAATCGCATCAAATATACTTCTCACATAAAAAAGAGCAAATCTGTGTATTTGGCTCCGGCAAATTTCAAATAAATCATTATTAATTGGCACATGTGATGAATGCAATAAAGATGAGAAATGCATTCAGAAATTTCATGATGAGATTGTCAACACGATAAAATTGCACAATTTAATGAATGCATTGATCAATTTTCATGTTTGTATGGTTTATGTTTTGGTTACACGCATAAAATCTGTACTAACTGGCAAAACTAATAAAGAATCATAATAAAAATCTATGGTGAGCTCATAAACAGTAACAACGATGGCTACACAAGTTATTAGAACAACGATTGGTGTTGTGTTTGATTGCAAAAAAAAAAAAATGTATTAAAAATACCAAAATGAAAAGGTAAACATAACCAGTTACAACTTTATGGTATCTCGTGCGCTCAATCTGCATCATTCTCTCCCTCTTTCTTTTTCTTGCATTTTTGCTCTAACTGTGTCTGTACGTTTTCTCTCTCTCTCTCTCTCTCTCTCTCTCTCTCTCTCTCTCTCTCTCTCTCTCTTTTTTTTACTCTATCTTTGCGTTTGTCTTTGGCCCTGTATATCTATATATGTTTTGTCGCACCGTCGACCAAAAGTCGTTTGTTCCGTTTATTTCCATTTTATGCATTGAAACGGTCGTTCGACTCCTTTGGTATCTCGATATCAATTTTATCACCAAATTAGAAAATAGTGCTATTTCATTTAGAAGAAACCAGTCCGTTTCACTTGTATGCTCAAGGTGAACTATTACGCGATAGATCCGTGTGTATCGATACAACCAATTTCATTTCAAGATGATTTTGCAGCCAGTGATGCGATGATTTCAAATGTAAATACCATAGATATACACATTTTATTTCTTACTTTTGCTTACATAAATCGTTTGAAAAATGATTATCGACGTCATTCGTTTGGATTAAAGAACATCATTTCCAGATTAAATTACAAACTGGAAATCTGTACGCTGTTCAATGTGATTATATTCATAGCGAAAATTCAAATTTAAAAATTCCGCAGAGATGTGAATAGTATTATGTTTTTGAATCCATTCAAGAGATTTTAAAGCCACCTAACAGTAGTTATTATTATATTAGGGCTTTCAGGGGAAAAAAAAAATAGTAAGAGTCAACAAATTGACCAAAATGGTCTTAGCTAGCTACCAAAAATGTATATTCGCTTCATGAAATTCATTTTAAGCCATTCTGACTGAATTGTAAGCGAAAGAAATGATAAATATTGTTTGACTTATATACACAAAGTGCCGTTGATAAAGGCAATTGAGAAATCTGGTTTTATCAAAAAATGAAATCATTAAAATTGTATCAAAATTTCTATAAATAGAGATTTAAAACAAAATTGAATTTATCAAAATCATAAATTTTTTTTCACAGAATCTCACGAAATAACGACGATTGTTTGCTTAAAAATCTCTCGATTGAGCTCAAACCATTTTTACCAGTCACATCTCTGGTGTTTTTTTACTTTCTATTAGTATTAAAGTCCATTGGCACACAATCAGTCATCAAAATGTGAATAAAGACATTTTTATGCGAAAACGCATAATTAAAATCTTACAGCACATAAATGAATTTCATGTTGAAAATGGTAAGAAAAAATTGTAATCACCATTACTTTCGCACTTTTGCAAATTGTAATAAATTCATCGAAACAAGTGAAAGAGCGAAAATATAAAATTGTGATGAAATAAATTCATCATATTCTTATCATTGTTACGATGACTCGCCATAGTGTGTTTAGACTTCTGTTTAATATTCAAAATACTAATTCAACTATGTAAGTATTCTCATTCGTTGGAATTATGAATAAATTAGCGCTTGAAGCAAATCAAAGACAAATATGATTGCATGCAATCTGTCGATCACACTCAAAAAGTCACAATAATAATAAAACATTTTACGATCTGTCATAAACATTGTTCTATTGGATATTGGCTCCAGTGAAATAAATGGCGTATCATCACAAGATAACCTTTGACACTGGTCAATTTCCGGCACTGCATTTCAGTGCACGTTTCATCTCTCTTTCAACTTTCATCTTTCAGAAAATTAAGTATTTAATTTCTTTTTAAGTTTTTTTTTTTCGATTTCAACTCTTTAACGATGTCATAATAAAAGTTGGTTTTCGTAATTGCAATTGTTTTTATAGAACAAAGGCACGTTGCTTTATTTTCGACAATTATATGCCTTTTATTACACTTCTAACGCGGTTCCATATACGCACACAGGAAGGGCCATTGTTTGTCCATTCAATATGAATAATCAATCATATGATGTGATTAATTGTGTATTTGTTGGTCACTTGTATCAAAACAATTCTATGAAGTTCAACATACAAAACAATGAGGTATATTCAGCAATTCATAAACCCAGTTTGGATATAATTTATTTTGATTTTATAGGTAAACATGGTATCCAATATACATAAAGTGAGGAATTAACCAATTACGATTACGAACTACAGTTTTGCAAAAGTTTCGGCGTTTGTCAGTTCATTTCTCAAAAAGAAACAGTGTTGATTACACTATTTTTGTATGAATTTAGATGATCGAATATGGAGCAATAACGAGCGATTAATAGACATTTGTAATCAATTGAATTTGGTTAGAAAAATATGAAATGTGATGTTAGTTTGTATCGAGATATTTATTAATGAAAAGTTGATTGTTAAACTGTTGGTTTTTTTTAAAATGGTTATTTTGCAGTTTTTATTTTTAAGAAGATATCTTATTCGAATGATTAACGATTACTTACCGGCTGAATCAAATGGTACGACAAAGCATCGATTCTCTTGATTAATATCACAGCGATAAACAGCACCACCTTCGGTTACATTAAATTGATTTCTCGATGTGTCGGCTTTTGGTGCTCCAACAATAACCCTACGAAATCAAATTAAATGAAATTAATGAAGGAATTTAAAAATAAGAAATTTCATTAAAAATTTAAAAAAATCCAAATAACTCGTTAAAAACTGTTCCTTTAATTATGAAATTCGTATTTCATAATATCAACTAACTTATACCATGAAATAATTAAAGGAACAGTTTTTAATGATTAAGAAATAACGGATAGAATTTGGTTGAAACAGTATTTAGTATTTCTTGATGATGGAAATCGAGATTGAGGATGGAAATGTTGTGTAGATGATGTATCCAAAAGCATATAAAAATTCGATGTTTTTGCTTTTTATGCAGAGAGTAAATTGCTGTTAAACAGTTAATCAAAATAACCGAAGATTGTCCAATTATCTTCTGCAAATTATCCGATTTAAACCGTTTTTTATGTTTGTTTCTGAACTGGCATTTAATAATAATTTGTTAAGTACGCAATTGATGTTCAATAATAACTTCTTATGGTAACTGTAGATAGCTCATTTTTTTTTTTTTTTTTTTTGTAAAGCCTTGCATGATGTAAATTTGTTTTTCAATTAAACTTCCTGCCAATTTAATTTACAAAAAGGTTATTCACGTATGACAACAAAAAAACATGTGTAAATACATAACAAACAGCGCAATATTTAAACAAAATATCGAGTGTGTATGTTTTATTTTCACTTATTATCAAAGCCTTAGTGGTAAAGCCTTTTACTTGGCCCACTTTAGGGCATATAACATTGCAACATTATATTATGTTCCGAGTTTTGTTTGCAAATAAAATACCAACAAAATTACTCATTTAAATGATGCAAATTACATCAGTGTGTTTATAAACAAATAGCAAAATGAAAAAAGTACTAAAACATATTCGTCATTTTTTATTTAAATGAGAAGAAAAACAATACATTATGCATCGTTGTAGTTTCTATTTTTGGTTTTGAATCGAAAAAAGACAAACAAACAAACATATGTAGCTTGTAGCGCCTCATCATTATCGAGTAAAACAATGTTTTTTTTTTAAAACAAAACGATGAAATTCTGTTCAATAAACAATATGGTTTCAAAGAAGTTATGTTTGGATCTTTAATTTTGATGTGGTAATATGAGACAACGAACATAGAAAAATGGACCAATTTATAACAATACGTTTTTTTTTGTACGAAATGCAAATAAAGATTATTTTAAATGTTTTGTTCAATTTTGTGCTTCTGAAAAAAGAATTTCTCTTAATTCATTCGCCCTTTTTTTTGTTCTCACTTGTCAAAAGTCTCAACCGTAATCATTTGTCAAATCATAATGCATTTTTTCAAAACTTGGTTGAAATTAATTGTTTTCCCTGCCGCTCGTGCCGCAACATTAATACGAGCATGTAGTTAACTCGTTTTTAATTTATCTAAAAGTTTACAAGTTTTTATCATTTGCTACTTGTTTTTTGCCTTCTTTCTCATCTATCAACTCAGATGCTTATCGTTACTAATCTTTTCATGTATTCATTTTCCTAGTTTGTTTAGATAAAACTATAATTTATTTGGAAAAACATCTCTCGGATGATATTTCAGGCGATTTCATTGAATTTCTTGTTGTTTCTGAAAAATTGAATGTATGCCGCTTTGCCGGTAGCTATTTTTGTTTTATTTGAGGTCGAAATTTTCATAATTAAAAAACGTTGCCCGCCACGAACTGTCCAAATGTGATATTTTTGATGTGTGAAATAATCTATGTCAAAAAAAAAAAGAGAAAACAAGTGACGAATCTATCTGATGATGTTTTCCTCAGAAACAGAAATAGAATAAAGACGTTTTTTGGTGTATTGTGGTAATACGAACGAGTTTAAAATTAAATCTAGCATTTCGTAAGCGTTTTATTGCGAAAGCGATTTCGGTTTTTCTGACTCAGTACAAAACTGATGTCAGGTGTAATGCATTCAAACAATATTCATGTTCTGTTTTTTTGGTTTTTTTAATTCAAATGTTTTTTTCCATATTTTTTCTCTTTCTCTCAGTTTTCCTCTTTCCTCAACTCGACTGACGAATGTTGAAGAATCTTTTTCTGATGAAGAATGAATATTAACTCTGACAATTTGTTTCAATGAACTTATAAATTCACCTGTGACATTTTCCATCAAATCGAATAAATGTTGGTATAAAGACAGCGCCATATAATTTGGTGTGAAAATGAAAAAAAGAAACAAAAAATGGAATCGAATTGAATGTGTTCATTTTGGTTGAAAGGCCCATGAAATGCAAACCAACCGCAAGTCATAACTTAATTTTAAAATCGCATTCACATATATAGACACAAAGCCGACAATTCTTTTTATCCATTCCGTTTATAAATGCCGAGAATGATGTAATCCAATGTGTGAGACATGCAAAATGGTTAGCCATAGTGTGTGGCTGTTGTAATGCATGAGCGCATCTAAATAGCATATGGTGAATTTCAAACCAAAAATAAAGTATTTTTTTTACGATATCTTTATTCAGTTTTTATTGAAATGCTGCTATTATCTGCATCATTGGATTGCATTAGTCAACCGTATATTGTCGCAAATAAAAATTAAAATGAAGAATTATTCATGATGAATGTATTGTGCCATCCATTCGGTCGATATAAATAGATGACGAAGAATATAAACACGGAAATTAATGGGCAATTTGATTGTTATTGCATTCGATGGGTCCTTTGAATCTATGATTCAATATATTCAGCTGGTAATTTCTTATTTAATTCCTTCGCACCTGATTATGGACTGTGTCGACGAAACTAAACACACCCAAATGCATACAAAAACAATTGCAATGCGATTACGAAAAGATTAATTTCGTATTATATCTGATCTAGATTCATTTATCACTGATTGAATAAAGAAACAAAATATTCACGAGAAACCAACTGTCTTTGCCAACGATGACAATGACGATAAAACGATTTTCTAAAATGGTATTTTCTTTTTTATGGTCACAAGCAACAATCGATTTCAATACATGCGCCTCAATGCACAAATGCACACACATTGGTCGATATAACAATCGAACGATAACGAAAAGTAACAATTTAACGGATTATTTCATTCGATTTTCTCATATGCGATCTGTTCATCTTAGTTTATTGTGCTCAGTGTAACCCACATACTTGCATTAAAATTTCAAGTTGGCTCACGTAATCGTAACACCATATATGGAACACTATTTCAATGACAAAAATGAGTTGTCGTTGTGGTTTTTTTTTCTTCATTTTCTCGCTTGAAAACCATTTCGATCGGTCGAAAAGCCGATTTCGATCGTTTTTTCACCATTTCTACGACACAGCATTCGTACATTATACCATACATGGTAATTGGAATTATTATGTTTGAGTGTATTTCTGCACAAAGCATATGTTTATTGTTTTGAAGATTAGTCGGCTTTGCTGCGTTAAATTTGTTGACAAATGCTAAAGAATGATCGTCTCGAGAGCAAATTTCACGCATCACAAAAACAATTGGCAATATCGACAAAATGTTCTTTTCGAATGAGGTCGAATGTGGAATAAATGTCGCATTTGTTATTGGTGTTTGTAATTTTTTGTTTGTTCTCACATTTTTGACTGATTCAAATCAAACCGAAATTTATGTTTATGATGTTGTGGAAAAACGATACATATTTTGATTGAAATGTAGTTATGACACAACATCGCATTGATGTGTATAACTACCCGATTTACTCATGTTGCATTCCAATCAGTATCTAAATCAGATAAATGACACAACGAAAAATGCGCACACAAATAAATAAACATTCGAATATATCGAACACTACGCATCAAACGTCGAAATATCGAAGGAATGTATGTATGTTAATGTTTCACCGTATTGGAAGCGTGTGTGGCCGATTGCTAATGCATTAATATGTAGTCAATTTGGGGCTCCTTTTTCTCTCTCTCTCTCTCTCTCTTCTCTCTCTCTCTCTCTCTCTCTCTCTCTCTCTCTCTCTCTCTCTCTATGTATAACAATTTGATTGAAATAGTCGTTGTGATAAAGCTCATTGAATCAAATGTAAACACAATCGAATTAGGTAAAAGCCAAAAGAAAAGCAAAGATGACTGCCGTAATGGCCTTAATAGCATTGATCAATTTTCTAAGACGATTTTCTATCGCACATTTTATTGTTATGTTTGTATGAGTTGCGGTATTTTGATGCGTGCTCAATGGCTGATAGCGATTGAAGACGCACCTATGTTTTTGTTTTTTTTTTTCACATCAATTTATTTTCCATTGTGGAATCAACGAAAAACATTATTATTGCTTCGATGCCTAATTTCCATTTGGGCGTCAATTTATACATAAAAACGAAATTTAACGAAGAAACAAAAAGAAAAACATCCAGCATCGTATAATATGATGGGATATTCAAGTCAATCACGGTAAAGCCATCGAATATTCTGAATTAATTTTCACGAGCCAAATAAATCGAATTGAGAAAAAAATAATGAAAGATTTATGTGTTAACAACTCAATTAGCGGGCATTTGCGAAGCAAACATTAAGTGAAAGGAGACCAGACACATGTTATTAATGTTTGCCATATAGATTTTTGCATTTGCACCAAATATGGTAATGAAATGAATGCAAACCACTTACTTTTCCATAATTACTTTCAATTTCTTTCTCAGCATCGTCAAGATTCTTTTCCTTTTTTTTTTTTTTTTGTTTTTGGCCAACTCTAAACACGATAAATTTGAAGCTGAACGAAAAATACGATGTCATTTTATTTAATTCACAATATACAATTTTCTTGCGACAAAATCCATATCACGTTGGTAGGTATTTACTTGAAATAAATTAATACACATGAATGCATAGACAGATCCAAAACACCGGACTTTGTTTTGAATCGTCGCGCGATGAATGTGTATTTAAATGCGATATTTTAATTTTCATGAATGAATGTGTAGGCAATACGTGCTTCGCAACTATGCTAATAATAATCATTGAATTGGCATCGTTGGTAATTGCACACGCGTATTATGCTTAGCTTTGTAAAATTCAAGTTTGATCTTTGTGTTCATGTTTGTTTGTGTGTGTGTGTATGTGTGTGTTTTTGCATTGCGCAATGATTGCATGCATTTTCCTATGGCTGTCAGTTTTGTGACTGGATTTTTCATGAAAATGTGTTGAGAGGCGCGCGCGTTCGAGCTCATTCAAAAAATTGATGAACGGGTTTAGTTTGAACAACGATCAAACCACAATGTAATGGAAATGAAGCCAACCGACACGATCTCTGCGCCACAAACGAAAGGAAAATTATGTAGGTCAACAAAGTTTGGCGCTCTCACATTTAGCGTAGTTTGTTAAATCTAATCTCGTTCTGATTTGTTTTCTAGCACTTTTCTTCAAGAGAGTTATTCTTTCAGCAGAAATTCGAAATTCTCTCGGTCAAATGTGAGATAATTATAGAAATTGAGAGCCATATACCTATATATACGTTGAAACCCACAATAGTGAAATAAAACAAGGCCCTATGTTCTTTATACAAATTAAATCAAATTGTAATTCGAATTTTGTGGTTTTTCTCACATTACCATCAAGCGCATCCAGAATGATTCACACGTCAAAATTCAATCATATTTTATCAATTTATTCGTGAAGTAATTCCAAATTGGAACTTCCAATCATTTAGTTTCATGTGTAAAAATTGACGTTATGTTACACCTCCACAAACTGAAATATTTTGTCGGAAACACCAACACATGCCAGCTCGGTTGCCTCATCGAATCAAACCATTTTTTTTTTGCACGGCTCAACAGATGGTCATGTGTTTGTGTTCGAAAATTAATAAAAAAAAAACGAAGTAAACATTGTCTATACGATGTGAACCATATGCATGGGCCACTTATGCATTGCCCAGCCTAAATACCAAGAAAATTGATACATTCATGCATATGGTAAAATTGAACATTTGCCTGCATCTCACAAAACTAGCGCATTCAAAACCGATGATGATTGTGGTTGCACCAAAAGATAGGCGATTTGTATACAATGGGGTTTCATTGAAATAAAATACACAAATTTACATAATTATTAGATTAAACGGGTGCATTGCATTTCAAGCGAATCGCAGAATGACAGCCAAAATGAGCAAATGAAATCATTAAATGAATTTTATTGAATATATTGGACATATGAAACAAGAGGCGCCGTCATTTTAACCACATTAAACTGCTATCGAATATCAGTCTGTCAATTTGTTTTCTTTCTTCATTTGTATGCTATCGTCAAACGGTTGAAATATGCAACCGCATGCAAATGTTTTATGCACGAAATAGAACACAAACATTTCTGTCACACAAAACTTCTATTTCTCAATAGAACATTTCTATTTCTATTTTAATTTCAATTGGAATTGGGCTATTCGTTTCATTAAGACGATATGACTGAAGAGTGAATAAGAGAGATCGTTTGATCTGTGTGTAGGCAGAATGAGTGTGACGCATGTTTTATTTCTCTACTATTCGAACACTATGAATAAGCAACCAATATCGCATTTTAATGAAATGAAAACAAACCAGACCAGTTACAGAGGAAACCTTAAGATCGCGTTTGTATTTCTTAATTCTTCTTCTTCTTCTTCTTTTTCTTCTCTTTTTTATTTTTACTTCTTGCGATCACTAGTTCACGTACGCTTGCGCTTACGCATATTGCCGTAGTCGTCGTGGTCGGCGTCACCGTTGTCATAAGCTGAACGAAATGTATTCAGCAAATACATCGAATCAATTTGCGCGCTTTATTATTGATGTTTTTTTTTTTTTTTTTTTTGAACGAATTTGTGAATTGTTTTTCTTTCGGTGTGACTCGCACAGATGTATCGCTCAAAAGAGTCGGCGACAACCGATCAAAACGGCAATATGTTTTATAAATGTATTGAAACAACCAATGTGGATGTGTCATAAAATTTTGCTTTTATTTTCGTGTGGGAACAACCAATATACAACTGAACAATCGACAGAACGAGACGGACAATGAACGAGTGAGAGATGATGTGATGGAGAGGAGAAAAAAACGCACACACACAATAAGTCATAAGAAATGTAAACGAAATATATGAAAATTAGTGTGCAGATCAACATGAAATCACTTAAATTGCAAACACATGGTTACTATTTTGCTATTTATAGGAAAATGCAATGAATGTTTCTATTGGAATTGCACATTGTTCACTTTGAAACACATTGAAATACATGATTAAATGTTGTTTAATTGTAATTTGGATATTTATATTCGTTTTTCTCGCATTTTTGTTCCAAAAAAAGTGCCATGGTGTTCGGTGTCAAACGCAAATTACAAATCCAAAGACATTGACACATTTTTTTTTCTCTTTTTTCATTCGAAAAAAATGCATAATTTTGAGAAGTGTAAGTCGTTTGTCGGCTCATAAATCTGTTATCTTTTTAATGTGCTTTTCGGCTTCTGCACTTTGGTTGACCTACCGCAATTCAAATGTTCGGAAACAAAAACCAGTAAAATATTCAACCAACAAATATATGAGTTTGTTGATGCTAAGTGAGCGAAACGATTGTATAAGAAGGCACAAAAAAACATATGCAAAGAGTTTGTACAATTAGCCGAAGGAACCAGAATAAACAGCAAAATAAAAAAAAAAGGAAAACAATGCTGATATGGAAAAGAAAGAGGCGCTTCAATATGAACATATGTCAAACATGCATTTCTGGTAATTTTGCCAAAAATGCACGCATTTTATGATCGGTTAGTTTTTTTTCATCATCTGTAAGCAACAAAACGAAAAGAACGAAGAAAAATGAAGAGAAATTTCATCATATTTCAATATTATGCATATGTTTTTCTTTCAGACCGGAACTGAACACTAAATGACAAACTGAGATTCAATATCGTTGCAGGCAAAAATCATGAAGATTTTCTCAAAATGAGATTGAAACGGCGCACGTGTGCACACTTTTTTGTCAACATTTTATTGTTGTTTTCTTTTAGTTGAAAATTGCTCGGAATTGCTCTTAGTTTCATTTCTCTTGAGTTGAAGTTTTCATTTTCTCATTATCTCTTTTGTCTTTTCTCTTTTTCTTTATCATTTTCCAATCCTCCCATTGATTCTCATTTTTCGTCTTATCTCAAATATCTATCAGCTTCTAATCTAAACATTTTTACCCTATTTATCAAATTATCTTAATGATGTGTTCTTCTGTTTCTGCTCAAATTTGACTAAAATATAATGTGAACTTTATTCATTTCGTAAATTCAAATGCATTGCAATGTACTTACCAACTTCTTTGCTCTGCTCTGTGCAAAGCAATGCTGAAGCCAAACATTGATCCACCATATCCTCGATGCCGAATAGTGTGTTCGGTATCCAAATTAAATGTGTTTATCGATGGCACAATAAGACTAACGATTAAAATACTAATAATTGACACTGTGTGCAACAGTGCACAATCAGTTCTTCGAATGTCGTGCATAATTTACTTATTTTTGTGACACTTTTTTATTCGTTTTTTTTTTCTATTCACTTAATCGTTTGTGAATCTCCAATTGAGAATATTTTCCAATGAATGTTTTGAAATCAAACAAAAATTAAGAGAAACTGAGCAACAGCATCACTCACACGCACGCACATACAAATATTAGTAACTGTTGTACGAATTTCATGTCATAAGATTTTGATGCAAACAAATGCCACTGTTGCGATGCAAACAAATTCTTAGATTTCTCTTTAAAATTGGAAACGAATTGAATCGGAATTGGATTGATGAAGTTCAGCACATATTTTAATCGCACATTTGTTGATCTAAAAATGGATGAGTTCATTTGTCATTAATTTGGCCAGTTGTCGATTCGATTTTAAAATATTTCGCCTCGAATCATACATAATAACTATGAAATGAATGTTGTTTTCAGCTAGAAAACCACACCAATCATTAAATCACTCAAAATAACAGCACCAAACTAAGAAACAATGGCAACAACAACACCAAGAGAAAACGCACCCACGAATATCTTGAACGTCCCACTTGGAAATGAATTTTGAATTTCGAAAAAAAAAAAATAAAAAAAATGAAAATGAAATCCAAATTACCAGATAAAACAGAGCATATCTTAATGAATAGAAGCACAAGCGAGTATAAGACTTGAAACCAATTTTTTGCGGCTCTAAATTCAATATGAACGAAAACGTTTCGCAAAAATGAAACGAGTGTAAAAAAAAAACAAATCAGAATCTCAGAGTATATAAAACGCTTTGATGTAATAATCGAGCTGGCTCAAAAGAAAAAAATCGTAATAAACAAGTGAACAAAATCAACTTGGAAAAGTTGATTCGATTTTAATGTTTTTGTTGTTGTCATTATCAAGGTATGAAAATACCTTTGCGCTTGAAATTTGATCTCATTATGAAAAGGAATAAATTTATTCGGCTAATTAATGTTACAGCATTTCATGGAAATGAAAATGAGTATGATGATCTAGTTAAGAGCTTGAAATTTGTAGAATGCGATTTCATTTTTGCAAATCGACAATCGACAATTGGCCACCGTCAAATTTGTAAATGATTCTGTGAGCACGGTCACAAGTCACACTTTATCAAGAGAGAATAAAAAATAAGTAAATAACGCTGACACTAAAAGATGCGAATTTATTGCTCTTCTCTCTTTCCGTCTTCTTTTTCCCATTATTTTGATTAACAAAATCTCACACAACAAACGCGTTTGTTTTTTTTTTCTCAAACTAAACGTAGAATTACATAATTGAACTGTGCGCTCTCGTCACGTCTAAAAATAATATTGATGTTTATTTTGCAAAGGAATCACTCATTTTCACACATATTTCCCCAATTTTATTTTTTTTCTTCTTTCGTTAAATTCATCCTTGGGCTAAATTGACATGCTAAGTTCACTTGTTTTCATTATATTTTGAACTTGATTAGGAAATAGAATTTCATTTCACATTAGAAAATTTTTACACCAAGACCAAAATAGATGAATTTTCGCGCAAAAAATTTGTATGGATTCTCTTATTTGATTCATATTCGCTCCAGTCAAAGAGATTCTTTTTTTGGTGTTTTGTATGTAACGGAGCAAAATGAAGCAGAAAAACATACAATCAATGACGCGAAATTTCTTGAATATTCATTAAAATAATGATGAATAAATCAAAATTCCATGATATCATACACAATTTTAAGCACAAACTGTTTTGAATATTCGCCGTGCGATTGAAGATTCGTTTATTTACTTTATTTATTTTTATTTTTGTCGTACATTCGCTAAGTTGCTCTCAGACGATTTTTTTTTACAAATCAATCAGCAGCCAGTTGATATGCACTGCTCTCGAGCACGGCTTTTTAAAGACTAAAAGCACATGCGAGTCGCGCGCACAACTAACCAGACAGAGCACACTGTTTATTATGCGATCAACATACACACATCGTCTATCGTTCATTGCATGGCAAGGAATAAATGTTTGTACAAAGCAAAAACCGAACTCGCACACATGTTTCATCAACAGTTCAGTAGACGGTCGGCGCGCTAGCGAGAACGCAAACACATTCAATATATATTGGCTAGCGAATAGAATGTTAGATGCGATGATAGTTTTGTATGATTTCTACTTTTGACTGATTTCAATCCAACAAATAAATTCTAATGTGAAAATCGTGCAAGTGATTTGTGTAAAAGTCCGGCGATTTAATCATATCAGAATATTGAGAATTGTAAACTTCGGAATTTGATCTCAATACGGCCAGTTTTAAGGATATGGAATGAACATTGCTCAAGGATTTACTTTGGCAGATGACTTAAAAATGCATTATGCGTTATGCACAAAAAGGTGACGAGGTCAAGAAATAGGATTATTCAGTTGAGTCATCCATTATGGAATTCATTCAATTCACACACTTTAACCTTGTTTATTTTGGTCGATTTTTAATCCTTTACCAGTTCATTTTGGATCACTTAATCATAACAAAATACTTTTGTTGAACTAAAATCGTCTCGATTATATCTTTGTTGTACTTTGGAAAACGGTATTTACGTTTAAAAACTATACAAACTTAAACTATTACTCACACTCACACTCGAAGTAATGCTTACATTCAACTAATGACATCTATGATCAGAGCATAATTCTACTCAAGTAATATGGATTATAACATTTACTCAATCGATGATAATATTAACTCAATGTTACCGTTTCTTCTTTTCCGTCAATAACCGTTTCTTCTTTCAAAAATATTTTACTTTGAATGCGGCATTGAAAATTAATTTAAATATTTTTAAACCATAAAATAAAAAAAATACATTTCCCACAAATTTTACGAGGTTTGACCTGCAAAACAGTAAAATGCTTTTTTTTACATATTAGACTAGTCGTGATATCACACTACACGTGTCAATTTGCTACAATTTAATATGTTTCGCTAAAAAAACTTGATATCGTCAGAATGCCTCAAATGATAAATGACTTTCAGACGACCTTAATCCATTTTCATTAAATTGTATATTTTAAAAAAATCAAAGCTCTTTATTCTGAATAAATGAGAAATCGATTACGATTCAGACACTTTTGAGCTAAAAATCACTGGAATAATTATCTGAAAGTATTTTTAAACGGAAATATATATTGTGGTCGAGTATCAAATCAAAACCAAAATCAATATAATCAGTTGAAATTGTAATTTACATAATATGCATCAGCCACAATAAAAGATTTTCGGTCGATTTATCCAAAAATACCAAAAAAATGTGAAAAATGTATTTTTATGCGGCAAACCTCAGTTAGCGGCAAACCCCACAAAGCAAGTCACTAAGTCATTGAAATTTTCATTCGATTTGTACGTATTCTCTTCGTAAGGGGACAGAATAATTCCATTTTTTACGGTTAGATGCAAAAGTGACAATGAGTTGTTTTTAATGTCTAGCTATATTTGAGGAAATGCATCAAAAATAGTGATTTGTGAATGAAGGTGGTAAAATGGACAATTTTATTCGTCCGTCCGACTAGTTATTTAGGACGGGCGGACAAATCAGAATGATCCGACTTGAAAAATAGGAGGGAAGGAAATTTTCAAAATGTTTAATCTGATTTGCCCATTCGTCCTACTTTACTAGACGAATGGACAGGCAAACACAAAAAATGGCCGTTCGTTTTGCCACCTTTATTTATGAGTGTTGACTTACAATACGCACCTGAGTAGGGTTTTATTACCTTTTATAACATTATAAACATTACAATGACTTTTTTCGACCTTAGCCATAGCGTGTGAAAAGAAATGTTGGATGAAATGATAAAGTTGAGATTTTTGTAGAATGTTAAAAAAAAAAATCTCGAATTTTCTAGCAATAAACGAAAACTGTACTCCAAATCAAAATAAGATGCTCTAATAATGTCTATTCATTTTACTTTCAATTTCGTTTTTTATTTCATTAAAATAGTCTTTAAATTTAGACGTATTAATTAAAAGGAATAATCAAAATCTTACTCATTCATAGAAACACCAAGAATGTTCTATATTTATTATACTTAATTATACCTAATGAACTACATAAAAGTAACTAATTACACAGATGTCTTTGGTTGAAATATTTCGTGTCGATTCATTATCTTCTCTATATAGAAAGAGCTTCTGAATTTTGTCGCTCACTTTTACCCGGGGTGAAAGTGCGTCTCATAAGGCATATGTTAAAAAGAAACGAGTCTCCCATATGAACGCCACCTGTATAATGATACATAAATTAACCAAAATTAAAAAGATAAAAATAAAAAAAAGCACTTGCAATTAGAGCACTTATTTGTTTATGTGTTTTGAGTAAGTAGAGTAAATGAAAATGAATTTTTTCTTATGTATATTTCACGAAATAATTGTAATTCATTCAACACTTCAAATTTCTCTCACTATTGATTAAAATATGTGCTTTGTTATTGGATTTCGGCCATGACAGAATTTTGATTTGCCGTTACAGTTTTCATTGTTTTTGTTAAGTTTCCATTTTAACATCATACAGGTGGCATACAATATTAATCACAGTGTCAAAACTCTCCACGCACGGTTTGGTTGCTTTTACCTGAAAAAAACAACTAATTACATTTGCATCGTTTACTTGAAAACCCTTTTTCTCTTGTCCAAACAGTACATCATCGTGCATCCAACAAACAGGTTGTCTTCTTGATACAGTTACTTTGAATTTATTTAAAATTTTCTAAAAAAAATATTTCTGAATTTCTGTGTGTTATTTGATATATCAATCTAAGTATTTTCGGACATTACAAATTATATTGTACTTTTTATAGGCAATATTAAATAGTTTTCAACAATATCGTCACTTCGATTAAGTGTAAGAAATAAAATCAAGTGCAAAAACGGATAAATTTCTCTTGAAAATGGAAAATATTTCAAATATTGGTGAAGTTATTCCCATTGTTGAATCAGACAGAAAGTCAGCAACTGAAAAAATTTTGTTGACATTGGCTGGATTATTACCAAACTCACAAATGACCGACACGATTCGTTATAATTTGAATGAACATGCAAAAATTATTGAAAGAGAGCTATATGTAAAGGCTTCTACCGGGAGTGAATATTCTCGTTTAATAGCAGAAAAAATTGCAAATATTCAAAATGACATCGCAGAAAAAAGGGAATCGCAAAAAAATACAAGGAATCCGAGAAAAATGCCCGTGGAATACAGCTGGTGTGAATTTTATTCACTGCCACTTCGCAAAATCATTATTAATACAGTTGTGGCTGAGATACAATCCATGGTCAATGTTCCAAATAGGGATCTAAACAACTTAGAAATCAGCGTAAAATGCATGGAAGAAATATCATTCGAGGGATCTTTAACAAAGGATGATTACTATTCAACAATGGAAGCGAAACGAAATCAAATGATTGCTCAATTATCGGCGTATTACAACTCATAATTTTGAAAAACATTCACCAAATCATCAACTACATGAAAATTGTTCAAAAATCAGCATCAATTTAACAAACAAACATGTTTTTTTCCGAAACTCTGCATTTTTTTTTTAGCAATCTAAATTCTGATAATTTTTTTTTTCAATTTTAAAACTGAGAGAAAAATGTTTAAACTGACAAAAAAAAATATGTAATAAACTTTCAAATAAAAATAAAATCATTTTCAAAAAATTCATGGTTTTTCTTTGGTTTTGTAACGAATTTATTGTTTTGTCACATTCAAAGACAAAAAAAAAAAAAAAAAAAACAAAAATAATAGGCCTATTATATAAGTGTTGCCAATTTGTGAATTTCTCTCTGGCAATTCATGCACCGATGCGACTCATAATGCAAAAAATTATACACATTTGATTGAAAAAAAAGCAACAGCAAACGTTTCTTCATCGCAACGGTATTGATACCTATTCACGATTCCAACTAATTCTGCTCATAATTTGCTAATTCTTCTTGAAAATTCATTAGTTTCATCAACTGATTTATTATCAATATTAAATTGAGCTAAAATTGAATTAATAATCGTAATCATACGAATTAGTTGGAAAGCAAAGTTAGAATTTATAAATCAACATTTTATCAAATTCAACAATTATATAAAGTGCATCAACGGTATTGAATTTACATTTTCAATATCAAAAAAACACGATGGGTAAGTTGAAATAAATGTATAATAGACCGTCTTATTACATTCATGAATATTTGATCGTCTCCAATAAAGCCATCATAAGATGCATATAAAAAATATGATTCGATGATTATTTCATATTTGCACTGGAATTCATATTTATTTAATCACAATTAGATCACAATTGTTGTTATTCTAAATTTTTTTTTATCAAAGCTCAAGATGCCTGTAATTCAACAGTGACCATAGTGTTGCAGCCAATGCAAAATGACATTCGAGAAGGATTTAAATGTATTAACTGTAAAAAATATATTGATGTAGGCTTCGAATGTACTGTTTGTATTGTGAGTATTTGGATCATTTTTCCTTTCATACCACATTTTGTGAACAATTTTTTTATCAATAAGTTGTTTTTTCTTCAATTTAACAGGATTTAATTTTGTGCACAGCATGCAAAGACAAAAATGTTCACAATCACCACACAATGATTGAGTTCAATTTAAATTTTTTAGAACCGATAGTCCTTGAGAAAGGAACAAATTTAGACGAGAAATTCGAACAATTGGCTGAACGATACATTCGATCGATGATACATGCATCTTATTGCGAAAATCCCAAATGTCATCGATTAGATTGCCCAAAAATCAAACGTGTTATGACACACGTAATGATTTGCAAACGGAATGCAAAAAATGAATGCGGAATTTGCATTCAACACTATGGAATGTGTTTATGTCATGCAGAACAATGCAATGAAGAAAGTTGCCCGATTCCATTCTGTAAAATGTACAGACATGGAATCATAGAATGCCAACTTCAAATGAGGTACTAAGCAGTTTATTTTGTTGACTGATTTTATTCTTAATTATTCAAAATCGGAAGAAAATTTTATTTTCAAATTCTGACTTAATGTTTTAATTATCAATTTGTAAACAAAATTTAGGTCAAATCAGAATGAATTTCAACAGCACGAATCGGTAAGCACCCATCACGAATCAATTTCATCACATTTATATCACATAAGCTCGTATTATTTATTCCATTCGAAAATTATTATATCTTGATTTGTAATGATAAAGATTGAACTTCTTTTTTTATTAATAAGTAACACATTCGTTTCATTGTAGATGCATCAAATGAATAAGATGTCAATTAACAAACAATTATTTCTGTTAATACATGCGGATAGTTGTCTAAAGCGCGAGAATAGTGATCCAAATAAATATATTTGCACGATGAAACATTGTAAACCAATGAGAGTTATTTTAAAACACATAAATAATTGTAAAATGGATAATGATTGTCCAGTACCGCTTTGTTCGTCATCACAACAAATTATAGACCATTGGAGGAATTGTAATAAATATGATTGTCGACTGTGTAGTCAAACTTTAAAATCACCATTGGTAAGTTAAATCATAAAAAAATTTTTGTGTAAAATTTGTCATTAATTGACAAAATGTTCAATTGTTGTACGAATTAGTTTATTCATTCACCATGATCAATGGGTTTTTTTTTTTTTTCATCCAGGAAAAAGAGATGGATTTAGAAAAACGAAAATTGATTCAACAACAAATAGATCTGTTAGTACATGTGTATAAATGTGTACATCGCGATACAAAAATTGGTCAAGATAAAAATAAATGCACAACAGCACATTGTGCAACAATGAAAGAAATTTCAGGACATATGAACACCTGCAAAGCAAATGAAGATTGTCCAGTACCACATTGTTCAATATCTAAACCAATCTTAAGCCATTGGAAGAATTGTTTTCGACCAAATTGTCCAATGTGTTTGCCAATAAATGAAGCACATGAAGAAATTATTTGTAACGCAAAAGATGAATGTACAAAAGAACAAATACAGAAGCCACCAAAGGGCACACAACTGAGAAAACAAAAAATCCAATTGATTAAACATGAAAAATCAAAAGAGTGGCACAAAAAATGTTCATCACATATACGAAAAATACTTATTTTAACATTTGTCAACGAAATAATTCCAGTTAATGAAAATTCATCAGAACTGACTGAATCGGAAGCTAATTTGCTGGCTATCGCTTCAAAATTAGAAGTTGATGCATTTCAAAATGCGGATTCTCGAACCGAATACTACAAAATGTGGATCAAGAGAACTGGCGTAGTAGATTTTACTTTAAGCCCATGGAATTTTGGAAAATAATTTACTAATTCAACTGACAAAAATTGACATTTCTTTTAACAATCAAAAATTCAAAAATTCAAAATCAATTGAAAATCTTCGAAATTATTTAGTTATTTATATATAATTTGTTTTGAAAATTGTCTTCTCATTTTAGTATTTTCATGTGTAATGTCTAGTGTATTGACACGTACCCCAATATGTGATAATGGGTACTAACTAATGGATAGCACTATTGTGCTAAGTCAATGTAGTACATTTTTGCCAAATTGGATGGCATTTTAGGATCAACAAATAATTAAAACAAATATTAGTCAACAAAAAAACGAACATTGAATATTTCTTTATTTTTTATATTATATAAAATGAAAATTTTCCATGTTAAAAAATGATGAAATTATCACCCAAAATGTGGAAGAAATTATCAATTTTATAACGCTTACAGTTGATTCGAACGATGGATTAGTAACGCCTTCTATTAGTGAACGTCCGTTATATCTAACGAATAAATTCATCTAATTTTCAAATCAAATTTTCATTCATTTTATTTATTTATTTGAAAATATCGCATATAGATAGTAAATTGATGAGTATTAAGTACTACTGATTTTTGAGGTATTTATATAAAGTAAACCCGTTGTGCTAAAATCTAATCCTAAAGTATTGAAATAATTTTAAATTAATTTTATACAAAATGATTTTATTTTTAAAATACCAATGAAAACATTTGAATATTTAAATGTAAAAAACATTTGAAGATGTACTTATCCGAACATACATGTACTATATTTTATGCTCTGACAGCTTAGCTGTCAATAATTTTAATCTATGAATAACAAATGAGAAACAATTGTTTTTTTTTAACATAACAGTAAGCCATATAAATACTTCGCGATTCTGAGTTAGACCAATTGTGTCATATTATATTAGTTGATTTATATTGTATTTAAATGACTTGACATCAAATGTCAATTGTGAATAACCAAACCTCTATTATTATTGTAGAATCGTGCTTTGGTTATATACAATCTGTGTTCGAAAACCGTTAATTTGATTATTTTTTAAGAAACGAATTGCCAAAGAATGTTTTTTACTCATATTGGGCTTTATATTCAAAATTATAGTGAAGAATAATATCATAATAGCGGAACGTGTGTACCGTTCATTTGTTTTCATCTTCCGCTAAATAATGATGCTATAAATTTGATTTTATTTGGTTTGAAATATTTCTATCCAATGTGTTTTTCAGTGCTCAGAAACACAGTGATGAATGCCATTATTGTTATATTACTTGCAGATGGAATTTGACAATGCAATCGTTATTCATATTTGCAACACCATGAATTTCAATCCAGTTATAGTATACGCTTTGCAATTCTTGACAAATGTTCGGTTGCCTGTTTATTAATTTTCGGGCATTCGATTATTTATCGGAAAAAGAAAAGCAAAAGTTAGCAATTTTTTCATATATATAGAGGTGGCATCATTGGAATTCATATCAGTCATTCAAAATGGTTGGAAGAAAACGAAAAGGTCTCGAGGCACCAAGCAAAGAAAAAATTCAAAATTACACAACGACAAAAGATAAAGAAAAGTGCCAAAAAAGGTTTGAAATACAATCTTGAACTAGAAGTGCGAAAGAAATATGGTGAAGAAGTGAACGACAAACTGAAAACAAAACAATTCCGTGACCAAATCACATTTTTTTAAGGTGCGTTTTCCTAGCCAACGATTCCATACATTTATTGGAAATGACACGCTGTTTTATCCTTGGCACACTCAACATCCTCTATTTGTACTATCATTATTTCAACATCAGTAGCATAAAAGTTTAAATTTTAAAGGTTCGAAATCACGAAAGAAAAAGAACAGCAGCCCTAAAATGTGGTGAGAAGCCTTGAATACAAGAATTTTACGTCATTCTCGTATCGATATTCAAGCGACACCATATCACCACCGATAAACAGGCATTTTTCAATATATTGATTAACATATTTTGCACTCACAGAGCATTTTTGAGAAAAAATGGTACTCACAAAGCATACAACGAGATTAAACGACATGAATGGGACAGCCTATGGAGAGCGTATTTCCACATCGACGTACTGGAAAGAAATCCACAAAGTGATGGTTGTACCCGTATTGAATTGGACAGCATTATCGAAACAGATAATGTCGCAATGTCATCCGCACCAAATCCGTTTTTCAGAAAACCAAAGAAAAAAACACCACGTTCAGAGGATTATTTTATTGAGAAGAAATGCGAAACCACCAATACGAATACGCTCTCCAAGATTTTTTACAATTTATCGATCGGAGAGAGGGTTGGATGCGTAGGCAACGAAGCTTATCAATAGCAAGCAGACCTTTATTTTCGTTAGTGGCAAGTTCATGGAAGCAAATTCCAAGTATTACATAGGCTATTAAAAGTGCGTAGTCTTTTTGAAAAGCTAAAACAAAGCCGAAAGTGCACAGTCGTCGAAGTGGATGAATTTCGAACAACAATGCTGTGCTCATTGTGTTTCAATCCACTGCAAAAGCCAACAAAGCATGGAATTGTCAACAAGAAGTACCATGGTGCTACTGCAGTATTATGTTTGCAGTGGTTGTACGCCGATACCTAAGGGTCATAAAACAGAAGACAAGGTGCATTCGATTAGAAGCATGAAGCTTTTGCGGCAACAACAAAGCCTCGCCATGGTCCACGTAAAGTTTTAAAATTTCGTTCTTATGAAAGCAATTTGCACTGCGTCTAATAATGACAAACTATCACATGGAACCATGATACAAATGCCGGCCAAAGTATCCTTTATAAAGGTAATTGTTTTGTGTGATTTCATCTTGTATTCTGCATGGTGAACAATGAAATCACACTTGACAATTGACAATTAACAATTGACATTGTATTACTATTGTAAGTATAGAGTAAATAAAATTCCAAATGGATTAACATTTAATCCTTTCGGATTTGTTCGGTTGAAAAATCTTTAATTATTAACATTTAATGCTTTTCGTTTTACAGAGTACATAATTATCTTCGGCTCATAATTTAATAAATGAATATTGTTACATTTTTTTTACATGTTACTACATGAGTTACATTTTAATTTTGAATTTACTTTCATTACTGCGCCACTGTATTGTGGCTGTGTTGCCAGATTGGTAAATATACAAACGATCCAGAGGGACATCTACATGACATTTGTAGTACAAATGATTCATCTGTCATACGATTAATATTTGTTGTTTTAACGTCCACTTAATGAGGTAGAAAAAATTATTGTGTTTTTAACGAGAAAAAAAACGATTAGGCTTATTATAAGTGTTACCAACTTGAAGCTTCCCTCTGATATTTCAATGCATCGATGCTATTCCGTCGAGAAAAAATGCACAATTGATTGAAAGCAGCAACAATATATGTGTTTGTGTTTCCTTATCGCAAAGGTGTGGTACAATGTTATTTACGATTCCAAGTAATTTTGTTTAAAAACTTCTGATTCCAATAGAAAAATTCGTTTATCAATAAAATATGATCTATATTAAATCGAAGTAAAATTGAATTTATATTTGCAACCATACAGATTTGTGCAAAGCAAATTAAAATTTATAAATCAGCGTTTCGTCACATTATAAATATGGTAAATCTAAATATTTACTACAAATAAATCACTATATGTTCGTAATGTCTGTTTATTCATATTAGTACGATATTCAAAAAAAAAAAAATATTCCATCCGAAAAAACATATGTTGCTTTGTATGGTGGTCTATTACTTACTATACAATAGGGTGTTCCTCTAATCTGGAAAAGAAAAAAGGGGGTACCTTAAATTAAATATAAACAAATTCTGTGTCAATTGATAGTATTCAAACGGGGCTATGATTTGTATTCACACTTCCCGAAGCAAAGAATTCTTTTCAAAATCGAATAATGCTTACCTAAAACACCCACTAAAGTACTCCTGCGCAGTTCACATCAACCAGATGGAAGAGAACTTGCTGCTACGCTACTAAACCACATAGTCGGTATAGCTTTAATAACTAATGTTACATTTGTTTTTTTTTGTGTGGGTTTTGTGCTGATTAGACAGCATGATCAGCTGGCTGCTGGTCGTTACTCGAACATTTCAACATCATCATATACGGCAGCTACTTCGATTGCCTCTGCAACAACATTGCGGTCTCTGTACCTATTCATCGCATACGGTATAGGAAGTCCCAGCAATGTCCATAGTCCTAAACAATCAAACAAATGAATCGTCTTAAGCAATCATTCAATTGCAATTTCAATCAATTAGCCTTACCTTTCAATAGAATGTTCTTTGCAGCCACGACGTCACGATGCCAAATCACAGAGCATTCCTACTTTAATTCCCAGTTTTTAGAGTAAATTTTTACTTTTGGGTATAAACCATCGTTTTCAACCGATGCTGCTCCGTTCATTGCGCGTTGCAACTGTCTGTTTGTCGATAGATCTGTCTTGCCCTCCTTTGACACAATAACTGATGGCAGAAATGTTTTGGCGTCGGGAATGCTAAATGAAAAAAATCATTCAATTAAAGACCTTCAAAGATATGTATGATTAAGTTTATTTTAAAATAAAATTACCATCGGCATCTCTTGAATCTGGCCGCTTTATTCTGGTTTTGGAAACGATTGAAACATCTTGCATCTGTTTGAGATGTTCCCCATTCGTCCGTTATTTGTATGAAACAGTCTCTGACTGCTTCTTTATTGCATTCAATGACAAACGAACCCCTGGACACCGCACGTGTTTCCTGATACTTATTGGGCTATCAGGTGGAATTTCGCCATCAGCACCAAAAAAGAACAATGTTGGCTTCTTTTTGGTCACCATGTTCACCCATTTGTCGATAACACTACTGCTTTTAATATGTTTGTCCAGGGCGAGTCGAGTGTATTTAGCAGTCGAGTAAGCACATATCCCATGCTTCATCATCTTCACTCGATGCTTGATGTAATTCAGCCAGTGTGGCCCCTTTGGCGATGGCATCACTGGGTACAGATCTCGGTTTTCTCGATCTCGGCGCTCCTCTTCCACAAACTTTTTCGTCCACCGACTTGCCTTGGCGTTCCGTAATTTTTGCCCCGTCTGCCAGTGGAACTGCTTGCTCGACATGGTGAAATTGTACTGAAAAGAAAAATAAAAAAAAATAATTAGTTATCAAATTGATTTGGAAGGCACTTACACAGTGGATTTTGCATTGAAATAAAATTAATGTGTACGAAACTTACCTCTGCGCCAGTTTTGATGTTGTGTGTTACTGAAGTGTTCCAACTGCGCACGCCCGTATCAACGCCAACAAAATTTTTTATTGTGCCATCCATAACCTTCTGAGCGATTCGAGAATGGTCGATTGCTTTCCTTTCTATTTTCTTGGCCGAGTACTGCAAAGCCACAGTGATTCCATCGGTGTTTATGGAAAAGTCAAACTGTTTTTTGTTGCGCACGAATCGTCGAATTTTCCGCATATAAAAATACTGATCCCAATAATAATTACTCGAAAGATTGAAATCTTTCAACGGAACATTTGTTATGCTGGTTTTTCCATTTTTGTTCTCGCTTTCTACTTTCGGCAGCAACTTTTGCGAAGACAAGACCTGGTGCATAGATGAACAATCGATTTTGAAATACGTACGCCGGAAACTACACATCGGCACCACTACTCAATTTTTGGACGAAAATTAGGATTGTCAAGCATTTGTTTGCGTTTGGGTTTCCATTTGCCTTTTGATTTTTTCCGTTTTCTTTTCTTCCGACGATGTGGATATGTTGGCCAAGTCAAATTGTATTCTTCTATCTCGCGTTGCATAGATAGGTACATTGGCATAGCCTTAAACCAGTGTTCTTGATCAGTTGTAAGGTCATGCAGATTGAATGCTGGAAACACATTCAGGTTGTTCACCATGTCATACAAAATGTTACACCGTTCCAGTTTGTGTGGATCGCGAACTGGCACTCTGATGTTTTTTTGTTTTACAATCAATTGTACAACACTATCGATGTCACTTGGCAAAAATTTCTGTGTGTCATCTTCTACGACTGTGTTCCATTGGATGTAAATTTCAGTATGTAAATTAGTGACTACATTGTCCGTATATTGATTGGTCAAGTGCTTAAGGCCATTGCTGAAATCGTTGTTATTAGGCCAATCGATAGATACGATGATAGTCGTCAAGACCTTCGACAATTGCTTTGAATTCTGGGTCGATACGTTTCAGCTCTGGTCGTGGGCCACGTGGTTTTTTTCCTCGTGGTCTGTACTTTGACTTTTTCACTTTCGGCGGCTGATTGTTATGCCATAGCACTTGTTGAAAGCAGAGCTTGATCTTTTCTTCTCCACTTTCACCGAAGAATGTGAAATCATCATTCTCGACGCCTATGTTCATACGCCTTCTGCACCCCAAATAAAAATAGCAATGACCCCAAGACGCAAATGGAAGTGGCTTGCAAGCTCATTTCCGTCATTTTGCCAATCAATGCTTCTCGGTATTGTGGTCGAATGATTGTATTCAATGCACATTTGACTGTTGTAATTTCATCTTTCGTTTCTCCCTTCGCTGGTATGGATGGCTTGAAACGATTCGCCATTTTTCTATTGAAAAAAAAAAACATAGACACATACGATTTAGTTTGAAAAAACCGAATAGAAAATTACATATTTTTCATTCAATTTGAAATTGAAATGTTTGGTTCTAATTAACATAAAATAGCACGTTTTATCGCTCTTCAATCTATCCACTCTTATAATTTTCATAAATCTTAAATTATAATTCATTTTCTGCGTGTTGGTTTTTGTCTCTATTACTGAACGTGTTAAATTTCATCGAATTAAAGCAGAAAAAAAAGAAGGAAGAAAACCAAAATCACAATTAAACTAAACGACTTTGAATTAAAAACTGCATTGAAATAAGTAAAATGAATTAATTGAAATAAGTAAAATGAAAAATTAGCACAATTAGAGACAAATAGGCACAGCATTAATTCCACATAAATCGGTCAGCATTGAAAATTGAACACAAATGCACTGAGATTTTTTTGCAATTTTTAAATAATTACCAAAAAAATCAACTATAAAAAAACACACGAATATAGAGTTCACTAAAACACACCATTCGATATGCCACTCTCGCAAATAGATCAATTCCAATTAAAAATCCAGTAAAAAGTAATGAATTTGAATCACAAGAACATTTGATTTGATAATTTAAATTTCAATTTAATCTTGGCGACTGACTTGGTCAAAATCTCGTCTCCGAATGACAATGATTTGTGAAATTCTGATGATTTGAGGCGAATTTTATCGAAAACTAACAGTAACAAATCAACATCGAATCGAAAACTTGACACATTTTGAAATACCACTGGATAATTTTTATTTCTTTGAAATGAATTGATTGTGTGTATCAATGTGACTTTTCATAAACAAATGGTCGCCTGTAAATGAATATTACAAGGCAACCAAAAATTTGCAAACGATCACAAAGAATTCATTGAATGATATATTTGAAATAAACAGATTAGCCATGATCACAATGTAAAACATGCACAAATTCAAATATGATACACATTATTCATATTTCGATAAAATAAAATAAAATCAAATCAAATGAGATTCCTAAAGCAAGAGAAAATCTACTGTAAATACAAAAATCAGTTAAAACAACGAATTTTTTTTACATTTGACGTTTTGAAATGTGCTTCAGATCTGTCAACATTCATAAACAATACAATGCGAACCATTCTAAAGGTTCGTTTCTATATGTACGATAATAAAATTCATTTTTTGCTTCGGGAAGTGTGAATATCAATTGCAACGATTTGTGAATACTATCAATTGACATAAAATTTTGTACTCTTTAATTCAAGCCACTCCCTTTTTTAATTTTTAGTTCTCGGAAACACCTTAGTGTACAGCTAGTATACCAAGACAAAATATTTGTACATATTTATAAAAAATCTAAACTATAAACTGTTGTAAATATTTTTTCAACGTAAATTAAATTTTGAATTCCTTATTCAGTAGATCTAATTTCAATACATCAAATTATATACTACAATGATAGAGAATTTAAAAAAATTAGAATCGGAATAAAATATAATCCATTCGAAAATCTCATATTCAGGTCATTTCATAATTCAAACCATGGGGGAAAGTTCTAGACCAGTATAAATATGAAAAATGCAAACTAATACATTCCAAATAATTACAAAACACAAATCATATTTTATGTCTTGCTACTTGGCATTATATTATATCCTCTGCAATTGCTTGGACTTTAGTTGTATTAGATTGTATTATTAAAATTACTTAATCTAGTAATTCTCCACTTGTATCAAGCGCATATAATTTTACAAAAAATCTTTTTTTTTTATTTACCATTCAATCAAAATTCAGACTTTAAATCAATTTAATGATTTTCTATCCATTCTCTTTTTTGGGATGGTAATATCTACTTTAATGATAGATACAAAAAAAAAAAACAAAATTCTTCATGCGCTAATGATTTCGACAAAAAAATGTAGTGCCTGGCGGAGCTTATGAATCCAGTAAGTGGTATGGGCTGTTAAGAACAGTAAAAACTCTTTTTTTTCTTCTTTCTATTTTTTGTACCTAACAACTTTACCGATTAACATCACTAATTCGCATGTTCTTTTCTAACTTGTAGTACGAAATTAAAAATTGCGCAATCATTTCACTGATTGACTAAACCACTAAAACTTCTTCACTTTAACGTGCTTATAATTTATAATAGCATGAATACAATACTATGTATGATATTGTAGTGTTTCGATTTCTATTTTTTTTTTTTTTTCATTTACTAGTAGCAGAAATTTTTAGATATCTTCGTTTACATCACGGATTTATTTTTGATTTTTCTAATATCCTTACAAAAAAAAAGAAGATGCAATCAAACTAATGACGATTCTTCATTATTGCCTGATGAAAGATTGCCAATATTCTTAAGACATGCCCCAAAAAAATTATTGTAAACTTAAGGTTTGAATTAATTTATTTTTTGATTTTTATCAAATGGGATCAAAATGCCAATGGAAAGAGATTTTTGTTAACTTTATGACTAGCTCTACAGTTTAATTCAAAATTTTGTAACATAATTGACTGCATATTACTTCATTGTTCAACAACTGCTCATTAATTTTCAATGGTTATGTTGGTAAACAATATTTATCCGTCTGAAATGGGTACGTGTTTGTCATAAGTTGCATGTGATATTGTAGAAAAAATATTTGGCAAGCGCTGAAAACCGCATTCTTCAACTGTATAGCAAATGAATCGGAGATCATTAATGCCAAATAATGTTTAAAACACTTCATATATTTATAAGAGTTTGTGCATCTTCATTGATGCATTAAAATAACATGAAATATATTTAAACATTATTGGCAAGAATCTAATGTACTGGTACTGTACGTACCAGTTGTTTTGTGTTTGTCTCTCTATGAATTCATTATAAATGAAATGTATTTTGATTACCTCTAGATATTCTGTTAATTTTAGTTCAGATTGAAAAATACATATGTAAATGTTAGAATGAGATTTGCACTCTGTGTGTTAGGGTGTTTCTTATTTTGGAAAAATTATGATATCAATGAGCGCCGGGCTGTTTTTCTTTCCTTTTCGATCCAAAAGACTAGAAAAAAAATTTGGTAGCGATACGACATCGTTTGATGGACGCGGAAATGCTGTGTAGTTGAAAATGCCATTTTTAGATGAAAAATGCAGTTTTTGTTTTTTTTTTTCACATATAAAGTGTTGTTTTTATTGTGTATTTTCTTTAAAATAATATTTATTTCATATATTATCACCTAAATTTCATTTTTCATTCGTTTGGTAACAACATTTTTCAAATTATAACGATTTTCTAGCTTTTTTTGCATATAGAGGAATCGAAAATATTGTTTAATTCTTAATCATATACATTTCGTACTTTGGATTGTAGTTGGTATATTTATGCAATATTTTATACGAATCAGTTGAGATAACTGACACGTTTATGGTATTGGTTCTATTGACTTCTCTTATATGCATACTATTTTGATGTAATCAAAGTAGCCACTGCATCTTAAAGAGGACAACAGGAACGCTAAAATCACATGCGACGTACAGTCGGTTGCTAAATCTCATTGTTGTTAGTCGTTCTAGTTGATTCAGTTTATCAGTATATATTTCAGTTAGTATTTTGTATTAAAATAGTTCAAATTTGCAATTGACAAGTAAAAAAGATTAATAGTGCAATATGTCCGAGGCATCGACATCAAGTCGAAGCATTTCAAGTATTTCAACTCGTCAATCTATTGAAAAAAAGTATAAAATTGAATTGGTTGGGCACACATCTCACCAAATCACAGGTGCAAAACTCCCATCAAATAGGCAGATTTTACAAGTTATGTTTCATAATATGCGGTTTGTTGGTCTCGATAAAGCACAAAGTGCAAATTTGGCCATAGATGCGGCTTTGATATTTTGGAAACAAGCACGCATTCCGTGTCGTGAACATCATAAATGCACGGAAAAATTATTGAAATTATATACAACATGGCAAAACATAAAAAAAACCGTGCCAAATAAAAGATCCAAAGCTCAAAATCAAATAGTTGAAAATTTTGTTGATAGTTTGGATGATTTATTGGACATTGCCGCGGCTGACGCTTTGGAATCAATGTTGATTGAAGAAGATAAGCAATTTTTACATGCTCAAAGACAGAAGGGACGGCCGGGAAGTATGGTTGGTGTGGATATGGCTCTATATGGACGTGAAAAGAGATCACAAAATCGAAAAGAAAAAGAAGAAGCACGGAAGCGAAAAAACGATGAACAGAAATCACGGGAAGCTGGTAATTTTTTCGAATTCATATCATCAAATTTGAGTTTTTTAAGTGAGGTTGTCAAATTTTTAACAGCTGTTGCTCAATATGTGAATTGGAGTGACGATGACGACGATTTCGAGCTGCCAAATTTTGAAAAAAATTTTGAAGATTGCGTTACAGAGCCTGTTGCAAAAAGAGGTCGAACAAACTTCATAACAGACCGTTTGCTCGCAGCGCTTGATATGGCTAAAATAACCAGTCGAATGGCAGTGCATATATTGATTGCGGCTGCTGAAGCACTCGGACATCGCGTAGAAGAATTTGCGCTTAACCACACCACGATCCATAAGTTGCGTGCAGAATACCGCCAAAGACAATCTGAAGATATTGCAGCAGATTTCAACGAAAATGTATACATTTAACTTATTATTCTTTGGTATTGAATGATGATTAAGGATATATATTTCGTTTATAGCTGGACAAAGTTGGATCGATGGTCGTTCACTTTGATGGAAAGATTTTGCCAGATTTAATCGGTCGCACCAAAGTAGATCGCATTGCTGTTTTTGTAAGTTACAACGGAACGTCGAAATTGCTCGGTGTACCTAAGATTGAAACATCAACCGGTGAGAATATTGCTGATGCTGTCCATAAAGTATTAGTTAAATGGGGTCTCGAAAAATATGTGAAAGGCAAATCTTTTGACACAACGTCAGCCAATACTGGCATTCGTACCGGAGCAGGTGTTTTATTGGATGGTAAACTAAACTGTGATCTAATTTATCTAGCTTGCCGGCATCACATGTACGAAATAGTATTGCATAGCGTTTTCGAGCTGAAAATCGGTACTAGTTCTGGACCTGACGTTACCATTTTTGAACGTTTCGCAAAGTTTTGGGAAAATTTAAAACATGATTCATTTAAAAGTGGTATAGAAGATGAAATAGTTTGTTCAATGGTTGATAAAAATGAATGTGAGCAAATGAAAACATTCTGTTATGATCAATTGAAAAAACCTCAAATTAGAGATGATTATAAAGATTTTATTGAATTAACTCTGATTTTTCTTGGGCAAAGTGGATTTCGTTTTCGCTTACCTGGACCAACCAGCAACGCACGCTGGATGTCAAAAGCTATTTATGCTTTTAAAATATTTCTCTTTCGTAACCAATTTTTACTTCCAGTAAAAATGAAAGATGGTTTTCGCGATATGTGTATTTTTCTCGTCAAATTATATATAAAACCATGGTTTGAAAGTACACATGCAATTAAGGCTCCGCACCAAGACTTTAATTTCATTAGAAATTCCATTCTGTACTCTGATTCTGCTGTCTCTAAAGTCATTTTAAAGAAAATGTCTTCTCATTTATGGTATCTTTCTGAGCAATGTATTGCTCTAGCATTTTTCGATTCAAATGTTTCTTTCGAAGAGAAACGTAAAATGGTCCAAAAGTTACAATATAAACAACCAGTTGTTAAACTGAGTAATGGTCGAAGCTTTCATAATTTGTCAGATTTCCAAAATTTAAATTTAAATGATTTTTGCTCAGAGAAAACACTAAATTTCTTTGATAAATTTGGATTACCAAAAGAATTTTTAAAGCACGATCCTTCAACTTGGGATACATCACTTGCATATGATGAAAGTTGGACATTTTGTAGTGACTTGTTTGTTGTCAATGATGTTGCAGAAAGAGGCATCAAATTCATTCAAGATTATAATAAAATTTTAACAAACGATGAAGAAGAGAAGCAATTGATTCTTCAGGTTATTGAATCTTATCGAAAAAAGTTCCCATCATATAAAAAATCAGATCTAATTCAATGAAAAATTTAATTTAACATGCAAAAAAAGCTAGAAAATCGTTATAATTTGAAAAATGTTGTTACCAAACGAATGAAAAATGAAATTTAGGTGATAATATATGAAATAAATATTATTTTAAAGAAAATACACAATAAAAACAACACTTTATATGTGAAAAAAAAAACAAAAACTGCATTTTTCATCTAAAAATGGCATTTTCAACTACACAGCATTTCCGCGTCCATCAAACGATGTCGTATCGCTACCAAATTTTTTTTCTAGTCTTTTGGATCGAAAAGGAAAAAAAATCAGCCCGGCGCTCATTGATATCATAATTTTTCCAAAATAAGAAACACCCTACTGTGTGTGTATGTGTTTGAGTGAGCATGTACTTTTATATTCGTCATTTGTTTATCATTAAAATCCGAAATCAATTCAATTCAAACTAAACAAATAAAATTGAATTCGAGTAATCAACTTATTGAGATTTGAGACGGATGTCTTCTCTTGTAAATATTTCTTTTAGTAAAAAAAAAAAAAATTATCTTGAATTTTAATCTCAATGAATTGAGTATTCAATTCATAATTCTCAACAATGTTAACGATGCAACGACTGAAAATGAAGACATATTCGTTCTTGTGTGTTTTCATGTAAAGAACGTTGTAACGTTATACGCTTTTACATTTGCACCACATATCTCACCGACTTGTATCACTTATATCACAAGCATTGCTTTTGACTAAAATATTTAAATGCCCAATTATTGCATTCATTAAGATTTTGTTTTTCAATCGAATTTAAAAATACAGACGATGACGAAGATGTTTTAAATCCACCACTAAATCAACAAGAAATTAAAAATGATCAATGGTTCAATAAAATCACAATATATGAAGGTTACAGTACAGTCACAAGGACTTGGCGGAAATGTAAGGATGCTAATTTTTTTAATGAAAACTATAAGATGATTCGGAATTTTACTCACAATGACAGGTTTTAGTATGTGCACATCGATACATTGTTAAAACTGGCGAATCGCAACACGGTCAAGGATTATGTTATGTACTTATGAATGATCTCACATTTGATGAAGCTTACGAACCATGCAAAGGACGAAGTACTGGAAAGGCTCATGAAGAATATGGTTATTGTCATCTGGAGCCTTATTGGACGATGGAACTATGATCTTAGGTACACCTGGCCCATATACATGGCGAGGTACACTTTTTGTCATTTCTGTAGGTGGTGAATATTTGAAAAGAGACAAAAATCATTATTATGGACCGCACCTTGAACAAACATCTCCAGTTGAAAAATATAGCTATTTAGGTAAATAATTGTGTGCAAAAGAACGCAAAGTTGGGTTTTAATACATAGAAACAAAAAAACGAATATTTAAATATAATATTTTAGGGATGGCATTGGTGGTCAATAATTTGGGGGAAATATTCTTTTCACAGGACCCTAGATCAAATACCCGTCAAGTCATTATATTTTCAAAATATCCCACATCAAGCACTATCAATGTTGTAATGAATGTTTCGCAAATTGCGATGGTAACATTCGGTTCGAGTTTTGATTATGAAATTATTACGGCTGACATAAATGGACACCATCTGACGATCTCATCGTTGCTGCCCCATTTTACTACACTCGAACTGATGGAGGTGCTGTTTATATTTATCAAAATAATAATTATCGCTTACAATCAAACTACACAACGAAATTAACTGGAAAAATAGAGTCCAAGTTTGGAATAGCAATGACTAAAATTGGCGATATCAAAAAAGATGGTAAGTAAATGTTTAATCAAAAAAGTTTGCAATATATAATGTTTTCGATAGACTTTATATTGAAAACACTTGTTTTTTCTAAATTTCAGGTTGTGATGATTTAGCTATTGGTGCTCCATATGAAGACAATGGTGTTGTTTACATATATTTAGGATCAAAAGATGGTATTCGGACAAAACCATCACAAATTATTACACCTTCTTCGCTTGGACTATCAGCAATCAAAACATTTGGCGGTTCATTGTCAGGAAGAATTGATTTCGATAGCAATTTGTATCCAGACTTACTTGTTGGTGCTTATCAATCATCTGCTGTTATTGCATTGCTTTCACGTCCAATTATCCATATAAAAACATTTGTCGATGGTCCTGAACTCAAAAACATTGATCCTAATAAAGAAGGCTGTTCTAGAGATATGACAACCAATTTCAAGCTTGTTGCTCAATTTCACCGTATTCATCATCAGAGGGAAAAACGCTTCAATTATTATACACAATTGAAGTTGAAACATTCAAAAACAAAAAAAAAAATTTCTCGCGTATTATTTTTCTGATCAGACATATTATACAAAATCGAAATAATATTAATAATCGAACCATTGTGGTGACAATTAACGATAAAAAGCATTGTCAAATTGAAACAGTTTACATTAAAGAGAATACACGAGACATTCAAACCCCAATTCAGGTAAGAAAATTGGAAAGAAAAATCAAGAAAAAGGAAAACGGAAGAAGAAAACCATTGAAATCCTTTAATTAAATTACAGTTTCGACTGAATTACACAATTATTGAATCGACACCGAGCACATTAAATGCGCTGAATCCAATTTTGGATCAAACTCAAGCAGACCGACAATTTGAAGCTAATTTCCAAAAAGATTGTGGCGCTGACGACTTATGCCAATCACAATTGGAAGTTCATACTGAATTAAAATTGGATAAAGAAGGTAAGAAAGAAAAACAAATTTGGGACAAATTTAAAAAAAGTATTTCTAACCTCTCAACACTTTTCAGATGGCAATTATAATTTAATATTGGGACAATCTGATGAGCTTCATTTGATAGTGAATGTAACCAATGAAGAAGAATCTGCCTATGAAGCGCTATGAGTGTTTCGTATATTGGGGCAAACAATGGTCAAGTTACATGCAATCGATTTAATGACACAATTGTTGCATGCACCCTAGGCAATCCATTTCCTGGACGAAATGCATTTGCGAATGTTGTACTTCGATTTAATCCAAAAGATTTGGATGACGCCGAGCCCCATTTATCGTTCAAAGTATTTGCTAATTCAACATCAAAGCAATTAATACCACGTGCTAAGTCAGTTTTGCTAGTAAATGTGATTAAAAAAGCTGAGCTCACTATTCGAGGTTGGCAAATGCCAGAACAAACATTTCTCGGTGGTGAAATTCGTGGTGAAAGTGCAATGAACTTTATTGAAGATATTGGAACACCGTTAAATCATACTTATCAAATATATAATGATGGACCATGGCGTGTACCTTATCTAGATGTAACAATTAAATGGCCACATCAAGTAGCTAATGATAAGACGAAGGGAAAATGGTTGCTATATCTTATTGATAATGTAGTTGTTGAGGGTGTTAATGGTGAATGCACAAGTAATTGAATAATAAATCCATTAAATTTGCCAAAGCGTCATAATCACATATACAAACCAGCCGAACTAAATGATTATAGAAGCATCACAGCTAAAATGAATAAGTCACAAATGTTAACCGCTGAAAGTTCTGAAAAACGATCGCAATCAAGTATATTAAATCGTGTAAGGAGAGATCATGCACTTATAGTAAAAGCCGAACCTTTAGTAAGAAATGGAAAGAAAACTGAAGTCGTTACAATGGTAAAAATAAATGATTTTCATTCGAAATATAAGTCAATTAATTATTAAATATTTTAAAAATTTTAAGGATTGCGAGAAAAATACGGCAAAATGTGTCACAATAAATTGCAAATTACATAATATGCCAAGCAAATCCGAAGCGTATATTTATGTAAATGCCATGCTGTGGAATTCAACTTTGGTTTCTGATTATCCTCGCGTACAAGTAGAAATCGTGTCCTCAGCTCAAATATCGATACCAGAAGCCTACAATATTAAACAAGAAAAACATGATGACAAAGTGAAGGTAAGGGTGAGTACATTCGAATACATGAGAGTGAGACCCGATACATTTTAATTCTCGGGGATTCATATAAATCATTAATACTTTATTGTTTTAATTAATAATCAATTATTTCATTATTCATACAGGTGACTACATTCGCTCAACCGGACTTGCATGATCAACCAGTCGATAACTCCATTCCAATTTGGCCAATAATTGTTGCAATTGTAGGCGGTTTATCGTTGTTGGCAATATTCACATATTGTTTATGGCGATTTGGTTTCTTCAAACGACGTAGACCAGATCCAACACTTTCAGGGAATTTGGAGAAAAACAGTGAAAATAAATTACTCTTGAATCGAATACGATGAGGATTTCAATGATCATACACACTAATCATCGACTTAAACTATTTTTCAATTGTATGAAGTGGTATTTAATACTTTCGAACAATGTCAGACATTTTCCTTGCTATTAATTAATAAAGGAATTTTACTATTTGTGATATATGTGAATTTAGTAATCGAAACATGTTCTAATGCAAATATTCTAGTTGACCCCTTATTCATGATTAATATGCAATAAGAATGTATAGTCGGTGAAAAAAATATGTTCCTATTTCTATCTCTTTTATCCGTACGCTTGTCTTACCATTGCAATGCTCAGAGTGGGCTGAATTGTGCGCAATATTTTTTTATTGTGTATATTTGATGCCCTACTACATTCACATGCTTACAAAACATTGTGATCGATACATTATGTTTCGGTAATTCTTCTTTGTGTTGGTTATATTCAATAAATGATGTTAGATATGCTTAATATGATCAGAAAAGGATCGATCAATCAATCACTCTCTGTCGATCTTATTACTAAGCTATTGCAGAATATTGGCAATGTTATCATGCATACAGTCTTGCAATGGAAACTCTGTCATTATATAACGGTAACATTTATTGTTTATGCAAGTCCCAAAACTCTGATTTCATTCCATTTTAGTTCTCTTTGATGCATATAATAATACATTTGCTCTGATTTTTTTACATTTTATTTATCATGGATTGTTTTACACGAAATGACCGACAAAAAAAAACTCTAAGATGTCCAAAAAGGACGCATAATTTCATTACGATATGAGAGTAATAATAATTTTGAAACAATTGCACGAATGACCGGAACTTCAGAGTATGTATTCTGATCGATTCGTTTGCAGAAATAAGAGTAAGTTTCACTCTACTTGAAAATAGTTAAACAAGAGTATGTATTTTGTATGTTTGGCGTACTTATAAAAACGAGTATGTTTCATCGATTTGTGAATTAATTTTTTTTTGTAACAGGCATCCATAACCGATAACAAAAAATATTCGTTGTCGTGAGTCCGTTAATGATTTGGTGAATGATTTTACATGCCATTTCATCTGGTATATTCGTTGTGATAAAATGCGCATTTTTTTTCACTCAAATCACTGTTGGTAAATTGCGATCATAGAATTGACAATACATACAAACACATTTCACAAATATACAAGTTCTCGTTTGTATTGTGAATGGTCCACAGATCAACTGTCAGTGTATTTGCATGTTGTAGTATTGTATCTCGATTAATCACAAAAAATGTATTATGCTATTGCCCATAATTTTATTCAAATGTAAGAATGAGATAGAAACAGGAACATATTTTTGACACAGATAATACAATAGTTAGTTTTTTGTAAGAATATTAGAGTTACATAAAAGTGCCTGTGCTTATTATGATTGAGTTCTATTCAAATTTGTATTTAATTATTTTTAAATAAATTATGTTAAAGACAGGCCTTGTCTTTTAAGCATAGAAATTAAATTGTTCCAGATTATAGAAATTACGAAAATAAATGAAATCAAATAAATAATATTGCTCGACTGTTGATGTGAAAAATAAAAGGATCTTTACTAAAAATTCATTGCAATAGAGAAATGTAGGAAATGATGTTATTACGTGTAGCATGCTGCATGCTGTATTCCTTAAAACAAGTCAATAAATAAGTTTCAAATTTCAAATGTTCAGTGTATTATTTTTTTTTTCTTACAAATTTTCTACATTTCATTATAATGGTTTGAATTGCGCGCGGCTTTTTTGCTCAAGTTCTTAGTATAGTTAAATGTCATTTTGACATAGTATACTAAATATCGTGTCCTTGTAAGTTGTCAGTTGTCAGAATTGCATATTTTAAAAAAAAATTTAATTTTTAGTTCTCGGAAACACCTTAGTGTACAATGATCAACATGACACTGCATATACTTTTACTTACAAACTAACACCATTTCAAATTATTAATGCATGCATGTATTGTTTTTTGAATGCAAAAAATGGAGACTATGCAAAATATTTTAGATCAACCACCAGAGCTGCGAATTTTGTAATTTGCATTAAATCATTAAAATGACAATTCATTCAATTGATTTTCTATTAATCATTATTTTGCTCTCAATTGATGGTGCCAAAGCATTACCATTAAATGATGTAAAATAATGATTAAATTTTCCATTAGGTTTTTTTCTTGAAGTGGATCATTAGCATTATATCAATTAGAAAAAAATAATCATTATATCTGTCAGAATTAGGTAATCAAATACTAAATAATGATTTAATTCATTGCAAAAAATAAATCGATGTTACAGCTCTGTCAACCACAAACTGATCTGGAGAAGCGAAAATTAATTCAACAAAAATTAGTGCTGTTATTACATGCACACAAATGCCAAAAGCGCGAAAATAAGAATCCAAATGGTCAAGATGTAAATAAATGCACATTACCACATTGTAAAACGATGAAGAAAGTTTTAAATCACATGACAAATTGCAAAACAAATAAAGATTGCACGGTACCGCATTGTTCGTCCTCTCGACGAATTATAAGCCATTGGAAGAATTGTAATCGACCGGATTGTCCTGTGTGCTTGCCATTAAAACAGGCAAATAAACGGAATAATATCCATTTTCAATCCGATACTGATGCAAATACATCAAATACTCAAAAGGACCAATCAAAAGCGGTAAGTTAAAGCATTAATAAATGTTGTTGATATTTGTAATTATCAGACAATTATGTAGAAAATGTTTAGTTGTTGTTCGAATTCATGACAAATTTATATATTTATTAATCAATATAATTCATTATAACATATTTTGATTCAATCATAATAAAAATTGATGCAGCAGCCAAATCAAAATATGTCTAGTAAAATGCATACTGATCCGAAAAAGCAAAAATTAATTCAACAACAATTAGTGTTGTTATTACATGCGCACAAATGTCAAAAGCGCGAAAATGAGAATCCAAATGGTCAAGATAAAAACAAATGCACATTACCATATTGTAAAACGATGAAGGAAGTTTTAAATCACATGACAAACTGCAAAACAAATAAAGATTGCACGGTACCGCATTGTTCGTCCTCTCGACAAATTATAAGACATTGGAAGAATTGTAATGGACCGGATTGCACGGTGTGTACACCATTAAAAATGCTAAATAAACGAAATAATGACGGAACATTGAATGGTCAATCCTATGTTGGTACAAGTATATCCTGAATCAAATGTTTGAAATGACCAAACACAAACGGTATGTTAAATCATTTGTTATTAACTGATAATTATGTAGAAAATGCTTAATTGTTGTCCGAATTCATGACAAATTATTAAATTATTACTATTTATTTATTAACCAAGTTTAATATGTTTATTTTTCATAGGTCCAGCAAGCATACATGGATCAAAGTATATCACACAATTGAAATTAACGAAAATTCACCCCAAATGAATCCAAAATGAATTTACTTGAAATCGCTTTCTAATTAACTGAAGAAATTAATATTTTTCCAACAATCAAATTTTACATTTGAAAATCTTTCAAATTATTTTAATAATAATTACTTAGTTTTGAATATTGTCTTTTCGTTTCAATATTTTTGATGCGTAATGTCTATGTATTGAAACGTACCCCAATGTATGATGATGGCTACTATTGTGCTAATTACTTGATATCTCTATGTATCAATAAGTATTTGAAATAAATATTTTTCTCAACAAAACAAATATTGAACATTTCTTTTATCGTGTAAATATTTTATTTTTGTATACGAAAGCGGGCACTGATAGAAGAATTGAATAGATAGTCGATATTTGAACGAAGCAATTGATTAACGCACATCACTTTAATAAATCGCCTTAGCGTTTGGATTGTCGTTCATATTTCAATCGGCAAAAAGGGGTAGCCAATTATAGGCCGAACGTTCGATTGTAGTGCAGTTGTGCCCTACAAGCCTCTCACATACGCTGTCGAATATAATGTTCACTATCTGATTAAGTAAAGACTAAACACACTGAAAACTTCGGTATACCATTTGGTCTATAAACTATGATTAATGTAATGTAATGTAATGAAAGCTGGCATTGGTCCAGGTAACATTCATCCATTGCTAAATAAACTCTCTGCGGCCCTAATTTGCAAGCCTATCACACACTATTCAATGATTTACTCGAGACCAAACGTGCGAAAAAGCATAGCTAAGCCTAGGGGGATTCAACTTTCACGAATACGTACATTTTTACGAATTTTTCATGATGTTTGCGAATGCGCTTATGGACATTTGCACGGTATTAGCGAATGTTTACGAATGCATTTGCTCCAATAATAAATTCGTAAACATTCGATAATACTGTGCAAATGTCCATAAGCGCATTCGAAAAATTTTTGAAAAATTCGTGAAAATGTACGCATTCGTGAGAGTTAAATCCCCCTAGAGCTAAGCAGAAGTTCTATCGTAAGCAATGCCTGTTAGGCAAGCATATCGACATACTGCGATAGCCGTGTGTTTGCGTGCGCAATGGATTTGTATTTTGAACTGAGTGCGCGTTGATTATGTGTACGACTTCGAAAAATACAATTTCTTTGCGCACGCAAACACACAACGATCGCAATACGTCAATATTCTTGCCTAATAGGCATTGCTTACGATAGACGAGCTGCTTAGCTATGATTTTGCGCACTTTTGCTCGAGACCGGCAACTTTCCGGAAACGTGGAAACGATATAGTGTCAGCCAAAATTTCAAATAGGGTTCGCATGTCAATATCGAAAATTATCGCCGCGTCGTCAAACTACCAACGATCGCAAATTTTTTTGAATATTTGATTAATCTTGAAATAACAAAATTGTTTCGAAGAAAATAGCAACGCAATAGCATGATTTCATGAAAAGTCTCTCAACTTCATCAAATCTTTTGAAATTTTTTCCAAGGGGCGATCTACTAATGTCAGAATCAAATTCTTGCTAAAAAATTGTCACATATTGATACTGCTTGAATGTTTGCGTTCGATCGTGTGGCAACTATGCTTGCATAATCATCTGCATGCCGCAATCTATGCCATACAAAATCTATGCCAAAACCAGTGCCTGTGAGTATGTACACGAGTTGGCTTATCCACCAATATTCCAGTTTCACGAACTCGCTTCACGAATTGATCCACAAATTGAGTTTTTGGAACATTTTTTTTACAACATTTTTTTTTTCAAATTTCGTACAATTTGAGTAGAAAACTCACCAATTTGGAAATAAGTTTTGATTATTTTCCAACTTTCTTTAAGCGAATAGCGTTTCATTTCGTAAATTTCAAAGTTTATACTAAATATTTATCATTTCCCGATTGATATTTGACGTTTCGAAAGTCATATAATCGGTGATTCAAATTTCAAACACTGGATGGACCACCTTGTATTTTAAATGCAGTGTAGATGGATCGTCATTAAGAGCGACTTGTCTACTCAATTGATATATGTCAATGACGATGCGTCTAAAGTAGTAAAAACAATGTTATTATATCCGATGAACTTAAAAAAAAACAACAATTAACAGAATATCGATTCTGGCGCCATCTATTGTAAACGGTAATGATAAAAGCATATCCTAATGCATTATTAATTAATGGGAGGCGTTAGTTCTCTCGTTAGAGTGAGAAATAACAATAATCTCCGTTTATCCATTCATTCGTTCACTGGCTGCGAAAGAGTAAACACACAACTCCACCGACGCTCATATAGCTTAACGTTATTATCTTGGTTTGTAGATATTTATTTCTATTTTTCACGTTTTTTCTCTTTTTGTAAATTTGCAATTTTAAACGGATTTTTTAAACTCTAAAATTCTAAAGTAATTTTGTTTAATATTTTTGTTGAAATTTTCAGAAAAAATTCGATTTATCAAAATTTACGGTATAATTTTTGAAAATGTTGTCAGAAGATGAAACTTTACAACAATGCGTAAGTATTTGACTTTTTTTTTTAACTAAAAACAACAAAGACTCGTTTAATGATGTTATATTATAACGATATTTGAAAACAACACTATTATTATAGTTGTGAAATGTATTTTTACGAAATTATAGACAAGAATGATTTAATTAAAATTAAATTGGTATCATTTTTTACAGTCAAATGAAAATTTGGAACTTCAACGTTCTATGGAAAATCTCGGAATAAATGTGCCCAATGAGTCATCAAACAATTTGAAACCATTGGATGCACAAGAGGTACGCAAGCAATCGATTCAACGGTGTCTTGAATCGTTGATACACGCATGTCGTTGCACAGATTCACAATGTCGCCAACCAGATTGCCTAAAGATGAAACGTGTTTTGGCACACTCAAAGATTTGCAAACAGACAACAAACGGTGGATGCCCAATTTGCAAGCAACTCATTGCATTGTGCTGTTATCATGCAAAACATTGCAATGAAGTTAAGTGCTTGCTTCCATTCTGTCCAAACATCAAGCATAAACTCGAACTCAAACAACAAAAACAATTAGCACAAAGGTACGTGGAGATTTATTTGTATTAAACAATTAATTTAATCAATTTTCGGTTCATATTTTCTGATTTTTATTTTTTTATATTTTTTCACAATAGTGTTCAACCAACAGTTGGAAATGTTGAAACAAATAAGGATCAAATGCACACTGATAATATTGTTTTGACATCTGTGCAAATGAATTCACATGGGAGAACATCGAAAGACTGGCACAATTCAATCACTTCCGACTCTCGAAATGAAATAGTTCATAAGTTGGTGCGGGCAATAGTTTCGATACCAAATGCAATGCTTGAAAGACGCTTACACAATGTAATGGCATTAATCAAAATATTTGAAAATGATGCGTATAAAATAGCAAATTCCAGAACAGAATACTATCATTTGTTGTTCGAGAAAACGGTTAAGATTAAGAAGGAATTGAAAGAAAGGCACAACAAACGCAAAGTGACATTTGAAAAAATAGTTATTAAGACATCGTGTTTTAAATAATTTGAAATAAAAATGAGAATATTTTATAAAATAATTTGTCAATGTATTAATAGAGAATTCTCTGAACGATAAATTTAAATTTTGATAACTATTTCTTTAATTCTTTTTCATCTTATAAACACATTTAAATAAATACGAATATAACCATTAATCAGTAGAAATTTTCTTACTCAGCAATAAACAAAGATATGACTTTCAGTAATATTTATTTTATTTATACAGTTACGGAGTAAAGACAGTAGTAAAGATAGTTAAAAAGAGAAATTTGTCGAATTATAAAATTACAAACATTTTATGGCTTTTTTTCAACATAATGAGATATTTTCAATAGAAACATTCGCAAACATAATAAATATCAGCTGCATGTTGATATGCAAGTAAAAAACATAAATGGCAACACTAAAATAATTTCACAACTTAATGTAATTTTTCTTATTGTTTGGATTTAATCCTTTAAATTCAAAGCTCAATAAATATAAATAAAACTAAAAACTGTTGAAATTCTATAGGAATCATATTGATACACATAATGTATACGAAAAAAATTGTCAGTTTCAAATAAAGAAAGATTAATACACATAATGTATACGGAACATAACGTTCACTATGTGTATCTATGTTTTTATATATTTGTATACATGCATGTCATATGTCATTTGTCATTTGACATAATCAGTGTGTTTGTATAGCAACATGAAAGTGCGTCGTTTCATTAGTAGTTGTATGTTGTTCGAGAGCAGATCAAAAAAATTTTCATTCATTTATATATAGTTTTGAACGAAAAAATACTATATTCAATTTAAAATAGTAATATTTTACAGTCAAATCAACATTCATTGAATTTTTCAGTTATCATGCAAAACATTGTGCGTATGTAAATAGTTTGGTTCCATCTATCAAAGGTGAAAATAAACAAGAATACACTGCTGAAAGGTATGAAACAATTAATTTAATAAATTTTCTCATGATGTGTTCAATTATATTTCATAAATCTTTCGATTGCTAATTCACAGTGAATTTATTCAACCAGAAGTGTCGAATATTCAAACACCAATGGATCAAATGGATGATGATAATGTCAATTTTTCATCTGTGCCAACGGATTCGCAAATGTTTGCATCGAAAGACTGGCATAATTCAATCACACCCAATCTTCGAAATCATTCAGTTCATAAGTTTGTACAAGCAATATTTCCGACACCAGATCCAGCTGCAATGCTCGATAAACGTATGCACAATTTGATTGCGTATGCAAAGAAAGTCGAAGGTGATATGTATGAAATGGCAAATTCAAGATCTGAATATTATCATTTATTGGCCGAGAAAATCTATAAAATTCAAAAAGAATTGGAAGAAAAGCGACAAAAGCGAAAAGAACAACAGTTACAACAACAGGCCATGGCACAAAATAAAAGTCTTTAAAATCAAGAAAAGGAAATGTTAAACCATAGTATAAGCGTTTTAACATTTTTTCATTTTATTCATTTCAGAATATTTTCTACACTAGAATTTTAATTACAATTATACATTATCACAATATTTGTCCCTATTAATATATGTTAGCAATTGATGAAGACTACGTTTTTTTTGTATTTCTTTTAAATTGGTTGAATAAATTCAGCTATATATATATATATATATATTTTGCAAAAATCATCCGGATTTCGTTTTTGTTGAAAACAATTAAATTATTAATTTAATTTTAATTATAAATAGCAATTTTTTCAGCTCAGTAGAACAAACAGTATTAATTGTCAGAAATAAATAAGATGAATTGCCTAAGTGGTCAATTTTATTCACAAATACATATATAAATGAACCATTTTTCAATTTAACACGATGTCAAAACCGTAATATTGAAATGTTTTATATTTAATACTTTTCCATTTCTGCGGTTTTTTTTTTTTTGATAGATGAAATGATAATTTAAAAACTTGAATGATAGAGAGAGAGAGAGAGGGAGAGAGAGAGAGCTATTTACAATATTGGAAAGAAATCTCGTAATGAGAGTATCTAATTGTATTCGTAACGAAAAAAAATATAATATATATTATTCAATTTATTTTCCAAATTAATACAGTGGATATTATGATGAATAGTGTTTTACATTGTGATCATGGCCAATCTGTTTATTTCAAATATACCGTTCAATGAATTCTTTGTGATCGTTTGCAAATTTTTGGTTGCTGATGGCGAAATACCACCTGATAGCCCAATTAGTATAAAAAAATATGTGCGTTGTCCAGGGATTCGTAAGTCGTTCAAGGCAATAAAGAAGCGGTCAGATTGTTTCATACAATTGACGAACGAATGGAGATAATCTCAAACAGATGCCAGATGCATAAATTGATTCCAAAACCAGAACAAGGCGGCCAGATTCAAGAGATGCCGATGGTAATTTTCTTTAAATTAAAATTTATCATACATATTCTTGAAGATTTTTAATTGATTGATTCTTTTCATTTAGCATTCCCGACGCCAAAACATTACTGCCATCAGTTATTGTGTCAAAGGAGGGCAAGACAGATCTATCGATAAATAGACAGTTGCAACACGCAATGAACGGAGCAGCATCGGTTGAAAACGATGGTTTATACCCAAAAGTAAAAATTTACTCTAAAAACTGGGAATTAAAGTAGGAATGCTCTGTGATTTGGCAGTCGTGGCTGCAAAGAACATTCTATTGAAAGGTAAGGCTAATTGATTGAAATTGCAATTGAATGATTTCTTAAGACAATTCATTTGTTTGATTGTTTAGGACTATGGACATTGCTGGGACATCCTATACCGTATGCGATGAATAGGTACAGAGACCGCAATGTTGTTGCAGAGGCAATCGAAGTAGCTGCCGTATATGATGATGTTGAAATGTTCGAGTAACGACCAGCAGCCAGCTGATCATGCTGTCTAATCAGCACAAAACCAACACAAAAAAAAACAAATGTAACATTAGTTATTAAAGCTATACCGACTATGTGGGTTAGTAGCGTAGCAGCAAGTTCTCTTCCATCTGGTTGATGTGAACTGCGCAGGAGTACTTTAGTGGGTGTTTTAGGTAAGCATTATTCGATTTTGAAAAGAATTCTTTGCTTCGGGAAGTGTGAATACAAATCACAGCCCTGTTTGAATACTATCAATTGACACAGAATTGGTTCATATTTAATTTAAGGTACCCCCTTTTTTCTTTTCCAGATTAGAGTAACACCCTAATATGTATATAATGAAAAAACTTGATTATAATTGCAATTGAATAATTATAAAGCAATTTTTAAATTGATCAAAAACTTTTTTTTCATCAAATAATTTAGAACAAAAAAAATTAATTAAAATCTTTGAAGTGATAGTCAAGTTCAATTTGTTGCATGTTTCAAAATGTTAAACGATTTAAATCTTAGATGGACTTAAACTGTGCTATAAAGGTAAATCACATCAAAAACTATAGGATGAGCCGAAATAAGATAAACTGCAAGAGAATTTTCGAATCTTTTCATGATACTATCAAATGATTGTAGTGCTTCTGCTTTGGAGATTTATTTCTAGTAGCACAACTTTTCAAATAGCACATATTTAAATGCAGATCAGCGCAAACTTTTTTGATTAAATTTTTCGTAGCAGGATTAGTTCTGTAAAAATATAATTTAAATTTAAATTAATATGTCTACGCCCAGTTAAATATTCATTTGCTTACGCTCTATCATGTAAAAGCTTTAAATCGTTTGCCTTTCTCAACAATGTTTTCACATCACTGAAAGTCCCAAGTAAATAATTATAATTATCAATATATTATCATTTCAGGAGAGGTTAAAATGACACTTACTATTCGTATTGATTAGAACAATATGCAGTTTCCGGATATAATTTAAAATTCCTTTCAATTTCTTCAAAATGATCATTTAATGGTTTGAGTATATTTAAAATTATACTGAAAAAGAATAAAAAGAGCGTCAATTGGATGATTGGCGTAGTAGTTGAATTTGCAACAAATGTTTACAACAAATTTCTAAGATCAACATTTCTTGAATTCAATCCCGCAATATGTTTCACAGCTAGTTCAAATTGAACTTTTTCGCCACAGCACCTGCAATAAGAAGCATACGGTTTATAAATGTGATAAAAATGCCTGAAAATCCATTGGAAGTGGAAATGATGTTTTCTCATATGATAAATTTATTAAGACATACTTGTTCATCCAATCAGAACCATTTATTTCCTTGGCTGCTAAATAAACAAGACCGATTTGAACATATATATTCATCCAGTATACTATTCCACTTGCAGGTTCTTGAAGAGGCAAATATTTGGATAGGCCTGGTATAGTGTCTAAAGATAAAGATGATGCTTTTTTTATTTAGTACTTTTCAATTTATTGAATTTGAAAATGATTTAATCTTACTTGAAGAATCATTAGCACAACATAATGGAGCCTTTTTTTTTGGGAAATGAAATTAGTTCGGAAAATAGTAAAAATTTAATTTCTCACAGAAATGAATTAAATTAAAATGTGTTGAAAAACTGATATTTATCTTAGTATTTGCTTTGAATAATGCACTCTTTTAAAAAAATGTATTCAAAGTATTTCTCTAAGAAATGAACTAATTTACGTACCAATACCAAATCAAGGATCAGTATGAAGAATGTAATGGATAACATCATTTTGTATACTTCGAACAATCGTTTGAAATGCAACTTACCTTCAGAATGAGTAATGACGCCAATTTATTATTATATTCTCTACTTTTTTGAAGCATTCTGAGTAATTATTCGAATATTTCATTTCAAACGTATATGATCGCTCAAATGATTACGTTGGAATTGACATATTTTCGAATATAAACAAAATTATAAGTAAGATATGACTGTTTGTCAATTCGTTATATTAGATGGGAACAAGTGCAGAAGATTTTCGGTATTACATAGGAATTTATCGCTCGTTTATGACTCCTTCATTTGTCAAACAATTTTCATTCAAGTTCTACTCGACATATTTAACAGTCAAAAATAAATGTCGCATATTATTTTAGATCAAGATTATATTGATCACAGGGAAGGGATGCCTGGATAGCCAGGCTAAGCTTAATTTGTCGGCCAAGAGCACCTTCTTTTTGCTCATCACTTTTATTGAATAGAAAATTATCTGAAATTGCAGGGGTTTTTTTTTGCTCTTTAAATTGTTTTTAAGGCACATTACGTTAACGTAACCACTTAAAAACTCCAATATTGGTAATGATATCATAATACAGATATTTTTTTGTTGTTGACATTGCATTATTATTTGCAATTGATCGACATTATTCCGTTGTGTTCTTTATATTGTTTATATCAGCATTTCGTAAAATGAAACAAATGTTGAAAAAGAATTGAACAAATGGGACTTCCATTTGAATAAACAATCATATTTATCTTGTCGACTTCATTCCATTTTATAGCAAGTTTTGCATTTTCTATAGTCTGAATTATAATTTCGGCGCCATTATTCTTGTAATGAATGACAAAATTCAGCTAATTCTAGCAGGTCGATATAATTCAAATGTTATATACCAATAGTTAAAGAAGAACAATTGTTGTTTAATTTTTATCTGCTTATTTATTTCATAATTTATGTTCGCATGTGCAAAACAAATATCGAAATTGGATGTGAACGCTTGAAAATTAAAACACACATTTAAATTATGAACTGAGTGTTCTATGATGTGATGTTCCCTTGGATGAATGCACTGATGATCTATTTGCGCAACTTTTCAAATAGCACAAATTTAAATGCAAATCAACGCAAACCTTTTTAATAATGTCCTTTGTATCATCAAAACTGCAAAAGTTTATACACATAAACATTATAAAATGGTATCAAACGAACAAAAAAAAAATGAAGTCATCTTACGCTAATTTATATGTCTTATTGAGTTCCTTGGCGCTCATTCTGAATTCCTTCAAATCACTAAAGTTAAAAGATGAGAATTTAGTATTTTTCGTAACACTGATGATGTTCAAAAACTCACTTTTCATATTGTTCAGAAGAATATGAGAATTGAGCTTCCTCAACATTATAATAGATTTCAAATTCTCTACATTTTTTATTCAATGGTTGAAGAATTTTTGGTACACCGCTATTTTAGAAGGAAAATTATCAATTTGATAAAATTGAAAAATAAATTAAAATTAAGAAAATGAATTACGTTGAAAAAATAATTGAATCTTCCGATTTAGGACTTGCTGCAAGTTTTGCGATTTTTTTTACTTCGGTTTTGAAATCACCATTTACACCACAGCACATATCCATCCATTCAGCACCGTTTATTTCTTTGGCAGCCTCATACAATTTTTGTGTATCGATAGTCACGTTTATCACATGAACCATTTCACTTATACCTTTCTGAACTGGCAAATATTTGGATAAATCTGGTGTATTTGAAGCTTTGCCTAGCAAATAAGATAAAAGTGAATTAAATAACAATGATAATGTTGAAAATTATATATTCTCACTCTTGGATGATGTGTTTGGAGCGCATTTTGATGGAACCTGTGCAGAATATATAGATGATTTTATTGATTTAATAATCGAAATAAAATTGAGTATTTTTGAGTTAGACAATTTTACAAATTGGAATTGTTTTTTTATTTCACGAGAAATTGAATTGAAATTTAAATTTAGAACTAAGGTCGACTAAAGCTTATATTTAAAGGTGGAATTTCCATGAAAAATTATTAACACAAGTTTATTTTTTCTTTATATGCGTAACTTTTTCTTTTTATCAGAGCAATTAATATTTAGAAAGTTTCAGTTTTGCATAAAATTATTATGAATATTAAATCATTTTCATAATACTAAATAAAATTCATAACTCACTACAGCCAAAATTGCAACGCTTAAAATGATAAACAATTTCATTTTGAATATTAAAAAAGACATTAATTAATCAGTCTAATTTTCAGTAAAATTCGTTTAAAATATTACTTGTTTCTAACAGATAAGATTGTATCTAATTTATATAAATTGCTTGTTTATTTAGTCGGAATGTTTCCGTGTCGTATATGCAAAATTTTCATCGACAGTTATACGTAAATTGGAATATTTTATGGCATATGTTTTATTCGTATAAAATGTTACTTACGCAATTTAACTCTAAGGTATTGGATTATTGGATTATTGGATTCATACGGGGAGCTATGTAGCTCGTCGCTCAGTCTATATAGTCTATTGCGAGACGCCCGCCTACACTACATTGTGTAGTGCAATGAACAGTAGTCCTATTTTATCTATCAAAAACTGCTTTTAGGCTTGGAAATGAGTCGCAAGCCCTTTGGAAGAAGTTAATGATTTTATAAACATCTGGGGCCTCCTCCGGCCAATTCGTTCCCATATTGAAAACTCTATTTCGGATCTCCCTCAGATTTTCACACTCAATAATTAGGTGGGAGAAGGTTTCTGACCCTCTACCGCAGATTCTGCAGTCTGGGTCGTCCCTTAAACCCATTTTGTTGAGGTGATAGTATATCTTAGCGTGGCCCGTGATTATGCCCACTGCAATTCTAATATCATTTTTGTTTAGATTTAAGAGTTTCTCAGTAATCTTTACATCGTAACGCGTGACAAATTTCTTTGTTTGCTCACAATGAAAGCTGCCATTCCAGTTAAGTAGGACTTGGCTTTTAATACGACTCTTGGATTGGTTTTTGACTAGCGAATAAGTCACAGGTAGGATTGGCTCAGGTCCAACAGGCGCCTGGTCTACCATTTCCCTTGCCAATTTGCTCGCAACGTCATAGCCCATAATGCCTGGGTGGGCATTTATCGATATAATACGAATTGTAGCATTTTGAGAAATCCATTGCAAAACGGATCGGCATTCAGATACCAGAGCTGACTTCGACATTGCATTATTAAGGGCTTTTACCGCTCCTTTGCTTGTTGTGAAGATTGCAATGTTCCCTCTGATTCCATTTTCTCTAATACTTACAATGTAACTGTGAATCGCGCATATTTCTAATAGAATGCCAGCTGATTCACCTGTAGGTAAACTGAATGTTTCTTCGGTTGATTGATTGTACCAGGCTATTCCGCTGTTCTTCTTCCCTACTGCCACACTCGTGAAGACGATTGTGTCAGCCCAAACAATCTGTTCGCCGAATTCATTCATGTTAATAGTATATATTATTTGGTAATTCTTTTCAAGCATGAATACTGGTTTGATTAGGCCATCCGACGGCGCTCTAAGTCTTCCATCCAACTGATAGAGATCCCCGAGCGCCTCCGAATGTCCCCCTCTCATTCCCATATTAAGCTTGATAGTATGTCTTATTCTGAATGCCGTCTTTCTGGCCTCCTCCTCAAGGTATCCTTGAAGTTTTGGCAGACCGAGTAGCATATCCAGTGCGGCTTGTGGAGTTGTACTCATAGCACCTGTAGTGCACAGACCCGCAACTCTTTGTAAATGATTTAGTTTTATTTGCATGGTTGCACTTCTACTACCCTGCCACCACATGAAAGCTGCATAAGCTAACATAGGTTTCACGATAGCACTGTACAACCACATAATACATTTTGGAGAGATTCCCCACGTTTTCCCAATCGCTGTTCTACAGCTCCAGAAAACTCTTAAACATTTGTTGATTCTATATTCAATGTGTGTTTTCCAATTGATTTTGGAATCAAGCGTAACTCCTAGATATTTTACCGATTCTTTTTTCACTATTTCAGTGCCAAAAATTCTCGGGTTCCTATATCCATTTAAATTTCTATTTTTTGTGAAAATGATTAATTCTGATTTACTTGGGTTTACTCTAAGTCCCACCTCCAGACACCACCCCTCCACTATTGCTAGTGCTGATTGTGTTCTGTCAGAAAGCGTATCTAAGAATTTCCCCCTACAGCCTATATGGAGGTCATCCGCATATCCGATTGCAAAAAATCCTCGGTCGTGAAGTCTCCATAATAGGCTGTTCATAATCAGAATCCATAGAAGCGGTGAGAGTACTCCACCTTGGGGGGTACCCCTAGTGGCCGTTACTCTAATGTCACAACCCGAGTGTGACAAATTTATCCTTCTATGAGCGAGCATATTTTTAATCCAAGCTCTTATAAAATTGTCTATATTATATTTCTCAAGATGCAGTATTATTGCATCAAAAGTAATATTGTCGAAAGCTCCTTCGATATCCATGAATGTCGAAATCATGAACTGCTTGTCATGAATGGTTTTTTCGGCCATCGTTACCAAGGAGTGGAGCGCTGTCTCAGTCGAACAACCCTGTCTAAAGGCATGTTGGCTGTAGTGCAGGGTACCGTCGCTTTCAAGCCTCTCCCTCATGAATCGATCAATCAACTTCTCAAGTCCTTTCAACATGACTGAAGATAAACTAATAGGTCTAAAAGATTTGGCTGAAGTGTAGTCCCCCCTACCCGGTTTAGGTATGAACTTTATTCTCACCTCTTGCCAAGACCAAGGTATATGGTTTAGTAACAGTGAAGTACTATAGAATTTTTGGATTAGTATTTTCGTTTTAGTCCAGCTTTTTTGAATGAAAACTGGGAAGATACCGTCCATTCCAGGGGCTTTGAAAGGATCAAAGGAGAAAAGAGCCCATTCAGTTCCCCCCTCCGTGACAATTTTGGGGATATTGCCGCCATCGTCAACGATAGGTGGTTCTTCTTGTCCACTTCCCTCCAATTGCTCCCCATCCAACGCCATATTTCCTGGTAAATGTGTGTCCAACAGTATCCTTGCTGTTTCCTCTGGTGATTCAGTGAATTTACCATCGGGTAACTTTAGAACTCCTGGTCCCTGTGCAGGATCTGTTGCAAGAATTTTGTGCAGTCTAGAGGTCATTTTTTCACCCTCTATTCTGCTTAGAAACAATTTCATCGCATTTGTTTTTGCGATTGCAATCTCTTTGGTGTACTTGTTTCTGCTCCTACGCAAAACCTCGAAGCAAGCTTCCCTCAGAGGTGTGTCCTTTCTGGCCAAGTATAATCTTAGTAGCCACTCTAAGGTAACTTCACCCTTTTATACCCATTTAATTCCTACACCCACTTTTAAAAAATATCGAAATTTTTACTGTTGAAAATAGAAACTGAGTAGAGGGGGGGGAGGGTGTATTCTATTCACATAATAATGGGGGGTATTCTAGCGTTACACATTACCTAGTAGTTATAAATGATAACAATTTTTTTTCGTATGTTTTGTGATTAAATATTGTTTATATATTTTCTAATAACATTCAATGAATGAAGTGTTGAGACAAAAAAATACCGCCGTTCCAAGTTTAATAAAATAATATGCTCTCAACTTTTGAGATATTAATACAATACGATTTTGCGGAAATAAATATTCACATTGAGCGATTTTCAGTATGTTTAAAAAACAAATTTAAATAAAACATATATATAATTTGCATGAGCTTCCGACGCTAAGCGGATTTCTGTTTTCTATTTAAGACACACAGACTTTAAAGGATTAAGTGGTCGTACCAATTAGAGTTTCGTACATTAGACGCATATAATTTGAACATTAAACAAATTTTCTGTCTGGTATTCATATTGAAATAAATCTTAACACACAAAACAGATAAGTAAAAATAGAAATTTCCTTATGACACATAATATCTTGTGATAAGATTTTCACATACACTTTGCATGATCGGCTAGTTAAACGGATTTAAAATATGCATTATTCAGTGAAGTAAGACAAAGCAATTTTTGATGAATATGAATTTAAGTATTCGGTAACCAAGACGACTATAAATTATAAAATTATTCAATTTTCGATGAAATTTTTTACCTATTCATTCATTTTGTTCTCATACATATAAAATGTTGAATTCTTATGAAGAAACAGCAATGTACTGATTGCAATTCAATAAGATTTCATTGAGAATAAATAAGAAGCAGGTCTAGCTAGCTTTTCAAAATGTTTACTTCGTAATTATCAATGTTGAGTGCTTCACACAAGAACATGAAATCGGCACTGAATACATTTATCGCAGCACACCTATCGGAAAAAAAATTAAACTCTGTACAGTACAAAGCCATTTTCAGTTCTTGTCAACAAAATCATACCCAAATATAATGCTTATTCTACTTTCCACCAGATTTGTGACGATTTTTTTTGTCATTTGCTTATGTCTAAATACTTGTTATTGTTGTTGTTCATTTCATGGCCCTGGCTTCACACGATATTCTCTATTTTTCAAATTATTATGACAGAAAAATATTTTTTGGGGGATACAGTTAGATCTGGATTCCAGACTCCAGACATGTCTGGCACACCATATGGCCAATAATTTCCAAAATGAAACCATGACAATAATTGACTTGGAAAATATTTGTCGATTATTGGTATATTGAAATGAAACTTCACATATCCTTAGTACTACTTTAAAATTAACATATCCAGAAATTTTCATCATATTTGAATTCGTTTTTCATAGGAATTTCCTCAAAAATATGATTTTATTCGTTTTTTCGATGTAACGCTAGGGGAATTGATCTATTCGCAAATAACCTCATTCGCTTATAATGGATTCAAAATTTTATTTATATGAACCATTCGCAAAATATTCGCATAATTTGTTAAAATTGGACTCAGTATGGCGGCCTAATATTCTCATACAAAAGAATCAAGTGTTGCAAATGACTCAAGGTTTTTGCAAATAGCTTCGTTTTTTGCGAATATTCTGCGAATATATTCGCCCGCCATTTGCAATTTTCTCCGCCATATGCGAATATATTTGCAAAAAAATTCGCACATTATTTACATATTCGCATCTATTTGAATGACATCCAAGATGTAACGTTATAGTTACACTTTTTACCTTTTTTCAAGAGTAGATAAAAAGTTGTAATTTTAAAGGTAATTCAGCAACCAAACATTATTTCGATTGAATAGCATTTGGAGATTCATGAATATTTTTTAAAAATTATTTACAAATATTTTTTGGATATTTTTTGTACGATTTTCAAACATCAAATCGTAAGTAACGTTATAGTCAATTTTTGTGTAAGGTTAAAGACCGCACATTTTAGCTCACGAAATGGACAAGAAATAACATTTTTGCACAAAAATCTTTTTTATCGATTTTTTGATCCTTCTTCTTCACATAAATGGACAAAAACTGCAGAATTTTTGCTAAATTCTCTAATTTTAACGAAGATCTACACATCTCCGACACTACTTCCAAAATCATGTAACGACTATTGTCCGTGTTGCGCATCAGAGATTTTTTTTGCCCAAAATATTTGCTGCGATACCAGTTTTCCGGTACCACTATGTAAAAAATCACTAGTTTTCGTGTCATATGTAATACAGAAAATGGAAAAAATGGAAAGAGTGCGTACGAGTGTAACGTTAGAGTCAAAATTATTGGCCTTATGCTTTTACTCCAATCGACATTATATACGACATAAAAGTAATTTTATCATTATAGATTTTGTATACTAAATAATATATTTCAGCTTCGATAATTGTAAAAAAGACAAAAGATGATTTGCAAAAAAATTGACATAGACTTAAAATTGTATACAGAATAGAATTTATCGAAAAATTATGACGCACCTAACATGAACGGTTTTCATATTTAATTAAAGTAACTGTTTTTCATTCAAATGTTTTAAGATCGAGTAAAAGAAATAATGGGCAATAGAAAAACATGCAATTACAATGGAACAAACATGAAAACATTGAATGCAGTGTTGCCATATTAAATGTGCATACCGGTGCATACAGACAAGTTACAGAGACACCATGCTCAATAAATATGACATTATGTATGAATTGTATGTAAACCTTTGTTCATTTGCTTTTGATATATTGACAAATTTAGAACGTAAACAAGAGCAATTTTTTCTTCAATTCTAAGTGAAATTCAATTTTAACGAGGAAACATGTCTAGTCAACAAAGGGTAAATCTACTTGATATCATTTGTTTTTTCTATAAATTAATTTATTTAATTTATTTAATTTAAACTAGATGTCAAAATAGTGAAATAATTTCAATTTTTTTTTTTTTTTTTGTTCATTTTATGAAATAAAATAGCCGCAGCAATTATCTCAACAAAGTCGTATTCAAGCTCAAGACATCTTAGTGATTGTACGTAACGAACAATTATCAAAACGAGAAAAAATGCAACAAATTCTCAATATATTTCGCTCGAATCCACAACTAATGGCTGCTTTCATCAGAGAACGACAAAGTCGATTACAAAATATAAACAGACGACAAGTGCCTCAACGACAACCACCACCGGTGCAACAGGCACAACCACCACAGCCAGTGAGTTTTTATTAATTACAACATAACATGCGAATTTTTTTTTTTTTGTTGATACGATTATTAAATTGTAATTTCTATAATATTGACATTTTCATGTATATTATCATTTTGATTCAAGAATCAGCGGCAAGTATTACAACAGCTTATGGCTATTTTACGGAATCAACAACTGCCACACACCGAGAAAACACGACAAATTCTTCATATTTTAAGGTCAAATCCTTTCCTTATGGCAGCTTTCATAAGACAAAGAGAAAGACAACGGCGACGCATTCGACAACCTCAACGCAGAGGTTAATATACAAGAAAGGAATGAATGAAAAAAAAATACTTGTACGATTTATGCTACAACCAATATAAAGATTTTATTTTCAGATTAGTAAATCTGTTTATTTTTCACATAATCTCAATTAAAAGTGTTTCAACCGAAATGTAGATCAATCGATACTGTGTAAGCTAATTGAGAACCAAATGTCAAAATAAATAATATTAACTGTAGGGACATATTATGGTAAATTTGTATTTATTTTTCATAAATTCATTAAACAAAAATCATTAAATTTTATTTTTTGAAGCATTTTGTTTTTTAAAATTAAAATTAAAGATCAAAACTGAAAGAAAATTCTTTTCACATTTGAAATGATTTTTAAGTGGCAGTGTTGACACATGACACACAAATAAGAGACCTACTTTCGTATCAAAGAGACCTCTATGAACGTTTGTAAGCATAAATGTCATTCGAATAGAGTAAATCATATGTTCAAATGTTTATTATCACTGCCATTCAAATCAACCGGTCCGATTCAACTTTTGGCAACCCATTTTTCATTAAGACATTTGTTTACGATTCAATTCATATTGTATGCAATCTACTTGAAAATATTCATGTTTTTACCGATAATGTATTGGAATTTCCCATTGAGAAATCAATGATTTTTAGAAAAAAGACTGAGAATTTAACATATCAAAGTTTGTAGGCTGCATCTTGTTGGTATATAGAATATCAATGGAATAGATGTGTTGAACAAAAGAAACAAAACCTTTTCATTTCCGCCATTGCAACAAATAGTTCGTAATCAATGTATTCAAATGTTTTGAAACAAAATTTATGCAGGTGTTTGGTTGATTGAGTTAAACAATTATTTTGAGATGAGATAAGATAAGATAAGATCAAAGGGTTTTTCTCTTTCTTTTTTTTGTGAATTCATCATTTTCAATAAATACAAAGTAATTTTATGATTTTTAGACTCGTCTCTTGAAGTGAAAAATCAAATGGAATTCTCTAAGATAATTTTGTTTATAATTCTGACAATTTTGACAAGTACTCTTTGGCAAATACAACAAATAGAAAATTGATAACAAATATAGAATTAATGAGTATTTCATCTCTAAATCAATGGATTGAATTTTTTTTTTGAAGAATACCATTGACAGATTTGGGACTAGAGTTGAGACACATACATTATACATTATCTATATATAGAAAAAATGTGTCTACAAATGAAAATGTAAACAACATTCAGCGAAAATAGACTATAATAAAACATAAAATCGCAACTAAATTGAAACTGAAAGTAGTATTAAATTCTTTAATGAAAAAATATGAATTTAATTTCATTCAATTGAATAGATTGTATCACATTAAATTGGTCATTCACATCGATATTCATAGTAAAATACGCATTAATCGCATATATGCGATTTCCAATATTGAAAGAAAAATGGTCACTTGAGAAACAACACACACACATACACACACACTGAACGAACCAATATCAAATAAAAGAAAAATTATGTAAAAAAAGTGATTTCGTAAGCAAAGTTTAATTGAAATTATCGCATTTATAAATCGAATAAACAATGAACGAGACAACAATATCGATTTACAAAATGTTGATGTTACCGCAGTGAAAATGTATTGGTTTTGTTGTCGTTGCGAATCGAATCCAATTTTTATCAATAACAATATCACTTGATTTTTCAGCGCCTTATGATGCAAAATATGTTGACAGGAATATAATGTATTGTCTCATCAAAATTCTCAAGCAGAATGTTTACAAATTCAGCGATAGAATTTGTCTTCGTGAAATATTATTGAAATACTGTCTCACAAAGTGTGCGACAGAGAAGAAAGATTGCGTGTGTCAAAGAGTTTTCTCGAAAGCAAATGCAATTGTTAACATACATAACATCAACTTCAGAGCAAAGGAAACAGGTTTTTTTCTCTGTCTGTTTTTATTTCGTGGTGTTGTTGCATGCGTAACATTTTTCATTTCTCATTGTTTTGGTATATATTGGTTCAACTGTTTATTCTACACAATGATTCACACACATACACACACACACACACACACACACACACACACACACACACACACACACACACACACACACACACACACACACAATCCAACATACAAATAGCAAATACAAAATCAAATGCAGAGGTCGTGACAATTTGTTACGAACTGTTTACACACATTGCTCATATTTTTGTGACTACAATTCAATCAAACCCAAAAACATGAACGAGATGAGTAAAAGTGCACACAAGGAAAATAATTGTATGTATGAATCGATAGACAGAACAAAAAGAACGCAAACGACAATGAAGAAGAAAAAGAAGAAGAAGAACCGAAAAAAAAAACAATAAATGTAGATCGTATTGAATTTGGATACAGCCTTGAAGCATGAACTTGTGCGACTCGTGTCAAGTCACCGGCGAATATACTCGTAGATAAAGAAATAAAGAAATAGATTTTAGATTTAATTCACACTTTGGTGAAAATTGTAACCATTTCGGGTGCTATCTGTGATTTTCAATCATAAAGGGAAATTTGAGAGTCTTGCACAATTGCCAAATGTTGTGAAAGTGTTCATTTCATACATTTTGGTTTCAAATTGTCAATTTTGAGAGCGAAAAAAATGATTCAGATAAAATTGTTTGGTCAACACATGAATAACATTTATGCTGAAGAGATGTCCAAAATGGAATGAAATATTGTCACTCAAAAAAAGTAATTGAAATAAAAATTTTAAATTATTTCGTGTAAATGCAACAACATTTAAAATTGCTTAACGCTATGATTCGTATCATTAGACATAATATTGGAACTGTTGAATGAAATATTTACATAAGCACAGAAAATCGGCTGGCGCGTTCGCATTTGTCGCGATCACCAGCAAAATTTTCTCATTTGACTTTGTTTTGGCATTTTCAATGCACGATTGTCGCAGCAGCACCAGTGCACAGCACATACATGTTGGATACCATCGATTCAATATTGTTTCGATTAAAGTTTTGATAGACCGTAAAGCATTCATTATACTATATATATTTATATATATTTTGATTCATTTTCCACACATACGATACAAGCGACACCATCATCATCCTAATCGGTTTTTAGTAGGCAAAAATGCCAATACAATCATAAATAAACACAAACACAAATATCCAAACGAACACAAGCATGCATACAATCACATATTATACGTTTGTATGATATGCCTTTCACTCGAACCTAACGCCATCTAATGGATAAAAATGTACGCAACCAATGAGCGTCAAGCATTTCAAGTCACATGAACACCGACCAACCAATCAACATAGCAAAGTATTCAGAAAAAGAAACAGAGGCGATCATTTAAGATTTTGCCATTGACAAGCATAGAAAAGTTTTTACTTTTCACTTCACATCAACAGCCGCCATTTTACTAATTCGCGACTTAAGTAAAAATTTGAGGATATTTCTTAGGTAAATTTATCTAAATAATTATCCAATTTAGTGAAAAATTTAAGCGAATTGTGAATTCAAATTAATTAAAAATTAATTTAAATGTGAATTTTTGTGATTTGAACAAATTAAGTGCGGATTATTGCAAAGTGTTTTTTCTCTCGTCTTTCGCGTACATATACCATACATATATCTCACAATAAAAAAAAATATTTTTTTTCCTTCGTTCATTATACATATGTGTACATTTACGAAGCAAGCAACTCTCGTCAAAAAGTGTATATGAATGTACCGCAGCAATATTTTGGGACTGAACGCATACAAAAAAAAAAAAAATTATTTTTCTTTTTTCCAAAATAAATGAAGACAATTTTTTTTGAATAAACCAAAAGCGAGATACTGAATTAACAAATAGAAAAAAAATTATTTAATGATTTTTCATATGACAAAAGAATAAAGTCATCGGTAATTTAGTTCTTATTCATTCAGTGTTATGTGTGTGCGAAAGAAAGAGATTTTTCTTTCTGAAATGGTCGACGGCTATCACACAAACTAAAATGCTAAATTAAAACTAAAATTAAATTTCATTATGCCATTGTTGCTTTTCGACATTTTACGAAAAAATACATAAAATTCTAATTAAGTGTATTTCGGTTTGAAACATGCAAAATCAGCGGTACATGAAATTATCCACGGCGCATAAAATTCAACATCGAGTGATACAAATTTAAAGACAAGAGAAAAAAACAAAATCAGAGAAAACGAAACAGACTTTTTCTTTCGCTCTCTGTTGATATGTGAATAAGTTCAATAATCCAAACACCGAAAAGCAAAAAAAAAAAAAAAAAAAAAATTGTACATTTGTTTAGCTTGAATGAAGAGAACGACGAAACGAATTTGGTATGTGAATTTATTTGTTCGCGTTTTGCATTCTGGACGCGGTGCTAAAAAAATTAAGAAAATTGTCCATGAATTCGACGATAACATTAGCAATGAGCTTTGGTTAAATTTACATCCAATTCAGTTTAACAATATTATTCAAATTCGTTAAGTAAGAGGAAGCATGTCACAATTAAATCATTTTTTGGCAACAATTTTTTTTTTTTCAACTAAATCATCAGTAAAAATATTGTGATAAATATGGCCAACGACAGTGACTGTGGTTAAATTTGAATAGAAAGAACGAAAAAAAGAAATTAAGACGAACAGAAAAAGTTAAACACCATTTTATCGATCTTATTGATCGAGACATTTATTGTGAAGTATATAAAACCTTCTCAAATTTTGCCTTCCGTAGAGTGACAAAAGTGAATACCGAAAGAAACAAATCAAATAAAAGAGGAGAATTTTTTTTTTTTGCGAAGTGCATTTTCAAAACAAAAAACAAGATTGTGGTGAGAAAAATCAAATTTGGAAAAGTATAAAACTTCAAATTATCAGAAAAGAATTAAAACACAAGCAGTCGAGAATGTGTCATGTTTTTTGGTTCAGCTGTTGGTGCAATGGACTGTACAGCAACGATTCATAGGAAACGACGGAAAAGAGGAACAAACAATTTGAAACCCGTTTGCCTTTTCGACATCGTTGGACTAAGCTTAACCGATCAATTCAATCACCATCACAAATTACTATCATCGCATTCGCGCATTTTCATCACACAGTTTGAATACCAAAACGAGTCCCGTCGAATGCATTTACAGGTTTTTTTCTAAATTTTGAGAAGAACTGATCCTTCCATGTTATCCAAAGCCTTTCACTAGTGGAAAACACAAAAACGAAAAATAAGAAGAAGAAGAAGGAATAAGAAAAAACTACACATACGAAGAAGAGAACTGCTTAAAGCGCCACAGTGAAGTCGATTCTTGAAGACGCGCGCAATCGCCAACCATATATTTAAATGAAAACAAAAGTTCAAGATTGAAACAACAAGTCTTCATGTTCATTCTAAATATTGTCTACCTAAAACTAATACAGTTTATATTAATACGAAACAAAAACAAAACCAAACAGTTCATCAGAGAGTCAAATACATATTATTTGCACAAAAACCATGAATGCATCAAAAGAGAAATAAGACATTCAATTTGAATATGATCAAATACAGAAAGCGGAATTTAACTAAATGTTGTTCATGTTAATACGACAACACGCAAATAAAAGCAGAAAAAAAACAGAATTTTGTCTTCGAATTAAATATATGAATGAAAATAGTGATTATTGTGTTTACAAGAAAATTTCATGCATACAATATAGACGTATCAAAAAGTAAAATAAACAAGAAAAAATAGTGCCCAAAATTAATTCGCCAATTTGTCGAAAGAAAAGAAAGAAAATAAAACAGAACAATCCGTTTAGAGTGTAAAGAAAACACTGCAAAATATCAAATTTATAAACAAAATCGATCACCGAATACAATTTTATTCTATTCTGGTCCCGTTTTTAAGTTAAATCCTTCAAAATCGCCTCAATAAATTGTGACAATGGATGATCAACCCCCAACGAAACGAGTCAAACTTCGAAATGAGACACTGGATGCACAAGATTCCGGTAAGTAAAATGAAGTTAAATCAACTGAAAAATTCGTCTTTTTTCCAAGTTTAAAGAAAGAGAAAAAGAAGAAGAAGGAGAAAAAAATTTTTTCCGAAAAATTCAATTTACAGAATTTGCCGTCATTTAAAAGTGTTTGAAAATTCAAGAAAAATAAGGTTAAACAAATTTTCTCAAAATCGGGATAAAAGTTTTTTCTTTCTGTTTGAAATGATCATAACAACTAACACCTTACAGTGAATATGGTGTGAGCATAGTGCATTCTATTTTGTTCCGTTCACAAACCAATATCAACAGAAACAAAAGAACGACTGTGCTTAGACAACATTTTCATTTGTAATCAAAACAAAATTCAACTTTGTCAACAAAACCTCTTTCAATTTCATTCAGTGCAGTGAAACCAAAAATGAATATCCCACTAAAAGTGATTTTCGTTAACAGAAAATCCAATAAAAATATACGAAACGTCTAAGAGAAACAGAAATCGCCGAAGAAAAATAAACAAGGAGAAAAACTTGTAGAAGTGGAAAAGAGAGAAAATGAACAAAAATTCAAAGAGAAAATTTCCGATGTGAATCAAGTTAATGAACATTTCGACAAGTTGCTTGAATAGACATTGTCCGCGTACACAAATTCTCAAATGCTCGTATCGAAAATGCGCATACGCAATATTTATACTCTTAGAAGAGAAGAATTAAAATCTATTGCATCTAAACATACGTGTTTATACGGTGTGAAATAGTAAAATATGTATGATTTTGTGTTTTCACTATGGCACACTGTACGATAGTCGCTATCGTTAAAAACGTTTCATTTCATTTATATATATATATATATTTTGTTCACTTCTTCTGGCGAACACACGACAAAATGTACAAACAACAACATCCACACATTCGCATAATAATATTCGTATTCGTATTCGTATTCGTCGCACTTACATTTTTGCGAGCTGAAAATGTATGTCTGAAAAGAAAATAAATTAATATACACAAAAAAGCTGCAAAAGCAGCAGCTATATGTCGTCCTTATGCACTGGCCTATGTGATTCCTATAATGCCATTTCTCGACACATCTAATAAATGGCTATGTATGCCTGCCTGTATGTCTCTGTGTACGCGAATTGTTATGCTTGAAATATATTCTTCTTTTCCCTCCCTCTCTCTTTCTTTCTCTCTCTCTCTTTCTCACTTTTATTTTTGCGCCATTTTATTTTTCAATCGGCACGATATGTTTGCTTTAAATTCTCTCGCTGATCTCGCCAAATCAAATAAATAGAACACACAATCCGAATAAATGATGGTTCATTGAGCGAGTGTCATATTAGACGAATGTGTATGTGGTTTGTCTCTTTCCAAAAGAGCATATATACACATGAGAGCGCATGAAAGATTATGCATATCTTACATTATTTGAAACTAGTTGAGCAAGGCGTCTCCATTACAGTTCGGCCATCCGTTGTCGTGGTCGTAGTCGATGTTGTCGTCGTCGTCGTTGTCGTCAACACAGACGGGAAAGAGTACAATGCCACACTACATGCGAGTACAAACAATACATCGACAAGATGGAACAGTGAAAAGAGTGTCTCAATGCGTACTCAACGTCTCGCTATGTCTGTGCTCACATGCATATGTATGTGATACATGATTCCGATGTCTGCGTGCAGTTAATTTTCAGTCCGTTCATTCTGTACAGTTTTTTTTTTTCTCTTCTGACTTCACTACACATTTGCTCATACTCTATCCTCTCTTGAATGCTACTTCTTCTTCTTCCGTATGAATTTATTGTTCATTTTTGAGAAAGTTTTTTTTTCATAACTTCTCCTCAATGAAAGAATTTTCTTTTTCCGCTCGCCATAATCAAAGTAGATTTGCACTGCTTGATATTTTGCATGCAAAAAAATAAATATCGACTTAATGAATTAATTTTGATAGAAGTGACAAACAAAGAATATGACAATTATTTAAACGATTTAAATCGTATTAATGCAAATGAAAAATTCAAATGTAATTTTCATTCAACAGTCAAAAATAAGGAAAAAAATTGATTAATATTGGTAGATTCAATGAAAATGATCGATCGTAATAAACCATATCAATGTATGTGTGTGTGTGTACATATGTGCGCTACATTCAGACAAAAATAAGACGACATGATGAAATGAACTGAACTCAACATGGCTCATTGTAATGGCGGCTCCATTTTCTGTCTGCAAAAAAAAATTGTAGAAAATAAATGTATATCAAAAGTGCTCAAGTATTGCATTCAGAAGCATAAGCAATGCAAAATATTTAAAACAGTGTTTCTGTTCCTTTGTTTTTTCTGTTTCTCCCGTTTTAAATATAAAAATAAAATCACTTTAAATAGAATAAGTTGCGTGAATGGAGTTTGAGCGCTCTTTACTTATTATTTATTTCTCTTTGTTTCCATGTGTTTCTTCTGATTCGTTGGATTATTTACATATTTCTGCCAAAGAAGTGTCAAATTTGGTGTTCAATTTGGAAGACAATTTACCAGATGAACTGGTGTCCAGTGTATCCAGTGTTTCCAGTGGAAACAATTGGTCAGATAATCTTGGTGGCAATAAAAACTCAGGGCCACCAGGTAACAACCAACAGATGAATGGCGAGGATCCGTCAGTTGTTCCAAATGTCGCGTGGAATCAACATCAACGGCCTGGTTGGTTGAATTTACATTTTACTATTTAAAAAGATAAAAAAAAGCACAGAATTTACAAAACTAAATGTCACATTTGAATTTCTATTTAATAAAATGCATTCATTTCATCAATAGGCCATCCACAACAGTTGCATCACATGATTCAACAGCAACAGGGCAATAAAAATCAACTACATGGCAATGTAAATCAATTAGGTATGGGACCATTAGGTAGTAAAAGCCCAAATTTACAATCGCCACCACAAGCAAATCTACCGAATACGCTTGGCATGAATACTATGCCAATGTCAATAGCAAATAATGGTACTCAGTCAATGAGCACGATGCAAGCAATGGCTGCCCGTCAAGGTACTGGCGTTGGTGGCGGTATGATTATGACAAATAGTAATATGGGTTCAATGGGCAATGTAAACATGGGCGGAGGTGGTTTAGTTGTTAATAGTTTAAAACAGCAGCAATCAATGACATCGGGCGGTGGCGGCATGATGATGAACACAATGCAACCAAATAATCAACAGGGAATGCATCATCCAATGCATCAAAATTCCATGCAAAATGGACCGATGGGCGCTAATATTCGAATGAATATGCAACAACAGCATATGCCCGGTATGCAAAGAATGCCGGGTCATAATTTATTAGGTAATCAGCGAATTCTCAATCAACCACAACAGGTAAATACATTTTCATATCATTAAAAATGCCACAATTTGTCTCAAAAAAGAAAAAATCTGAAAATTTCTAATCAACAAAATGAATTTGGTTTCTTTTACAGCAGCAGCAGCAACCAACGCCGATGAACGTTGGTGGATCAGTTGGACCAGGCGGTAACATGATGTCAATGAATATGCAAGTGAGTTTTTCCGGAGTTTTTTTTTTTTAACAATTGACCCACTCAAAACATTGTTCAAATTATTGAGAATTCTGATAAAAAGACATCAATAATCAAATTTAAATCAATTTTAAAACAAAAGCAACAAATCTATGGGCAACAGCAAGCACAGCAGCAAGTGCAACCGAATCAGCAACCAATGCTTAATACAATGGGACCACAACGAATGATGTTGCAAGGGAATCGAATGGCAGTACCACAAGGTGGCATGATGAATGCTGGTATGCAACAGCAACCATCACAACAGCCAGTAAGAAAATTCAAGCAATTTCTTGTGCATAATTGGAAAATACAAATTGAACAAATGAAAATGAAATTAATGAAAATGATTTTTTTTTTTCTTCTCAAAATAGCAAACTCTCCAACAGCCACAGCAACAAAATCAACAAGTGATGATGAACGATGATCAGCAAATGATGGGTAATCCTCAACAACCACAACAGTCGCAAGGTGGAGGTGTGCAAAGCGGACCTTTGCAGCGACCACAACAGGTAAGTCGAACATTGATCGTTATTCAATAAAGAGAAGAATTTCGCACGTTTTTTATATAAAATGATTTTTATCAATGAAAAACCGAAACAAAAACAGAAACAGAAACAATTTCATTGACAAGCTTTATACCAAATGGAAACAAAAATTCTTCATTTTAGTCTAATCAATTGATAATCAATATAATTCAATATAATACATTTTAATTCAAACATAATGAAAATTTGATGCAGCAGCCGAATCAAAATATGTCTAGCCAATTGCAAACTGATCCGGAAAAGCGAAAATTAATTCAACAACAATTAGTGCTGTTATTACATGCGCACAAATGTCAAAAGCGCGAAAATGATAATCCAAATGGTCAAGATGTAAATAAATGCACATTACCACATTGTAAAACGATGAAGGAAGTTTTAAATCACATGACAAATTGCAAAACAAATAAAGATTGCACGGTACCGCATTGTTCGTCATCTCGACAAATTATAAGCCATTGGAAGAATTGTAATCGTCCGGATTGTCCTGTGTGCTTGCCATTAAAACAGGCAAATAAAGGAAATAATAGTAACACCCAAGGGAATGTTGGCACAACCAATGCGCCGACAATTAATGTGCAATCAACTTTAAATGTAACATCAAATGCACAGCCAACTAGTATTTCGAATATAAATACTCCGAATCAGCCAAATCAAGGCAATCAACAGCAACCAGGCGATGGACTAAATATTCCATTGCCAGTAACTGAACGTGGACGAAATAATTATAATTCGCTTGATATGAACCAATCGGGCAATCCACCAAATGCAATGCCAACAAATGCACAAGGAATGCCACAAATGGGCGGTACACAAATGCCAACACCACCAAATCTTATGGGTGGCATGCAAAATAATCCACTTAGAAATTCAAATAATTCACTTCGTATGACCGTACCAAGTGGCATGAATTCTGGAAATAGTATGAACAATGCAAATATGAATAATGCAAACATTGGGAATTCAAACATGGGCAATGCCAACATGAATAATCCAAATATGAATCAAGTCGTACGAGTCCTAGTGCCACAAAACCAACAACAGGTAAGCAAAGCTAACATATTTTACTCTTGAGAAAATTACAAGCGCACCCACACTTAGCTTATCACTGCAACAATTCTAATCACTAATTCGTATTTACTTTTTCAACTTTTCGTAGCAACAGTCACAGAATTCAAATCAAATAATTCCAAATCCGATGCTTATGAGTCCCGATATGAGCGGAGTTAGCGGCGGTAACACTAACACGAGTAACAGTCAAGTCAATCAATTGGCGAATACGCTTGGTTTGAACACAGTTGGAGTCAATTCAAGTGGTCCAATGGTAAGTGAAATGATTTTATAATTCAATATGATGGAAGGCGATGAAATAAGGTGAACGTAGTTGCTACTACGCGTCCGTTTGTATCACTGAGAATACATATTTGGCACTACGTGCACCACATTTCATCGCCATGATATGATGTTGCGATAAATTTTGAAGGCTCGATTGCCTTGTCGATGTCATCAAATTATTAAAGATTTCTGCAGAGAATGACATTTATACTTCATTAAGAAGCTCGTATTCAAAACCATGGAAATTGAATCAATTTTTTTTTGTTTCTATCCGTTCCGAAATTTCTAACTGAAATTTTAGCAACAACAATTAGCTAATTCACAACAAAATCAACAGCAGCAGCAACAACAACAGCAGCAGCAGCAACCACAACAACAACAAGCTGGTCAGTCACAAAATCAGTCACAAATATCAAACATTCCACAAGTGATGCAAAATATGCAAACGCTATTTGGAAGTGATAATCCAAATGGGCCAAGTGCATCGTTAGGCACTTTAGGACCATTATCAATGAATTCACAAGTGCAAGCATCGAATGTACAGAGCACGAAAGACTGGCACAATTCGATCACACCCGATCTTCGAAATCATTTAGTTCATAAGTTAGTGCAAGCAATATTTCCGACACCAGATCCAGCTGCAATGCTCGATAAACGTATGCACAATTTGGTTGCGTATGCAAAGAAAGTCGAAGGTGATATGTATGAAATGGCAAATTCAAGATCTGAATATTATCATTTATTGGCCGAGAAAATCTATAAAATTCAAAAAGAATTGGAAGAAAAGCGACAAAAGCGAAAAGAACAACAGTTACAACAACAGGCCATGGCACAAAATCAAGGTGGAACAACATCGGGTGTGTCCACAGCGCCACAACAAACCGGCCCATTACAATCTGGCATTCAGACAAATCAACAGCAACAACAACAACAGATGCGAAATAATCAAGGAATGATAGCTGGCATTGCTAATTCATTACAAAGAGGTATACCAATGTTACCATCGCCAATAATGCCACAACAAACTTCTCAAAGTCAAATGCCGAATCTAGATACAAATATGCAACAAACTACGGCGAATATTAATCAACAAAATTTTCAACGTGGAAATGTTATGCACTTACAACAAATGCCACAGAGAAACATGCCAATGCAACAATCACCAATGATGTCCCAACAGCAAACACTCCAGAATCAAATGCAAAACATCGACACAAATATGCAACAAAATGCTGGCAATGTGAATCAATCAAATGTCGCCGTTCAGAATGCATTGCAGAGGGGTAATTCTCAAATGCAACAAATGGCCAATATGCTATCTCAACAACAGGTAAGAATTTCCTTTTACGGTCATTAACCTCAACCATAACAATAGTTGCAAAACTGAAAAAAATATATATGAAATAAACTAAACAAATAATTGTTTATCGTCAGGATCAGAATTCGCAAATGTTGCAACAATCACAAATGACACCGAATCAACAAGGATCAAGTCAACCAAATAACATGCAGCAACAGCCACCGACTCCTAACTCTCAAAATCAATCACAAAATACACCGCAAACTGTCACACCACAACTCACACCGAATCAACAAACTCAAATGATCCCAACGCCGCAGTCAGCATCATTGCCTCAACAGGTACAGAAATATTCTAATTTTTCATCGCATTTCGATGTGTTTAAAAATCAATGTATTAAATTGAATTGAAAATATTTTCAGAGCCCATCACCAAATCGTGGTCCATCGAGCAATATGTCAAATGGACCGATTCCAGTGAATACACCACAACAATCGAATGCACCGCCAATGAGTAGCCCATCACCGTTGGCATCACCAGCCCATACAAATACACCATTGATGAATACACCAGCAAGTACACCCACATCGAATGTGATGACAATGCAAAATAATACATCGTCAATTGGTAAATCGAATAGCGTTACTGGTGGCGGTGGTCCAAATCAAAATGATCGCACCACACCAATATCTCGGCCAATGAATTTGCCATCGCAAATGTCGTCTGCCTTAGAATCGTCAACGCAGGAACGCGACGAAGATTCCCAATCGCCAAGTGATAATAATAGTATCAAAGGAAAATGTGACATTAAACAAGAACATGACATCAAATCAGAAATGGATGAAGAAACAAATTTAATGGATACAAATAGCAACAATAGCAATAGCAATTGTGGTGGTAAAAATATCAATAATGATATGGCATCAGGCATTAAAACGGAAATAAAAACCGAAGCAATGGACCAAGGAGACAATAATTCAGCCGATAGTGAAAATGATGATATGAATGAAGTAAAAGATGAAATCAAAGATGAACCAATGTCACCGGATGAATCGAAACCAAAAATTGAAAAGAAATCAACCATTCCAGAACCAATTGAACAAGATGCAAATGAAAAAGATAAAAAGAAGAAATGCCTATTTAATCCAGAAGAATTGCAAAAAGCATTAATGCCAACGTGGGAGAAAATATATATGCCCGAAGAATCGGTACCATTCCGACAGCCAGTCGATCCAAATCAACTTGGCATACCGGATTATTTTGAAATTGTTCGAAAACCAATGGATTTGAGCACAATTCATAATAAATTGACAAGCGGACAGTATTCAGATCCATGGGAATATGTTGATGATGTTTGGCTTATGTTTGATAATGCGTGGCTTTACAATCGAAAAAATTCACGCGTTTACAAATTTTGTACAAAGGTAAGGCCATCAGCCATCTTCTTTGTAACAACTTTTGAATTGTTTCGAGGAGTTTTTTTCTTTTTTCACATTAAATCACTTAAAAATCTCAATTTGTTTCATTCGACAGCTATCGGAAATTTTTGAACAAGCCATGGATCCAGTGATGCAACAACTTGGTTACTGCTGTGGTCGAAAATATACGTTCAATCCACAAGTATTGTGTTGCTTCGGTAAACAATTATGTACAATTCCAAGAGATGCAAAATATTACAGCTATTCAACTAGTTTTTCGGCTAGGTAAGTCATTTCAATTTCATCACATTCATTGTAAATTAATAATTATCCCAAACACAGCGACATGTTTAACATAAAAACAAAAACAAAATTTTTTTCTTTCCAAATTTTCAGTACTTTTATCTCAAATCGATATACATTTTGCCAAAAGTGCTTCAATGATATTCCTGGTGATACAGTCACATTGGGCGATGATCCGATGCAATCGAGTCAAATTAAAAAATCCGAATTCACGGAAATGAAAAATGATCATTTAGAATTAGAACCATTTGTTGATTGTCTTGAATGTGGTCGAAAACAGCATCAAATCTGTGTATTACATTTGGATGCAATTTGGCCATGTGGTTTTGTCTGCGATAATTGTTTGCGAAAGAAAGGTGAACGAAGAAAAGAGAATAAATTTAATGCAAAACGTTTACCACAAACTAAATTAAGTATATATATTGAAACGCGTGTGAATAATTTCTTGAAAAAGAAAGAGGCTGGCGCCGGCGAAGTGCATATTCGTGTTGTGTCCAGTTCCGATAAAATGGTTGAAGTAAAACCGGGCATGCGAAGTCGTTTTGTTGAATCGGGCGATTTAAAAGCCGAATTTCCATATCGTGCCAAGGCACTTTTTGCTTTTGAAGAGGTCGATGGCATTGATGTGTGCTTCTTTGGTATGCATGTTCAAGAATATGGTTCAGAATGTTCACCGCCAAATACACGACGTGTTTATATTGCTTATTTGGATTCGGTGCATTTCTTTAAGCCACGACAATATCGAACGGCAGTTTATCATGAAATTTTGCTCGGATACATGGATTATGCAAAACAATTGGGCTATACAATGGCACACATTTGGGCTTGTCCACCATCTGAAGGCGATGATTATATTTTCCATTGTCATCCACCGGATCAAAAGATTCCAAAACCAAAACGACTGCAAGATTGGTACAAAAAGATGCTCGATAAGGGTATGATTGAGCGAACTATTCAAGATTACAAAGACATTTTGAAGCAAGCCATGGAAGATAAACTAACATCGGCCGCTGATTTACCATATTTTGAGGGTGATTTTTGGCCAAATGTTCTGGAGGAAAGCATCAAAGAATTGGAACAAGCCGAAGAAGAAAAGAAAAAACAAGCCGAAGAAGAAGCAGCTGCGAATGCGGTAAGAGCACACAAAAAAAAATTGCAATACGCATTGATCGCATGGAAATTGGAGGTTTAATCAAATTATTTACATTTTTTCTCAGATATTTTCACTCAATGAAGAACATGATCCACCGCAAGAAGACAAAAAGAAGGGACAAAAGAAGGCGAAAAAGTCGAATAAATCGAAAGCCGGACAACGTAAGAATAACAAAAAGTCCCATGAACAACAGAGCGGAAATGATTTGAGCACGAAAATATTTGCAACCATGGAGAAGCATAAGGAAGTGTTCTTTGTGATTCGATTGCATTCAGCACAGACAGCTGCTACATTGGCGGTGAGTTAAACTTTACCGAAGTATTCAAAATTAATATTCGAATGGCTCGTTTTTCACTAAATCAATTTCATTCCATTTTACAGCCAATTCAAGATCCTGATCCCCCTATTAACTGTGATTTAATGGATGGCCGTGATTCATTTTTGACACTTGCCCGAGATAAACATTTTGAATTCTCGTCGTTGAGACGAGCTCGATATAGTACATTGTGCATGTTATACGAATTACATAATCAAGGTCAAGATAAATTTGTGTACACGTGCAACCACTGCAAAAATCATGTGGAGACACGGTTCCATTGTACTGTTTGTGATGTGAGTATTTTAAACTTGTTTTTTCCAACTTCTTCATACCAATTGAACATTTTAATCAACTTTTTTTAATTTTTTTCAATTTCATAGGATTTCGATTTATGTACAGTGTGCAAAGACAAAGTCGGTCACGATCATGCAATGGAAAAGTTGGGTTTGGATTTAGACGAAGAATCGCCAAACGATATGAAACAAACAAATCCACAAGAGGCACGCAAACAATCGATACAAAGGTGCATTCAATCGTTGGTACATGCATGTCGTTGTACAGATCAACAATGTCGTCAACCATCTTGTCTCAAGATGAAACGTGTTGTGGCACACACAAAGATTTGCAAACGGAAAACCAACGGGGGATGCCCAATTTGCAAGCAACTCATTGCATTGTGCTGTTATCATGCAAAACATTGCAATGAAGTTAAGTGCTTGGTTCCATTCTGTCCAAATATCAAGCACAAACTCAAACAACAACAACTTGCACAAAGGTATGCAAAGCGATTTATTTTGTTGATTGTCTTTTTTCATTTATTCATTTTGGAAAATTGTCCAATTACTAAATTTGAATTTCATTCAATTTTTACAAATTATCATTTTGTCAATCAACAGAGTTCAACAAGCCGAATTATTGCGTCGTCGTGTTGCATTCATGAATACTCGATCGGCTCCAATGATGCCACCACAAGCTGCAATTTGTGGTACACAAAATACAGCGGCCAATGTTGGTTTAATGCCACAAATGCAGGGCAATGCCATGTCACAAACTGGCAAATTGAATGTATCACCAATGCAAGGCAATCAAATGAGCAATCAAATGATGAATCCAAGTGCAATGACATCGCTCAATAGTATGAATGCAAATGCTAACATTATTGGATCAAATCCAATGATGGGTAATGCAAATCAAATGCAACAACAACAAATGAACGCTGGAAATATGATGAATACTGGTATGAATAATCCAATGGGTGGAAATAATCCAATGAATCCAACGAATATGATGAATGCGAACAATCAAATGGTTGGCTCAATGAATAACATGAATCAAGTGAATTCCATGACTAGCAATGCTGGAAATCAAATGCAACAACAATCGCAACAGGTAATTAATGTCTTTCCACACATTTTTTTTTTAAATTTTAGTGAAACAACAACAATAATGTAAATGATTGACAATTAATTCAATTTCATTTATTCAGATGAATACTGGCAATATGATGTCAAATACTGGCTCAATGAATGTAAACAATCAAATGGGCGGTATGCAAATGGGAAATAATCCAATGGTCGGAAATGTTTCGACATCAAATATGCCGGGAATGAATTCCGGTCCCATGTCAGCAAATCCTATGGGAGCCAATGCATCATTAGCGAGCCCAGTGTCAGCTGTATCATCACCAATTCCACACATGGGCACTATGAATAACTTGGGCAGTCCATTGGCAATGAAACCAGGCGCACAAACACCACCAGCCAATGTATTACAAGTAGTGAAAGAAGTACAAGAAGAAGCGGCACGACAAGGATGCGGTAGTTTTGGTAAAAATTTACCAGTTGCAGGATCAATGCCACCACCACCATCCGCTTTGCAACGCGGCATGAATGTCAATATGGGAATGCAACAACAAAATACTTTGATGCCACAACAACAACAACAGCAACAACAACAACAACAACAACAGGTAATTATTGAACATTGTTTTTATTTTTCAAACAAGAATCAGTGCAAACACATTGATATATTTGTCAAAGAAAGCATGTCTATCAAATGAAATTCACATTCAATTATTATTAAAAGCAGCCAAATCCGCAACAATCACCGCAACAAGGCCAACAGACAATGTTGAATGCAAACCAACAGCCAAACCCAATGAATGTTGGCAATGCAGGACCAAGTGGTAATATAATGCTTGGCAATGACTGGAATTCAAGATTCCCGAACAATGCAAATCAAAGTCTCCGTCCACCAAATCCACAAATGATGCAACAAAATCACATGCAGCAGCAGCTGCAGCAGCAAACACCGCAACAGCAAATGATGAATGTGCGAGCAGGAATGGGTCAAAATGCTCAAAATATTAACAATCAAGGTCATAAGCAAGCATTGCAACAACTTATGATGACGCTGAAAAATCAAAATCCTTCGAATCCGGATCAACAACAACAAATTTTGAACATTTTGAAATCAAATCCTCAGCTCATGTCAGCGTTTATCAAACAAAGACAGGTTAGTATTAGCATTGATTATGATGATGATGATGTTGATGATGACAAGCGACTAAAATATATGTTTGTTTTGGTATATTCAGCAGGCACAAAATCAAAACCCAAATGCACCCGGTGGAAATATGCAACAATTGATGAATGCTCAACAACATGGACAGCAGCCACAACAGCAACAACAGCCAATGGCTCAAATGGGCGGACCACGAATGCAATCCATGCAGAATATGCAGTCAATGCAGCAAATGAATCCCATGCCCGGCAACGCTGGAAATCAAATGCAGGCGCAAGGACAAAATAATCCAACGCAACAGGTGATTTGATCGGAATTCAATTGATTTGTTACAGAAATTATTGCATTTATATCCCATTTACATGATTCATATTTTTCACAAAAAAATTATTCTTAAAACATAATTTCCCATTTTAATTTTCACCCTGAATTTATAGCAATGGATAATGAAAAACCAAATGATGATGAGACAACAGCAGCAAATACAAATGCAACAAGGGAATTATCCACCGCCATATTCAACGCATCAGCAAAGAATGAGAATGCCATTCCAATCAGGTAGTGGCAACCTTGGAAATGACCAACAACAATTCGGTATGTATGACAAACAAACTGACCGATGGTCAAAAAGAAAAAAAAAAATAAAAAAGAGCAAAATGACTAAGAGCCATTTCCCCCGCCCATTTGGATTATTTATTCCAGGTATGAATAGAATGCAACACAATCAACAAGGTGTTATGGGTCCTCCAACCCCGCAATCAATGACAATGCAACAACAGTTGATGCAATCTGTACGATCACCACCGCCAAATCGAAGCCCGCAATCAAATCCATCGCCACGTGCCCAACCATCTGCATCACCACGAGCTCAACCATCTCCACATTTACCGAGCCATTCACCGGCCCCACAAATGGGAGGTAATCAACAACCAGTCAATGCCGATATGCACATGCATCCACATCAATCTCCAATTTCAAATATGCCAACAGACAATATGAATGTGCCAGGTGGCAATATGAATGTGCAAGGTAAGCGAAAAAAGAAAAAAAACGAACACCATTTTCATCAATAATTGCCAATCAAAGCGTTATTTTGGAATTGTGTACTTATGCATATTTTCTGATTTAATTTTCAGGCGGTATGGACAATATGCCAGGCATGACAGCTCAAGATCAACTTACCAAATTTGTCGAACAATTGTAGTAATATTTTGTATTTTGTCGCCAATTAATATGCATTGTGTTCGCATATGATGTACAACCTATGCGTTCGATTCCACATTTAGTCAAATTTACAATTTAAGCCAAAAAATTTGCAAACATACTGAAGAGAGAGAGTGAGAGAGTGAAAGCGAGAGAGAAAGAGAAAATGGAAAAATAATTGTTTAAATCAACCACTGCATTGAGAGAAAAAAACGAAAATATATGTATCGACGAATAGCTCAGACGCTGGTAAACCTAGACTTTTTGGCAAAAGCCAATTTTTGGTGTTTTATTTTTGCCTTAAAACTTGTTTCTCATATGATTATTATCTATTCGCTTTAAGTGTATTTATTTAATTCTTTTCAAAAAAAAAAAAAAAACAACAACTCATTTCTCCTTCTTTTTTTTATTAATTATTTTTATTATTTCTATCAATTTATCATTATTACATGTATATAAGTAACATATATATTTCATTCAATCTAACATTTTTTTTCTTATTATTGTTTTTTTTTTAAAAATTAACGAAATGAAACGAAATCATAAATGAAATCCAAATAAAAAATTTAATAAAATAAAATGAATGAAAAACAATATTAGATTTCATTTAGGTTCATGTATATAAGAAAAGAAAAAGAAAAAGAAACAGTGAACAGACATCATTATTGGAACTGTGGATTAAAAAAAAACAAGAACCAGTTAAATAAAATGGAGTTCATTTCTTGTTTTTCTTTTCATAAGATTTATTCGTAATGAGCATTCAACTCAATTCTGACCGGATTTGAAAATATGCATAGCAAATTGTTATGCATTTGATGTGATGATGACAAATGATGAAAACACAGAAAAAACAAACAAACGATCTTGTGCAGAACAAAATGTTTTTTTTAAGAATTAAAAAAAAGAATGAAATCTTGATGAATGTAGGAAAGGATGGAAGTGGGAAAATATGTTGATCAAAATGACCTAACCATTAGTATACTATATTTGTCGTGTAAATGTAATCACAGTGATCTACCATTTAAAACGGCAACTAATTATGTAATCCAAACGACCAAATTAAGGACGTTGTTTTTATTTGATGATCGCAATTATTTAAAATAATAAGAAAACAGAGATATTGAATAGAATGAAAAATGAGATATAATAAAAAAATCTAATTAATGTATTATTGTTTGATGTCGGCACTTATTTAAATCTAAAAAATAAAATAAAACAAAACAAATGATTTCTTTTGCATTCGTTACAAAAAAGAAACAAAAAAAAAAATTGAAAAAAAAAAACGATAACACAAAAAATTATGCCTCAAACAAAAGTCGTTCTATGTGCATATTAGATAGACGATGATGAAGACAATGGGTTTCAATTTAAAATTGAAACTGCATAAAAATTTAGTGTGTACTTATTGATAGAATAGGCGAAGAAAATTGATAGGAAAATGAATGATAAACCATGTCTTAGCGAAAAGCAAAGCAAAAAAAAAGGATAAAATTTAATGAGAGAGAAGAAAACTTGATGAGTTTGAGTGAAATTGTGTTATGCAAAGAAAACAAAGAAAAAAAAAAAAAAAGAAACATAGAGAAACTCAAATTCCTGTATTTTGTTATTAAAACTCGACGAATGAAGTGAACGAAATGAATTAAGAAAGTAAATAAATGAACTTTGTATTTTATATTGCATTACAATTTAGACATTTAATACGGATTTAAAACAAATTGAATTTATTAATCTATTTGCGATCGAATGTGTGGTCGCTCTAGAAAAGCCACACATCCAAATCAACCATAACTCACACATATACACATGCACACACAAACAAACACACATCAAAAAAGAAAAAAAAAAAAAAAAAAAAAAACATTGTAAAATTAATCTGAACTTATATAATTATTCTATAACTGTATATTCATGCAAAATAAACATAAAAATAATAATAATTAATAACAAGTGTAAAGTAAATGAATGTAGCATAGAGTTTTTAGATTGACAAAATGCTAAAATGATGAAAAATGAATTTCACACACAAATTTCATTAAGATCCATAGCACATCATGGTGATGTGCACGGTCCGTGCAAAACGGGATACATATGTAGGATATGAAATATAACAACATTGCGACGTATATAAAACTAACTGTTAGATTTCTAACAAGCAAAGCATAACACGTGAATTATAGAATTATTGAATTACAAAATGAAAAATTTTACATAATGCGAACATAGAATATTCAATCAAAAAAATCATGAAAAAAATCAACAACAACAACAAAACCATATATAATCGTTTCTATTTTATTTATATCGAACTTGTATAAAAAAAAAAAAAAAAAAACCAATACGCGAAAGAGAGAGAAAACCACAAGATGATAAAATCATAACAAAGCAGATTTACTGAAATGATTATTATATAAGGAAATAGGAGAATTATTTTGACTGGCGCAATTGCTGTTGCTGTCATCATCATTGCCCAAAGAGAACCCACACTCAAAATATATTAAAGAGCAAATAACACACCTTCACACAAAACTAAATAGATACCAAAAGTTGCGATGAACGAAGTGAATGAGGGAAAATAAAACAAAAGAAAAACAGAATACTTGCATAATAAAGAATGTGAAAGAGAGAGAGAGAGAGAGAGAGAGAGAGAGAGAGAGAGAGAGAGAAAAAATAAATCATTAAATTCAAATCGTTATTATTATTAAATCTATTATTGTATTTTCGTTAGGATTTTAAGAACACATCTTTCTTTTTTTCATTATCAAAACTAAAAACAAATATGTTTGTGTTACGATATATAGATGCAAGCAAAAAAGAACACATACACATACATACATACACACACACACACACATAAATACATACATACATACAAAAATCACTATATAATGAGATGATATATGAACAGAGACAAAAAACAAACAAAATGAAATGATGATGAAGAAGAAGAAAAAATAAACAAAACAAATTATGTAATTATTAAACGTTTAGAAGGTATACACATATTAAATCAATTAATAAATTTAAATAAAAATGAGTTATTACAAACAGAATGAAAAGTGTATATTTGAAGCAAAGGCATTTATTTTTCGATCTTTATGTCATATTTATTACCTTTTTTTTGTTCATTGTTGTGTGAAAACTAATGAAATTGAAATCAGCTTCCACAAACAGAGACCTCTATTTTCTTCGAAAAAGTTGATTTTCCGTTTTGTTCGATTTGCCCTCCTCTAGACATAAAAACAAAATGAAAATTGTTTGTCAATTCATTTCCATCCAATTGATTCGCACCGACAAATGACTTTTGTTTTCCAGTGCACTCATCGCATATGTCATGAAATAGAAGTAACAAAAAAATGCAATGAAATAACACCGATCAGCCTTAGCCACAGGTTAAATGCACACATTCATTCACTGAAAATCAACTGCTACATAAGCAGTGATTGATCACTAAGCAGTGAGTTTTCTCCCTTGAAACAAAAATAATAAAGAAAAAAACAAATAAGAATTGACAACTCTACACCTCTACCACATTTATATGAATAATCATTGAAAAGTTAATTCTAAATCAATTTTACATATGAAGTCTATTTGTATCTAAATGAAAAGAAACAAAAAAAAAATGAGTCTTGTGTTCAATAATAATCTATCTAATGATGATTTTGTTTTAACGATTTTACAAAATTGTTCGTCTTCTCATTTTTCTTTTTCGCATTTAATTTTCATCATTTTTAAAAAAATCGCATGTCAACAATGTAATCCTCAAATTTTAGATACTTAGACTAACCAAATTGACCATTGAATTGTATAAAATTAACAATTTTAATATGAAATCAAAATCCATTCGATTCTCTTTCAAAATATATGAATAAAATTAGATTTTAAAAACGTACAGCATATCTCGATCTTGTACATTGGTACAATATTGAGAATAAGATTAGTACAATGTACATTGTCTCATGTTTGTTTAAAGCAAATGCTTTTTTTTAGACTCAGTCGAACAAAAACAAATAAAATAAAATGAAAGGAAACAATTCATAAAAAACAATAAAAGAAAATATGATAAACAAAAATCAAACGATACATGGATATCGATATTTGTACTTGAACAAAATTTGAACAAGAAACACATTTTTAAAATGACTGCTCCAAAAATGTTAATAACCATGAATAAAAAGTAAATAATTCGATGAACAAAATAGAAACAACAATGAAAACAAACACCTCATAGGAAAACCACAGCTAAAATTGCAAACATTGTTTTATATATGGCTAATATTCTAATCAATTTTGATGTAAAAAAAAAAACAAATACAAAAACAACAACAAATACATATGAATCTAGTTTAAGATAATGATGAACACAATATGAATTCCGTACATAATTGAAATTAGATATAATATAACAAACGGAATAGCGATTATTGTCATTTATTATTGCCGGTTAATCACATTTTAAGTGTTACACGTAAAAATTGGATACAATAATGAAAAAGAAAAAAAAACAAATAAATAAACATATTTGAATGTAAAAAAGATGAACGAATAAAATTAAAGCGAAAAATTTACGAATGATTCTTTTTATTTGAAAAAATTTATTGTCATTTTAGCAAAATATTTTAGTTCAAGTCTAAGAAAGAGTCTCAAATCTCCAATCAAATACTATGGTAAAGTTCCCTGAAACCTGAACTTTCTCAGTTTCTTAGAAGGAATATTATTGATATTGTTGCATATTTTTTGAAAATATTCCTTTTCAAATTTTTCGAAAATTCCTTGCAATTTGGAAAAATTTTCTCAAAAAAAAAAAAAACAGATGTCTGGGTAATCGGAGTTTTGCACAGAGAAGCAGCAATTTTGAAAATTTTCAGACAATTCTTCAGAGGGTCATAGAGCATCAGAGGGGTTAAGGGGAAGCTTGTGAACACTGTGTTGGAACCTATATTCTCAACACTCGCTTTATATTAAAACCTTACTTACCATAAGGGACGGTACAGTTTATAAATTAGTAAATATAATTTCGATTATGCTATGATCATTGATTGACCACACATGAAAACATCGATTAGCCATACTTTATGGCCCATAAAATCCAATTTTGTTCATTATTTAACCATATACAATTATTCTTGAGAATCTAGTAAAGTTCACTACTTAGTTACGTCGACTTTTTATCGTAACAAACTAACTGTGCTTGTTAGAAAACTAACACAAATTCAATTTCAAACTTTTATATCTTGAATCAAGTTTTAATTTGAAAGAAAATTTTCCTTCATTTCATCTTAATTTCATCTTAATTTTCCTCTCATCTCAATTTATTTCTCTTCGATAATTCTATTTAAATTAATTACTTATCAACGTGACCAATATCATAAGGTTATATTGATATTACACTAGTGCGACTTGGGACTAATGCCTTGAATAATTTAAATAATCATTTATATTTAAAAATTAATATTGTTATTGTAATATCATATTATAAATTAATCGTAATAAAATGGCATTGACTTTAATATAAATTGAATAACATATTGATTGGCGTAGTCAAGAATCGTATCATCATTTGCGCTATTGATTACGAAAGTATTTTTTTTCTCAATAAATTGCGTTGTTCATTCCTACGATAAGTTACACTTAAATTTTAGTTGTGAAATATCGGTTTCACAAAAATGTTGTTTCTTCTTGTGTTTATCAAAATTGTTGCGTTTGGTTTACTTTGCAATGGCATAAAAATTGAAGAATCAAAAATGCCAGATTTCAAATTTTTCAATTTTGAAATTATCAAAAATGATTTATTCACGAAAAGTAGTTTTAATTCTTTATACGATACGAACTGTGTTGCCGAATTGAATAGAATTGCTGATGGATTAGAAAAATCAGAACGATGGGCATTGGAAAGTAATTCAAAGTGTTTTCATAAATGAATTAGTTTATTATTTTTGTTTATCTCATCGATATAGTTCTGGATGCTTGGGGAAAAATGCCTTCGGGTGTATTAAGTGGGAATTATTATGAATTTGGTGCATTTTCGCAATGTTTCCATGTCGAGCGAGATGACAAATCATATAAAACGCAATACTGTTTGGGACAAATAACATTTGGTGAACAAAATTCATCATACAAATCAATTATTCCCCATTTGCACCGTGCATTTCCAGAGTGAGTATTTTAATCGAGTTAAATAGATCGCAGATTAGTCCGAATTTATTGAGATTAGGTTTACTTTTGGTCCCGGATTTACATTTGGACTTTGTGTACCAGCTAATTGCTCACCAGATATCTTAGAGCCAATCATCAATACCCTAATCAAAAGCAAAACAGGGAATGTGTCGATGAATATCCACAAAAATACCTGCCAATTCGATGAAACGAAATCGAGCCTAACAGCTTTGGACATTATTACGATGTATTAACCAGTTTGTTACCATTTTATTTTTGAATTTCCTGAAAATCCAAAATTTGACTTAAATTATCTTAATATTCTATGAATTTTCTGGTTAAATAAGTATCTTCCTAGGATTCATTTTATGTTTAGTATTGGCCAGCACTTGGTATGATGTGCATTTTACGCAAACTAATCGTAAGTTTGGTGAAAATTCGAATGAATTTGATTTTTTTTGTATTTATTCGTGATACACTTTCAGAAATTAAAACACCCATATTTCTGGCATTTTCCTTTTATACAAATGGAAAGAAGTTATTTTCGTGTGAAAAAACTAATAGTCCGGATGTATTGCATTGTTTGCATGGAATTCGTGTTATTACTACACAATGGATTGTTTTGGGTCACACATGTTTCATGTACGCATTGTTACCAGTTCAAAATGCTGCTTTAATCAAAACGGTAAGCTTTAGTTTCATTTGGAAAAATTGAAATTAAACAATGTATGGATTGGAATATTCAATTAAATTCCCAAAAAATGCAGTTTTATGCGGAATATCACAGTATGTTTATTATATCGGGACTTATTGCTGTCGAAACATTTTTTGCAATTAGCGGATTGTTGGTATCAATCAATTTGTTGAAACATCTTGAAAAAACGTAAGCATCTTTCAATTTATTTTTTTTTTTTTTTTTTCAGCGAAGGTCGCACCTTGCTTTTTTCCTTCTGGGTAATATTTTCATTGCCTTTCTTATTCAATTTGAAACTTCTTCTTATCGTCGTTTCATTTTGTGCAATACATACGTGTGAAGATTTTCCATGTGAAAGTTGATTGGTTCTTTTTGATATATTATATGGAGGCGTAGACACAAAAACAACAATATCACTTCTCTTACATTTCATTCATTTATTTATTCATTCATTCTATCTTCTCTTCATCATCGTCATATCTCTTTTACTTTTCCCTTCTTACGTATATACATTCCTTATATGAGCTGTAAATGATACCTATCATTGGATCATTCACGGTTGGTTAATATACAATGCTCGTCATATAGACGCATATGTACAAATTGTTAGATTATGAAAACATTATATAAAAAACAATTTCTAAACCTGATAATCATGATCAGTAAATAAAGTGAGTGTATTTATTAGTCGATATTTTGTTTTCTAGAAATGGCAAAATAAATATTCCGCTATTCTACCTCCATCGATACATTCGATTAACACCATTATTGGCAGTATTAATACTCATTTCAATGACATTGTTTCCATTTTGTGGAAACGGCCCACTTTGGCCAAGTACAATGGATTATTACGGTGGACAATGTAAACGTCATGGGCTATCAACATTACTATACATCCAAAACTATGCTAATCCCGCTGATATGGTAAGTTTCATTAAAATATTCAATTAATTTTTTTTCTTCTTTATATTGAAATCACTTCTGTTTTCATTTTAGTGCTTTACACATTCGTGGTTTCTTGCCGTTGATTTTCAACTCTATGTTATTTCGCCATTCATTATTTGGCTGATTTATAAATTCAAAAGATTTGCAGTTTATGCTTTATCTTTTGTGATTTTGTGTTGTATTGGAAATACTTTGGCTGTTCATGTGATTTATGGATTCACAGCTTTGTAAGTTGTTCATTACAGAAAAAATTTCGTTCTGACACTGACATAAAATACTTTAGGCTTACAGAAGAAGCAATGGGATTAGCGTACTTTCCAACCCACATTCGATGTACCTCATGGTTAACAGGAGTTCTGGCTGGCTTTTTGTTCATCGAAGTTAGCAAAAAATCACTTCATATTCCAAAAGTATGACTTTCGATCGAGAATAATTCTATTGAAACTTTTGCTATTATTTAATTCTATTAACTGTTCATTAGATGCTAAATATTTTTGGTTGGATTTTGTCGTTTGCTATAATGGCAATTGTTATTTTTGCCAATTATCCATTACAACAAGTGAATACGAATGCGACTCCATTGGATTTCGGTCTGTATGAATCTTTAAGCCGAGTTTCTTGGTCTGTTGCAGTGTGCTATATCATCTTTGCATGTGTTCACAATTACGGAGGAATGATCAACTGGTTTTTGTCACACCCGTTTTGGCAACCACTTTCACGACTTAGCTTATCAATATATTTAATTCATCTTCCTGTGGCAATAACTACAATAGCAACCACAAAAACACCCGTTTACTTCAGCGAATTGAATGCCGTACTTTTACGAACCAAAAACAATAAATACTCAAATTATCTATTCATTTTATTCCTTTGTTTTCAGGTTCATGGATTCATCGGAAATTATGGTTTAACGGTTTTTATATCGATAATAGCAACTCTGACTTTTGAATCACCAATTTTAATAATTGAGAAATGCATGTTTGGATCTGGGAATAGCTCTGAAGCAAATTTAACAGTTGAGCAACAAGTGATCCATTCAAATCAAACAGAAATATCTTATGAACAGATAGAGAACGATGATAGTTAGATGTTTAAAAGAAATCAACGCAAAAAACAGAATAATGAAAAAAGTAATCAGAATTAACTTGTTGTAACATTATTTTTTTATGCCAGTTTAAACAATCGGATCAAATTAAATGAAAGGAATTTCATGAGAATAATTCTTCAAACGCGAATATATTTATTAGTTAAATTAGAATTGAAAATAAATATATTGAAATAGTGCTAAATAATTGTTTATAAACAATTTGATTCCATTGATAATTATCAATGGAAAACTTTGTACTCAAATAAATTTTAATAATAAATACACACAAATAATCGGTTAAGAATATACGATCGCATCACAGTACAATGATAACAACCATCCATTTTGACAGTTCATTTGTCAATACACTTGGCGTCACAGAGAGCAGAAAACACACTGAGCACTTGCATATTTTATCTCCATTCATTGAATGTATTCAGTGAACGAATAAACATTTTGTTACTTGTACACCCAAAGCAAGAATAGACAAATAAATCGTTGCGTTGCAATTCCTGTATGATTTCTGATGGCATCGTTTTGTTCTCTGTCACACAACAGCGAAAAATTTCAACGCACTAACAGTTCAGATGACAAATGGGTTCAAATCATCTGCACATCGATATGTATTTGGAGTGGTAGTGGTCATTTGGAATGGTAGTGACGATGTGACTGTTGTGTAAGAGAGAAAGAGCGATATTGTCACATATTGTACACATTCTAATTCTACCAAAATTCTACAGAAATTGCAACGCAATGATTTTTATACAGCTTCTCTTTGTTTGTTTGTCTTTATTCTTTGTTTGTGTGTAGTCACAGTCAGCAATGAAATTTGTCCACTTGAAATACACAGATGTATCTAATAGTTATTAAATATATATTGCGTTGTTAGATATAAGTGAATTTTACTTTGTTATTAGCATTATTCGAAAATAGAAACAAAATTATTAGTTAAAATGAGATTATCACATTCAATTTATTTATTATCCGTTTTTATTGTAGTTTTTATTTGTAAAAATGCTGAAACGGTGTCTAATGAAACCGATTTCAAGCATTTCAATTTTGAACAGATCAAGAAAGATCTCTTCAATCAAAGTACTTTTAATATTTCATCCAATGATAAATGTTCAAGTGAATTATGGAAAATTGCAAGTGGCTTGATGAAATCCGATGAATGGGCAATAAAACGTAAATAATTGATCTCGAAAGAGTAATTGCGAACAAACAAATAATCATATGCTTTTGCATTTCCATTTTACAGTTTTAGACGCTTGGGGGAAAATGCCATCGGGTATTTTTAGTGGCAATTTTGATGAATTTGGCGCTTTTTCTCAATGCTTCCGAATTATACGCAACGATAAAATCTATGGAACGAAATATTGTTTGGGACATTTAATATTGAATTTAACTGATTCAATACATGAAAAATCGTATTATCGAAAAAAACCGCATAATATTCCGCATCTTCTCCAAAATACCGCTATCGTACCAGGGTTAATATCATCAAAACTCTCAAAATTCAACTAGAAAATTTTTACAATATTTAGTTTGTTTTGACTTGAATTAATACAAACTTACATCTTTTTCTTTGCTTATTTTCTAATTTTTATGTTTTTTCCTTTGAAAATTTCTATATTTAACTACATTAGGTTTGAAAATGTTCCTGGATTTACATTTGGACTCTGCATACCAGACGCTTGTTACTTAAACCGTTTAGAGTCAATTATGAATAAAATAATCCACACACAATCAAAGCAAGTGACAATTAGTTTGCCTGAGCAAACATGTCAATTTGTTGAAACACCAATTGAATTAAATACTTTAGATAAAATTACAATGTAAGTATTGCTCCTATGCGGCTGATCATTTTCGAATTGAACATTGAACTTTTTCTTTTGCAGTGTATTTCTGTGTGTGGTTTTCTGTTTAGTGGCAATTAGCACCAGCTACGACATTCTTTGTAGTGTCAAAAATAGTATGTTAATGCAAAAAAAAATGAATTATTCTTTCATATTATATGAATGTAGTCCAATTGGAATTAAATTTACTGTTAATTCTTAGTGGAAAAGCGCCAAGCATTCGTAGCGTTCTCGTTTTATTCAAATGGAAAGAAGTTGCTTTCTTACAAAGAATCAAAGTCAACGAATATAATGCATTGTTTACATGGAATTCGGGCTATATCAACCGCATGGATTGTTCTCGGTCACACATTTATGATGTATTTTCTTTTACCTACACGAAATATGATTGAATTTGAACATGTACGTATGAAAAATAATTTAAATTTGGCAATATTCCCATATTTTCTCATATTGATCATTTGATTA